>JAXLNS010000006.1:107409611-107531114 GCA_037215915.1 Pantherophis vulpinus
CCCCACAAACTGGGTCCTCAATTTACCCACCTTAGAAAGGATGGAAGGCTGAGTCGACCTTGAGCCTTGGCGAGATTTGAACTTGCAGTAATTGCAGGCAGCAGATGTAAGTGGATGTTAATTAGTCTGCTGAGCCACCAGAGCTTCTTTACGACGGTCGCAGCGTACCCGGGTTCGCATGATTTTCCCTTCTTGCCACCCCCTGAGCAGCAAAGTCCACGCAGAAAGCCAGATTCGCTTAACGACCATGTTCCTGACTTCACGACTGCAGGGATTCACTTAACGACACTGTGGGAAGAAAGGTTGTAAAATGGAGCTAAATTCACTTTAACCAGTGTTTTGCTATAAGGACAGAAATCGGGGGTTCCGTTGAGGTCGCAAGTCGCAAGAGCCTTGATAGTACAGTGATCTAAAGCACCCTGTTATTAAGACCAGCTGCCTGCAATTTCTGCTGGTTCGAATCTCGCCAGGCTCAAGGTTGACTCAGCCTTCCATCCTTTCAAAGGTGGGTGAAATGAGGACCCAGTTTGTGGGGGAAATAAGCTGACTTTGTATAAAATATACAAAAGGATGAAGGCTATTGCTTAACGCACTGTAAGCCACCCTGAGTCTCCGGAGAAGGGCGGCATATAAATCAAATTTAAAAAAAAAAAAAGTCAAGAATAAATGTGCCCAAAGCTAGAAATGCAATACATGAATTAAGTGCCTGTTCACAAAATCAAAAGTTAATGGACTTAAAGTGCTCGTATACAGCACTTGGAAGGAAATAGAAAATATAGGTGGTTGTGCGCCACACTAAAAATGTAATCAATTAATCGATCAATGCATTTCCAAAATAAAGAAATGCTCTTGTCTAAAATTGGAAATTGAATAAAGAAATAAGAAAATGCACTTCCCATCCGGACCTTCAATGCCTGGGCCGGAAACGATCCCCAGGCCTACTTCAAGCTGGACGACAGTGACCAGGCCAAATACCGCCTCCCCTCCCCCCCCATCAAATTCCCTTTACTCCCCCTTTCTGATTTTTAGTGGACCTCTGCCTTGGGGGTGTGTGGGGGGGGGTGTACGTTTGTTTGCAAAGCGGCAAGCCTCATCCAGATTTTTACAAGTTTATAAAAACATAAAATAATAATAAGTTTATAAAAAGATTTTTTAAGTTTTATTTTTTAAGCCAGTTGCCTATAGAAGTTGTGTGTGCTCCTTCGAGAACAGATTGAACTATTTGTCTGAATTGGTATAGGGTCTCTTAGAGCAGGGGGTTGGACTAGAAGGCCTCCAGAGTCCCTTCCAACTCTCTTCCTTCCTTCCTTCCTTCCTTCCTTCCTTCCTTCCTTCCTTCCTTCCTTCCTTCCCTCCTTCCATTCTTCTCATTCCCATTTCCTTCCTTCCTTCCTCCCTCCCTCCTTCTATTTTTCTCATTCCCATTTCCTTCCTTCCTCTCTCCCTCCCTCCCTCCTTCCATTCTTCTCATTCCCATTTCCTTCCTTCCTTCCTTCCTTCCTTCCTTCCTTCCTTCCTTCCTTCCTTCCTTCCTTCCTTCCTTCCTCCCACTTTCCCTCCTTCCATTCTTCTCATTCCCATTTCCTTCCTTCCTCCCTCCCTCCCTCCTTCTATTTTTCTCATTCCCATTTCCTTCCTTCCTTCCTCCCACTTTCCCTCCTTCCATTCTTCTTTCCCATTTCCTTCCTTCCTTCCTTCCTCCCTCCCTCCTTCTATTTTTCTCATTCCCATTTCCTTCCTTCCTCTCTCCCTCCCTCCCTCCTTCCATTCTTCTCATTCCCATTTCCTTCCTTCCTTCCTTCCTTCCTTCCTTCCTTCCTTCCTTCCTTCCTTCCTTCCTTCCTTCCTTCCTCCCACTTTCCCTCCTTCCATTCTTCTCATTCCCATTTCCTTCCTCCCTCCCTCCCTCCCTCCTTCTATTTTTCTCATTCCCATTTCCTTCCTTCCTCTCTCCCTCTCTCCTTCCATTCTTCTCATTCCCATTTCCTTCCTTCCTTCCTTCCTTCCTCCCACTTTCCCTCCTTCCATTCTTCTTTCCTATTTCCTTCCTTCCTCCCTCCCTCCCTCCCTCCCTCCCTCCTTCCATTCTTCTCATTCCCATTTCCTTCCTTCCTTCCTTCCTCCCTCCCTCCCTCCCTCCCTCCCTTCCTTCTTTCCTCCCTCCCTCCCTCCCTCCCTCCCTCCAAGAAGGTTTTTAAGAAGAGGCCAGCCATATGTCTGAAATGGTACAGGGCTTCCTGCTTCAGCAGGGGGTTGGACAATTAGAAGACCTCTAAGGTCCCTTCTACCTCTGTTATTAGTTGTGGCTGCTCCATCACTGGAGGTTTTAAAAAAATTAGACTGGCTGGGCCGCCATTCGTCTGGAACGGTAGAGGCTCTCTTCATTGAGCAGGGGGTTGTCTGGAAGACCTCTAAGGTCCCTTCCGACACTGCTAAGTTTGCTCTTGCAGGCTGCAAAGGGGCTCCTACAAGGCCTCTGCTCGGAGGGGCAGGCAAAAAAAAAAAAAAATCCCCCTTGCCTGTCCGTCCCCCCCCCCCATCTCCCCTTTGCCCCATCCCTGAGCTCTGCCCTCTTCTCCAAGCGGGCCCAGCCGGTGGGCGCAGGGCACTCTGTCTGTTGCTTCGTTGTCGTGTGCCTCCCTCCTTCCCTCCTTCCGAGATGGGCGATAAGGATTCCTTAACCACTTAATGAGCTGGGAGCCAGGAGGCCTCCTCCCACCGGAGGAGTCCAGGTGCGCCGGAGTTTTGACAGGTAGAGCCAAGCGGGCCCGCCCTGCCCCCCCCCTTCCTCGCCCAGAGACAGGTATATAAGGGAATCCGCAGGGAGGGCGAGAGGCACACTCCGTCTCCCAAGCGTCTAAGTGGCATCACCCATTGGGGTGTCTGGTTGGGTTTTGTTTGTTTGTTTGTTTTTTCCTTCCGAGGGTCTTTTGGGGGTGGGGGTGGGCTGGTGGGACGGAGATCCACCCTGGAGCCGGAAGAGAGGACAGCAGCCTTGCTTAACCTGACTGCTAACATGTTGTACCTGGAGAATAATGCTCAGACCCAATACAATGAGGTAAGGGGCACTTGTTGAACTCAGAAATGTCCTCTCTTTTTTTTCCCCCCACCACCACTTGGCCCTCTCTCAAAGGAGACCCCCCCCCCAAATTTGTCTCTTCCAAAGGGGCTCCCGTCCTCGGCCTCCCCGTGAATGTGGGCTAAACGGGCTTCAAAAAAAACCTCCTTTATTCTGAACTTTTACGCCCTCTTTAAAGGAGACCCCCCCCCAAAGGTTCTTCTCTAAATTTCCTTTTTGCATTTTTCTGCTAACACTAAAGGAGACCTCAAACTTAATTCCTCCAAAGCTTCCTTCGTCCCTAAATTCCCTCCTTTTTTTTTTTTTGCACTTTTTCGCTAACTCTAAAGCAGACCCCAAATTTGATTCTTCCAAAGATTCATCTCCTAAATTTTTTTTTTTGCATTTTTCCACTAACTTTAAAGAAGACCCCCAAACTTCATTCCTGCAAGCTTGCTTCTCCCCAACTTTCCCACGGATGGAAGCTCCCAAAGCTTCCCACGGATGGACGCTTCTGTCCCGGCCTCTGCATAGATATGGACCAAATCACCTCTAAAATGTCCTTTTTTTTGCACTTTTGCACTCTCTCTAAAGAAAGACCCCCGAAACGTGACTCTTCCAAAGCTGCTTGAGACGGACCGAGTTGTTCAGCCTTTGTTCTTTTCCTGTTGTTGTGCTTGACACCCTGGCTGTGATTTGTCATCTGTCCTGATTTCTTAGCGGAATAACAGTCTGGCTGGAGAAAGGTAGAATGTTGGGTTTTTTTTTTAAAAGAAACACCCTTAATGCAAACAGTTTCCAGAAATGAGCCACTTTTGTCTGTTTTGACTGTTCAACCATTGTAATTTTTTCCGGGCGGCGGACAAGACGTAACGCATAGCTGCGGTGGAAGAAGCGCATCGCATGCAGTTGTGCAGCTTTGGGAAGAAAAAAAAAAAACATGTCGAAAAACTTTGGCTCGAAACAGAGTTGAAATTGAGAGGATGGTTCTGGGTTTTGCGCAATCCGCTCCATTTTCTGCATCCGAACCGAGAAAATTCTCTCCGACAACAATCCGTGTCTTCTCTCATTTAGCTGAAATTTGTGTGTGTGTGTGGTTTTTTTTTGTGTGTGTGTGTGTGCATAGCATCACTTGAATTCCCAAAGGGCTGGTTTTGGCTGAGATGCAAAAGAGCTGGTTTTTGGAGAGGGTTAAGGCTTGGACTGATGCAAACTTTTGGGGAGGGGAGGCTCTTGCGTGGCCCTTGTAGAAAAGGGCCCCCTCTTTGGTGCATGTTGGACCTCCTGCCCGGGAACTGAGATACCATCCCTAAAGCAGAGGATAAACCTTGATTCTTTGCCGAAATCCAAGATTGCAACTCTGGAATTGTTTGTTGCAAAGGGCTCGCCTCAGTGACTGATCCCAATCCTGCAGTGTACCCCAATTGTGAAGGTGGCAAAGGGGCACCTGTGATCCTTGCTGGGGGAGGGTGTCTTGAAGGAAGAGAATCACTCAATCGTGCCCCCCCCCCAAAAAAGGTGCTTTTTCAAAAGGCCCCTTTGACAACCCTAACTTTTGGGGACAATTGTGACCTGGATGACTGAGAATCTCCATAGACGCTCGATCTCGATCAACTGCCCCACTGGCTAAATTTTCCAAGTTCCGTGCAGACGGCAACGGTCTGGACTGTGGCATCCCAGGTTGACCCAATCCAGGATTCTGGGTTTCCAAAGTTGGTTAGCTTCTTTGTTTGCTGGTGATTTTGGCGTTCAGCGTGGCTCGTCCACAAAATGGAGGCGCCGTGGCACGGGCCGATCCCGCCCAATGGGAGCAGGTTTTGCTAGGCAGGGGTGGTGCAGCGTTCATCCTGGGGGCCCGCGGATCCTGCAGACACGGTTGGGTCTTGAGGGATCTGGTTAGTGTTGAAGGATCTCCTCCCTGGAGGCGAGCGGAGCCCTGATGCTTATTTCTGCTGAATCTTTGGCTGTGATTTTTGTTCACCAGTTTTTGCGCTCTGCTAAATGGGTGTCACCCCCTCCCCTTCTCCGTGGCCTGGGTGAAAGGAATCTGAAAGTGATCTACCTGATCATCTTTCAGGACTGGAGGCAGCTTTGCTAATTCTCCCTGGGCGTCTTCAGCCATCCAGCTTGACAGCTCGCTCATTCGCACACTTTAAAGGTTTGCAGACATCACAATTCCCTTTCTTGGAAAAGCTGGGTGCTTCCTTTGAACTCCGCGTGTGTGTTTGTGAATTTTGTCCTCTTCTCGACAACTTCCCCCATGAGAGAATTTTTTTTCTCCCCCTTAAAAAAAAAAAAAAAGACAACTACTCGCTCCGTTCCCCTCGCCTTCCCCCCCCCCCCCCCTTATGTTTAATTATCCATAATTAAACAAGAAAAGCAGTTTGGCGGATTTAAGAAAATTATACGGCGGAGAGAATGGTGGAGCACGCTGCTATTTTCTCACGGGTTTGGCCCGGACGCCTCGTTCTTTGCAAGGTTTGGGGGGGAGGAACTGGAAAATCCTAATTCTGGGTCTCCGGCATCATTCCAGCATCTCTGAAAACGGGGCCCCGGATGCCCCACCGGCAGGGCCCCCAAATGTTAAATCGGATCCCGAGGCTGCTTCCCAAAGACTCCCCCCCCCAAAAGACATTTTTAAAAAATGCCCTAATTTTGCAGGATTGCAAAAAAGGCACCTTGGAGGCTTTTGATTTTGGAGAAATCCAAAGTTTTTGGCAACTTTTGGGATTGAGAGGGATGGGAAAATGAATAGCCAGAATTCAAGACACGTTGCAGCAGTCTTCGGAGATTGCAATGTGGCAGAGAAAATGGGGTGGGCCCTCTTCCCCATCCCTCCCCGAGTTTCTTTTTCGCAACCCGCTGCATCGTTGCTATGTTTCTCGCCTTCCCAGCTCTGAGCGCCTGGCGCGCACCGCCCAGCCTCTTGTGCAAAGCCTTTCCGGAACTTTCTCCACGCGGCGAATCCCAAGGGCGCCTCGCCTTGGGGACGTCTTCGTTGAAACGTCCTGAACCCCAAAGGCAGCACCCAGAAGCCGGCTCGGGGCCGCGCTTGGCCTCTCTGACCCTGGTTGCAAACCGGCTGACGTCAGGATGGGCGACGCGAGCCAGACGGTGGCTCTTGTCTCGGTCCTGACTCATCCGGCGCATCGCGTCAGCTCTCCCCGATGGCGGAGGGGGAAACACGGGGCGTGGGCCGCTGAACTGGGTGACCCCCACCGAGACGTGGCGGGGGGTGGTTAGGCAAGGCAGTGGCAGCCGGGTGCTGAATTGGCTGTTTGGCTAGGAAGCCCGGAGGTCACCTCTCCGGCGCATCGGTGCTTCTCGTGGCATCTATGCCCTGCGGTTTTGATTCTTGACTGGCCCAGAAGGATTTTTGCAAAGGGGTTCAAGGATGTCAAGGCAGGAGGGAAGGTTATTGTGCACATAACGCTCTTAAGACAATCGCACAGCTAGTCCTCGATTTACGACCATTCGTTTAGTGACGGTCCGAAGTTACAGCGGCACTGGGGAAAAAAGTGACGAGCTGGAAAAGGAACTGTAAAGCAACAGGAGGGTTTATTTTGGGGGTGCGAAAGCTCGTTATAGGACAGTAAGAGGCCTAAAAAACAAGGAGTCCTTGACTTACGACTGGTTGGTGACCGAAGTTACAAGGGCACTAAAAAAAAGGGAATTTAAGGCTGTTTTTCCCACTTAATGATGGTTGCAGCCTCCCTGTGGTCACGTGACCCCCTTTTGCGACCAGCAACGTCAACAGAGAAGCCAGATTCACTTAACGACCGTGTTACTGACTTTTAACAACATCAGTAATTCACTTTATTTATTTATTTATTTATTATTCGAATTTCTATACCGCCCCTCTCCTTTCGGACTCAGGGCGGTGAACAGCCAAAATAAAAACATTTATACATAAAGTACGATTAAAAATAGATTTAAAATAATTAAATTTGGCCCATAGTTAACAACTTTGCAAGGAAGTCGTAAAATGGGGCAAAACTGAACTACTATCTCACTCAGCAATGGAAACGTGGGGCTCAATTGCGGTCGTAAGTCGAGGACTACCTGCATTTGAGGGTTTGGGGGGAGAGACAGTGCTTGCTTTTTAAGTGGTCATAGAGTTTTTGTTTTTAAATGCACCTCAGTCTGGTTGCTCCCCGTTTTCTTGGGCCCAGAGATTAAACCAACCTGCCATTCTCAGGGATTACACACCTGCGTATTTGATCTACAGCAAGTCCTCGACTTATGACCATAATAATTCATGTTGCTAAGTAAGAACATTTTTTTAAAGTGAGTTTTTGTCCCATTTTACGACCTTTGGCGCCGGAGTTGTTAAGGGAATCCCCGCAGTTGTTAAATTGGTAACCCGGTCGTTAAGTGAAACCTGGCATCCCCGTTGGCTTTGCTCGTCAGAAGGTCGCAAAAGGGGGGGGGATCACGTGACCTCCTGGATGCTGCCACTGTCATAAATACGAGTCGTGTTGCCAAGTGCCCGAATTTTGATTACACGACCGACGGGAAAGGCTGCAATGATCATAAATGTGCTGTTGTCATTTCAAACGGTCACTAAATGAAAACTGTTGTAAGTCGAGGGGTGAATGGGTTCAAATTTGCAAAACAGATGCCTTCAGTTCAGCTTCTGGTGACTTCATGTCCCCTTGCAACTTTTACTAAGTGGCTTCCTTGCCCTGTTCTTTCCTTCCCCGTCTACAACCCTGGGGATTTCCTTGTGGCCTCCCATCCACGGACTAAGCACACAGCCCCAGGTGGGAGGGGCTTGCCCCTTGGACTATGCAAAGGGAAATGGCAGCCCCTTTGCCAAATACTGGTCTTTTATGCTTAGACCGGTTATTTCTCAACCTTGGGCACTCGGAGACGGGTGGACTTCAACTCCCAGAATTCCCCAACCAGCATCCAACCTGCTTTGCATATGTTAATGAGCAGAGCCCTCAAAAATCCGGCCTTCGCTTTCTTTGGATTAGAGCTGAGATTCTCAATCTAGGTAGTTTGGAAGATAAGTGGACTTCAACTCCCAGAATTCCCCCTCCCAGCCAACAGGGCAGAAAATGGGCAGAGTTGATGCCAGGTTCCCATCTTGCTGAGCTGTTGGCAGCCACGCTGATGCCCGGTGGGTATTCCAGCTTTTGCACCCAGCTCCTGCCAGAGGGAAGGTTGCGCCATGCTCTGCCCACGGTTGGGGGTTGCACAATCCGAGCTTCGGCGCTGAGAACTTGGAAGAACCGCGCCTAGGGAAACGTAGCAGCTGGTTGGAAAACCCTGGGAACATTGCAGAATTACAGGTGGTCCTCGACCTACGACCACAATGGGAGGCCAGTGTTTCCGTCGTTAAGTGGGGTTTGCCCCCATTTTACGACCTTTCGTGCCACCGTTGCTAAGTGAATCGCTGCAGTCGTTAAGCCAGTCACACGGTTGTTAAGTGAATCCGTCTTCCCCCATTGACTATGCTTGGCAGAAGGTCACAAAAAGGAATCGTGACTCCCCCCCCCCCGGGACACTCAGACCGTCATAAGTCTGAGTCAGTTTTGCTTTCGTGACCATGGGGATGCTGCAGCGGTCGTAAGTGTGAAAAAACAGCCATAAGTCCCTTTTTTTCAGTGCCGTTGTAACTTTGAATCGTCACTAAACAGTTGTATCTTTTAGGCCTCCTTCGTTGAGGTCCCATAATGAGCTTTTGCGCCCCCAAAATAACCTGACTGTTGCTTTTAAAGTTCCTTTTCCAGTCCAGCTGGACTCCACACCCCATCTTCCACAGCAGACATCACTGGTTGGGCGTGCTAGCCGGAAGGATGGGATAGCCAGTCTTAAAAAGTTTTCGGAAGATGTTTTTGGCTTGCTTATAAGATGAGATAAGCTTTATTGCCACTTTTTTTTTCTGTGAACACACCTTTAAAAAAAAATGAAAATGTAGGGCTCTGGAGAATGGCACAGAATTAATTCTGCAGGGAAAGGGGGCAGGGGAGCAGACCCTGGGGGCACCAGGAGACCCTGGCTGGCTGTTTCCGCTGGTTGGTGTGAGTGTGTGTGTGTGTGTGGTTGTGTGTGTATGTGTGGGTTAGTGTTATCTGTTCCTTGGTTGTGAGACATGGATTTGCTCACAGGAAATTGCAAGTCCCAGGAGTGAACAGACAGAGGGACTTCCCTCTGGGACGGTTCCCTATTAGTGCTAAGTCTCTTTCTGGGTATCTGATTGATTGATTGATTGATTGGTTGGTTGGTTGGGTTGGGTTGGGTTGGGTTGGGTTGGGTTGGGTTGGTTGGTTGAGTACCAAGTCATGGTTGATAGATTTTCTCCGGATGATCTGTCCCCAACATGATCCTTCAGGTCTCCTAAGATGCATCCATCACCACCATAACAGTCCATCTCCTTTCTGCTGGTTGTCCTTCTCTTTCCTTCCACCTTTCCCAGCATGATGGACTTCTCAAAGGAGCTGTTCTTTGGATTGATTGATTGACTGACTGATTGATTACTGTTAATGCATCATGTGCATCAAGTCAGGGTCAACGTTTAGTAACTGTATGGATAGGCCTTCTCTGTGGTGGATCTGTCCCTAAGCAGGTCCTTCAGGTCTTCCAACAGTGTTCCCATCACCACCATAACTGAGTTGATCTTCATGGATGGTGGCTCCCATCATGGTGGACTTCTCAAAGGAGCTGGTCTTTGCACTGATTGATGGTTTGATGCCATCAGATCAGTGTTGACTCTTAGCAGCCAAAAGGATCGAGGTTCTCCATGGCTGATCTATCTCCAAACTAGTCCTTCAGGTCTTCCAACGATGCCAGTGACTGAATCCATCTTCTTTGCTTCTGGTTGTCTTCTTCTTCTCTTTCCTTCCATCTTTCCCAGCATGATGGACTTCTCAAAGGAGCTGGTTTTTGCATTGATTGACGAATTGATTAAATACTGCCAGATCAGTGTTGGCTCTGAAAGATCACATAGGTTGACCTTCTGCAGATGATCTGTCCCCAAATTAACAGAACAACAAAGACCTTGGAGGTCTTTTAATCCAGCCATCTGCTCCTGAAATTGGTCCTTCAGGCTTTCCAACGGCGGTCCCACCACTGCTATAACTGAGTCCACTTTGTTTGTTGGTGGTTGTCCTCTTCTTCTTTTTCCTTCCACCTTTCCCAGCATGATGGCTTCTGAAAAGAGTTGGGACTTGCATTGATTAACTGATTGATCAATTGATTAGGTGCCATCAGCGTCGCTTGTCAGCAACCACACGGATAGATTTTCTCCAGGATGATCTGGCCCTCAAACTGGTCCTTCATGATCTTCAATGGGGCACTCGTTGGCACTATAATTGAGTCCCTCCACCTTCCTGAAGGTCATCCTCCTCTTCTTTCTCCTTCCTCCTTTCCCAGTATCAAGAGTCTTCTCCAGGAAGATCTTCTATAAGGTGTTCAAAGTTGGAGTATTTGAGCCTGGTCATTTTGTCCTGAGTGAGAAGTCTTGGTTGGTTGTTTTGATGACCCATTGGTTGTTTTCTTGGTTGTCCAATGGTCTTCTCAAGAGTCTTCTCAACACCAAAGTTTAAAGATCTCAATACTCTTCTGTTTCTTCAAAGTCCAAAGTTTGGTTTCCACAGATCCTCACAGAGACTTGCACAATCCTGCACAATTTCGATCTTTGCAGGCAAAAACCCATCAGAACATCTGGAGAACTTCTCCAAGCCTTTCGTGGCTGCTCTGCCAAGTCTTAGTCTGCTGAGTTCTTGTTCTCTCTTGGTCCTTTCCTTCTGGATGGTTGATCCTACAAGGCCAACACGGATTGCCACCATTTTGGAGCCACCCCAAAACATTCTGCTGTAGTCCTAGGATAAAGCATTGTGAAGACATGGGTCGGGCCTGGCGTCCACAAATTTGAATCGGAAGCTGCGTTAGATGCCTCCAAGCTTGCTCTGTTCTCATCCTGAGCAGCATCCACAACCTGTGGGCTTCCAGATGTGTCCTTTCCAAGGCAAGGCCCATAATTCTTAACCAGAAGTTGGTGGGAAGTTGGATTCAAGAGGGCTGAAGGACAGCAGGAGGGAGAAGCTTCCGAGATCACTAAATATGGTCCTGGAGGAATAGGAATTTGACCCGTTTCTCCGTTCTGTGTTACTCAACGCAGAAGAATTGCAAAGAATGACGCATCGAAGTTTTCCTTTGGGAAATGCAAATATATATATATATATTCTGGGAGTTGAAGTCCACCAGTCTTCAAGTGGCCAAGGTTGGAGACCCCTGCCCAAGAGAACATCTCCTCAATGACCCCTACATCCCACTCAGCACCCTTAACGAAGGATGCAAAGACTTCATGTGGCTCACAGGAGGAGGTTCCCCCTGCAAGCCAGATGTAAGCAACAACCAAATCCACCTCTTCAGGTTTCTAGTCCTCATGAAACCAGGGAATGGAGAATCCCAGCCCACCTCGTTCAATAGATGCCTGCTGCTCTCGCACCACTCACACCCTTATTTCAAGCCTACTTGGTGTTTGCCTTCCCCTTCCCCTTTTCAGATATATGTCTCACCTTTGTCGCACGCCATAGAGAAGGGCCGGCATTGGGAAGTCCGTGGGCGCATTGGGGCAGGCGGGAAAGCAAACTGGTGAGGCCACAGAGCTAAGCTGCAGTGCATGCGCCTAGTCCCTCTTGAGGAAGGCTTAGGGAGAGGTTGGAGTCGTTCCCGAATTAGTCCTCTGCTGGAAATGGACTGGAGGGCGAGCGATTAAACACCCAGGGGTAGTCTTCGACTTACAACCATTGTTGAGCGACCCTTTGAAGTTCTAGCGGCACTGAAAAAAGTGATGTATGACAGGTTCTCACACTTAGGACTGTTGTGGAATCCTTGCAGTCATGTGATCAAGAATTGGGTATTTGGCAGCCTTCCTTCCTTCCTTCCTTCCTTCCTTCCTTCCTTCCTTCCTTCCTTCCTTCCTTCCTTCCTTCCTTCCTTCCTTCCTTCCTTCCTTCTCATTCCCATCTTCCTTCCTTCCTTCCTTCCTTCCTTCCTTCCTTCCTTCCTTCCTGCCTTCCTTCCTTCCTTCCTTCCTTCCTTCCTTCCTTTTACTTCCTCCCTCCCTTCATTCTTTCCTCTCTCTTCCTTCCTTCTTTCATTCATTTCTTTTCTCTCTCCTCCTTCCTATCCCTCCTTCTCTTCTCTCTCTTCTCCTCTCTTCTCTTCTCCTCTCCTCTCCCCTCCCCTTCATATTTTTGCAAAAAAAAAAAAAAAACCCAAGAAAACACACTTGTCTGGCCTTCCCCCTGCGAGGTTTATCTCCCTTTCTGGAGAACGTCTCCTAGAGAAACAAGGTGACATCTTCCGCTTGGTGGATTGGCACAAAAGATTGCTTTGCTTTTTCTTTAAAAAAAACAAAAACCATCCAGGAAAATCATCTTTTACGCATTCCAAGCACTTAGTGTTGCATTCCAATTCAGGGCACTTCGGACGTCTTCTGGGCTGTTAATTGCAGCTTGTCTTCCGAGGTAACCTTCGGCTAGCAGAAAATAGGGTGGATTGGGCCCCCTGGGCAGCCCTGACCTCTGAGCCAGTCTCTGAACTCAGCCTTCACCTTCCCCCCAAATCCCTGTCCTTTGGGGCAGACTCTAGAAATAATCCTATTTTTTCCACCTTTTCATTCCTGCCCGCATAAACACCTGAATAAGCCCATTTGTGGCTGGCTTGTTTAAAAAAAACCAGCCTTGTTTTGCTCGGAATGAGGTTATTTTCCTTCTTACTTCAATCCAGGGATGGGTTTGGGCCTCCGCTCGAATGTTATTTTCATTTGGAAACAACAACAACAACAACCCAGGTTGCTAGTCCTCAAGGGGTTGGCTTACGCAGGACTGAAAGAGCCTGCAAGAAATCCACCGATAAAACCAGCACGGATAGCAAAAACCAAAACCGTCGTGAGTACATGCCAGTTGCCAACTAGCCTCTGAATTTGGATCACGTGACCCCCGGGGATGCTGCGACGGTCGTTAAGCGTGAAAAACGGTCATGGCTCGCTTTTTTTCCCCAGTACCTGGGAATGGTCACTAAATGAATTGTTGTAAGTTGAGGACCGGCTGTACTGATCCACTTCTTGCATTGAACTTAAAACTTAAAAATTGCTTTATAGGATTATGAAAAAACTTAAAAACTTAAATTTTTAAGTTTCTCTTAAAATTTAAGAATTTCTTAAATTCTTAAATTGTATGGGATGAGGCTAAAAAGCTCTTTCTCCCCTTAAACTTTGGCTTTGCGCCCCAGATGAAAAGGAAAGGAAAATAAATAAACACACACATAACAAAATATATTTTGGGATCTCCTCGTCCTGTGGCTTTTGCACAGATTCACCCTCGTGAGCGGCTTCTGGTTTTTGGTCGGTGAGAAAAAAAGGGGCAAGTCTGGTGGAGAATTTTCTCCAGGGTTTACTACACATTAACTCAGTTGTCACTTGCAAATTATGGGCCTTTTCAACCGGGGAATGGAATGGAATGGAATGGAATGGAATGGAATGGAATGGAATGGAATGGAATGGAATGGAATGGAATAGAATGGAATAGAATAGAATAGAATAGAATAGAATAGAATAGAATAGAATAGAATAGAATAGAATAGAATAGAATAGAAAATATGGAATGGAATGGAATGAATGGAATGGAATAGAATAGAATAGAATAGAATAGAATAGAATAGAATAGAATAGAATAGAATAGAATAGAATAGAATAGAATAGAATAGAATAGAATAGAATAGAATAGATAGGGAAGAAGAGAAGAGGAGAGGAGAAGAGAAGAGAAAATAGAGGAGAGGAGAGGAGAGGAGAAAATAGAACAGAACAGAACAGAACAGAGTAAGGAGAAGGGAGGGGAGAGGAGAGGAGAGGAGAGGAGGAGAGGAGAGGAGAGGAGAGGAGAGGAGAGGAGAGGAGAGGAGAGAAGAGAAGAGAAGATAGGATGGGAGAGGAGAAGAGAAGAATAGAATAGAATAGAATAGAATAGAATAGAATAGAATAGAATAGAATAGAATAGAATAGAATAGAATAGAATAGAATAGAATTTGTTATTGCCCAAGTGTGATGGACACACAAGGAATTTGTCTTGGTGCATATGCTCTCAAGGGTGCATTTGTGTGTGTTTATGCATTGGTGTGCACTCTCCACACGCAACAACAACAGAACCCCCCGGGTGAAAATCCTGACCGACACCCATTTGCTCTTAATGGCCCGTGACAATTTTTTTTAAAAAAAATTAGCTTGGCTTATTTCCCAGCCACTCTCTCCTAATGTTCAGGATAGGGATGTAGAAATCCCTTGTCAATCATGATGAAAGAATTTGGGAGGGGGCTCCAAAGAGGGAGGGAGGGATGACACACACCCTCGGAAGCCGTTTCGCCTGGAGTGATGATGTTGACACCATCATTGTGTCTAGCAGAGATCTGGAGGGTTTCCCATGTTTGGAGGAAGGCAGGTTTTTAGAGCCTCCCAAGTTACTTTTATTATTTTATTTTATTTTATTTTATTTTTATTTTATATTATATTATTTTATTGTTCTACTCTATTCTATTATTTCTTTGTCTTTTCCTTTCCTCTTTTCTTTTGTCTTTCCTTTCCTTCTCTTCTTTTCCCTTTCTTTCCCTTCCTTTCCTTTCCTTCCTTTCCCTTCCCTTCTCTCCTCCCCTCTCTGCTCCTTCCTTCCTTCCAGTCTCTGCTATTCCCCTCCTCTCCCTTTCCCTCTGTGCTTCTCCCCTCCCTTCTCTGTTCCCCCTCCCTTCCCCTCCCCTGTCTGCTCATCCCCTCCCCTCCCCTCCCTGTTGCCCTCCCCTCTGCTTTTCCCCCTCCCTCCCCTCCTCTCTCCTCCCCTCCCCTCCTCTCTTCTCCCCTCCTCTTCCCCTCTCCTCCTTTTCCCTCTTCTCCCCTCTCCTCTCTGCTTTTCCCTTCCCCTCCTCTCCTCTCCTTTCACCTCCTCTTCCCCTCCTCTCTTCTCCCTCCCCTCTCTGTTCCCCTCCCCTCCTTTCTTCTCCCCTCCCCTCCTCTCTTCTCCCCTCTTCCCCTCTCCTCCTTTCCCCTCTTCTCCCCTCCCCTCTCTGTTCCCCTCCCCTCTCTGCTTTTCCCTTCCCCTCCTTTCTCCTCCCTCCCCTCCTCTCTTCTCCCCTCCTCTTCCCCTCTCCTCTCCTTCCCTCTCCTCCTTTCCCCACTTCTCCCCTCTCTGTTCCCCTCCCCTCTCTGCTCCTCTCACCCCCTCCCCTCCGTATACCTGCCCAACTCATAAATAGGCTTATAGTTCTTGAACTCCTGGATTTGCAAACTCTTCATGTTTTTATATCTGCCTTTTTTCCCCCCTGGAGTGGGGTGGGGGTCCGGTAAGCCACCCAGCATTGTGTGGGAGAGTCCCGAGGGGTGGCATATAAATTTAGTAGGTAAATAGAAACCCACCGGTGCCCGCTTTGATGGGCTGCCCTTGGGGGCTCCTTCTGCGTTTGTCTTTTGGGGAAAGAGGGGCTGCTTCCCGGAGGAATAAAATAGAAGGATGAGCCAGCAAATCTGCCTCCCCCTCCCCACAGTCCTCGTAAAAAGCAGTTTAGTCATCACCTTGGAACTGAGTTAAAGGAAAAAATGATTCTGGGTCATTTTATGAGATATTTTTTATTCGCCTGACCTGTTTTTATGAACTCAGCCTTGCTCAGCGCGCTGAAAAATTGTACGCCTAATTTTTTGGGGGTGGGTGCTGTCTTAACTGTACCTACAGGTAGTCCTCGATGCACAACTGCCATTGAGCCCAAAATTTCCTAAATGAGGCTGTTTTTAAGAGAGTTTGCCCCATTTTACGACCTGTCTGGCCACCGTTGTTAAGTGAATCGCTGCAGTTATTAAGCGAGTCGCACGGTTGTTCAGCGGATTTGGCTTCCCCGTCGACTATGCTGGTCATAATGTCTCAAAAGGGGATCAGGTGACTCCGGGACACTGCCACCGTCATAAGTTTGAGTCAGTTGCCAAGCCTCTGAATTTTTGATCCTGTGACCGTGGGGATGCGGAAGTGGTCGTAAGTATGAAAAACGGTCGTAAGTCCCTTTTTACAGGACCGTTGTAACTTCGGTCACTAAATGAACTGTTGTAAGTCGAGGACTGCCTGTACATTCTCCCAGCATTTGTGCGATGTTGTGTGTTTGTTGAGTTCGTCAACGGCAGTGCGAGACTCACTATAGATTAGCTGCGCAAATCTTACCCAGGCAAAAATTAATTTTTCCACTCGTTTTTATTTGGCTACGGCTATAAGTCCTCGACTTATAACCATTCGTTTAATGGCCATTCGAAGTTAAAACGGCACAGGGAAAAAGCGACTTATGACCGGTTTTTCACAATTACGACCGTTGCAACATCCTCATGCTCAGGTGATCAAAATTCAGAGGCTGACTCGTATTTATGACGGTGGCAGTCTCCCTGGGGTCACGTGGTCCCCTTTTCTGACCTTCTGACAAAGCAGAGTCAGGGTTTGTCAGAGTATGAATATTCATAGACTGGAATAGATCAGCCAATGGGGACTGAATGGAGACGTGGTCAGCCAATGAATAGGCATAGCAACTAAGTCAGCCAATGGGAGCTGATTGGTGAATTGAAAGTGAAACTGGGAAGAGCCTGGGCGTGGCTCTGGTTAAGCTCTGAAGCTGCAGACTTGTCTGTCTGCTGTACTTTGCTTGTGTTTTGCTTGTAACTACTACCATGGAAGATACCTGCTATTGGTATTGTACGTTTGTTTATCTTCATCTGTTATTATGTATATAAAGAAGTTAATGAATCCTGCTGAATCGGTTTACCTATGCGTGCTTTCTGGATTTAATTTCTGCAACACACTCTGACAGGGTTAGGGGTGCAGTGATTCACTTAACAACGGTGGCAAGAAAGGTTGTAAAATGGGACCAAGCTCACTTAGCAGTGCAAATTTTGGGCTCAGTTTTGGTCATAAGTCGAGGAATACCTATCCTTGAGGAATAATTGGTCTCCTTGATCTATTCTTGTGACCTGAATTCTTCAGACCATTGGAGACCAACGTTTCAGTTGTTAAGTGGGGTTTGCCCCATTTTATGACCTTTCTTGCCACCGTTGCTAAGCGAATCACTGCAGTTGTTAAGTCAGTCACATGGTCGTTAAGTGAATCTGGCTTCCCCATTGACTTTGCTTGTCAGAAGGTCACAAAAGGGGATCACGTGACACCTGGGACCGTCGTAAGTGCGAGTCAGTTGCCAAGTGTCTGAACTTTGCTCTCGTGAACACGGGGATGCTGCAAACGGTCGTACCTGCGAAAAACGGCCCTAAGTCCCTTTTTTCAGTGCCGTTGTAACTTTGGACGGTCACTAAATGGACCGTCGTAACTCGAGGACCGCCTGTATCTAGGGACAATGTGTTGCCTGTGAGGAGAAAGTGGCAGAACGGGGAAAAAGCACAACGAGGCAAAATCCTTCGCTGCGTGCATTGTCTGCAAGTACAAAGATGCTTGCAAAATTGGGGGGGGGAGGCGGGAGGAGGGTTCGAATCCTGCCACGTTGGTCACCAGCTCCACGGTCTCCCTGCAGACTGGAGAGCGGAGGCCGTGACATCCCACACGCGGTGACACCCTGGCCTACATTTACCAGACGATGGGAAAAGTGCAGGCCGGGTTGGGGGGGCCACCTGGAGGGAGACAGAGGTGTGGGAAAGTGGGAGGGGGGGCTGCAGCTGGATAAAAGAACATTTTTAGGAATCCATCCAGCTGTTCCTCTCCCAGCATCCTTCACTGATTGTTTTCTTGCAGGCATTTCGTGACCCAACTAGGTAACATCATCAGTGCTGGAAGGGAGAAGGATTTGCAGAGAGGAGGAGGAAGATTGTGGGGTCCTGGGTGCTTCTCTGAGCTTGGTGGTTTTCCTGCAGACGTTTCATGACCCAACTAGGTAATATCATCAGTGCATCATTATTGGGTCATGAAAAGATTGCAAGAAAACCACCAAGCTCAGAGGGCACCCAGGACTCCACAGTCGTCTTTTCCTTCTCCACCTTCTCCTTCTTTGCCTCCTCCTCCTCTTCTTCACTTCCTCCTCCTCCTCTTCTCCTCTTCCTTCCTTCTCCTCCTCCTCCTTCTCTCCTCCTTCTCCTCCCCTTCCTTCTCTTCCTCCTCCTTCTCTTCCTCCTCCTCCTCTCCCCCCTCCCATTCCTCCTCGCCTCCTCCTCTTCTCTTCCTCCTCCCTCCTCCTCCTCCTCTCCGCTCCCTCTCCTCCTCCCTCCTCCTCTTCTCTTCCTCCTCCTTCTCCTCTTCTTCTTCCCCCTCCCCTTCCTTCTCCTCCTCCTCTCCTCCTCCTCTTCCTCCTCCTCCCCCTCCCCTCCTCCCCCTCCCCTTCCTCCTCTTCCTCCTCCTCTTCTCTTCCTCCTCCCCCTCCCCCTCCTCCTCCTCTCCCCCTCCCATTCTTCCTCGCTTCCTCCTCTTCTCTTCCTCCTCCCCTCCTCCTCTCCGTTCCCTCTCCTCTTTCCCCTCCTCCTCTTCTCTTCCTCCTCCTTCTCCTCCTCTTCCTCTTCCTCCTCCCCCTCCCCTTCCTTCTCTTCCTCCTCTCCTCCTCCTCCCCCTCCCTCCTCCTCCTCCTTCTCATCGCTTCCTCCTCCTCCCCCTCCCCTCCCCTTCCTCCTCTTCCTCCTCCTCCCTTCCAGCACTGAGGATGTTCCCTAGCTGAGTCACAAAACGCCTGCAAGAAAACCACCCAGCTTAAGAGAGCACCCAGCGCCCGTCATTTCAACCCTGAGCTACAAATACTCTCTTCTAGTAACGTGTTAAGTGGCAGGGAGTTCCAAGTGCAAGAGCTAAGACCAAGAAGGCTCTTCCTTGGGGTAAAAAAAAGTCCCATGGGGTGGGAGGGAACGGCATAATACCCTCAAGGTGTCCCCTAAAGCGTTGTGGCTCAACCTGGAGCCCCTCCCAGCGTGTGACACTTCAAATCCCTTCGTTTTTGGTGTGGCCGAAAAGCAAAGCCTCGCCCGCGAAGGGACGTTTGGAAGCTGCCCGAAGCAACTCAGTTTGTCTCCCACGGAGAACCTGCCTCCTTGCCCTCCCTGGTGGCTCTGATTCATGGTAGGATGTGCAATGCCAGCCTCCCGTTCACGGATCCCGTCTTTTGTCTCGCTGGCAAAGAGTCGTCTGCTTCGAATCAAAGCCGCTTCTGAAAAGCAGCGTGATTCACTTCTGTCCTTCCCAAACCAGCTCGGGAGAAAAGAAAGGGGGTAAAGAGATAACGCTCCCCCAAAACAAGGGTCAGGTTCTGCCACTGTGGGGCAGGGAGAAGCCGTTAAAAGAAACGTCCACTTTGCAAAAAGGAGCAGATCCAGCTGGGCTCTGCAGAGAGAAAAAAAAACCCTTAAAAAACCCACACACACCACCATGGTGCATCCTGCAAAGAATTGCTCCGTTGCACCCCTTCCCTGCTCTAATTTTTAAAGAGGGTGGCGGGGAAATTGCAAAAACCTTCCCTAACTCTAACCTTCTTCCTTCCTACTTTGCAATGGCCAGATCTGCAAAGGAGAGATTGGGGGACAATTCCATCTTATTTTCCATATTACATATAATTCCATATGTTATACTTGTTTTCTCATACATGCTTGACAAACTAAATAACATAACATAACATAACATAACATAACATAACATAACATAACATAACATAACATAACATAACATAACATAACATAACATAACATATAAATAAAATAAATAAAATAAAATAAAATAAAATAAAATAAAATAAAATAAAATAATAAAATAAAATAAAATAAAATAAAATAAAATAAAATAAAATAAAATAAAATAAAATAAAATAAAATAAAATAAAATAATAATAAGCAAGCCAGCCAGCCAGCCATTCGAAGTTGGGCACTTTCGTCAGCAAAATCTTGCATTTTTTCCAACACCAATCTCGGAATTTTGTGTAGTTCTAGAACTGGGGATCCTTTCTCCAGTAAAGCTATGAAATATTATACTTCGTCCCACCCTCTCTTGCATTTCTTTTAAAATATTTGTGAACTGCCTGCATCAAGGGGACGGAAGTGTTCTGGGTGACTTGCTTTAAATCAGTGCTTTTCAAAGTTGGCTACTCGAAGATGGGTGGACTTCAATTCCCAGAATTCCCCAGCCAGCCATCAATCTTCCAGGAGCCAACTTTGAAAAAAAAACCTGCTTTGAACTGGCTGGGGAATTCTGGGAGTTGAAGTCCACCCAACTTAAAGCAGCCAAATTGGAAAAACATTGCTTTAAATAATGGGAGACTTTCTCCTCCTCAAGTCCTCACCATTTAATTTTCAGCAAGGGAATTAGAATAGAGGTAGAGTAGAGTAGAGTAGAGTAGAGTAGAGTAAGTAGAGTAGAGTAGAGTAGAGTAGAGTAGAATAGAATAGAATAGAATAGAATAGAATAGAATAGAATAGAATAGAATAGAATAGAATAGAATAGAATAGAATAGAATAGAATAGAATAGAATAGAATAGAATTCTTTATTGGCCAAGTGTGATTGGACACACAAGGAATTTGTCTTGGTGCATACGCTCTCAGTGTACATAAAAGAAGAGATACATTCGTCAAGAATCATAAGGTACAACACTTAATGATAGTCATAGGGAAACAATCCATATAAATCGTAAGGATACAAGCAGCAAAGTTACAGTCATACAGCCATAAGTGGGAGGAGATGGGTGATGGGAACGATGAGAAGATTTATAGTAGTGCAGACTTAGTAAATAGTTTGACAGTGTTGAGGGAATTATTTGTTTAGCAGAGTGATGGCGTTCGGGAAAAAACTGTCCTTGTGTCTAGTTCTTCTGGTGTGCAGTGCTCTGTAGCGTCGTTTTGAGGGTAGGAGTTGAAATAGTTTATGTCCAGGATGCGAGGGGTCTCTAAATTTGAAAGACAACAGAGAAGAGAGAAGACAGTATACAGATTTTCATGTGAAGTGGGATGTTTGGATGGATGGATGGAAGGGAAGGAAGGAAAGGAAGGGAGAAAGAAAGGGAAGGATAGAAAGGCAGAAGGAAGGAATGAGGGTGGGAGGGAAGAAGGAAAGAAAGAAAACAGGAAGGAAGGAAGGAAGGTCTCAAGAATTTAGATAAGTTAGCTCATGCAATTCCACCCAACCCAATCACTTTCTGGATTATTATTATTATTATTATTTATTGCAAAAATTTTCCTCTTCACTTACCTTTTCCTCGCCCCACTGAGTGCTTTCCACAAAACGTTGCATTTGGTTTATAACTTTAATTTTTTATCCCTTGTGGTTTGGTGGAACAAACAAGAAGATGCGTTTATTTGAAGGGTGTGCAACAACTCCTGTTTGTCTCACGTTGAAAATCTGCACATTTATCTCCTGGTACTGCTTTCGTTTTTGGCGCCAATTTGCTTTCACTATTAGAATATTTTAAATTTTCTCTTCTGAATCGAAATTATCGTGAGGTTTGTTGAGTTGAATGGCTTGGCCAGGGTTTAAAGCGTATTATGATCCTGTAATATTCTCCTTTGCGGGGAAAATTGCAGATGGAGACTCCAAAAAAAGAAATCACAATTATTTTTTCTTTCTCCTGTTGTGCATTTTCCTTGGTTTTCTGCTGCTTCGACTTTTCCGTAATTTCGTGTGCTGTTTGTTCACGCATCTCTTGTTTTCTTGACACGTTTCAAGGGCGCATGTACCAAATTGGAGAAGAGGGTTTTAAAAATAATTTCACAATCCTTCGACAAATCGTTGGAAATATTTAAACCCAGTTTTCCATTTAGAAATCATTCAGGGCAAATGAGAGCAATTAAAGTTGTCAAAAATAACCAAGATCGTTGTATGATGGATACAGTTTAGAGGAAAGAATGCAAATAAATCAGTAAATGTGATTTTAAGAATGGCTTAGTAAAATGTGTAGCAAAAGTTTTGCTTGGATACATTATTATTGAATGAAGGTAACTCTAAAGAATTTGAATAGTTTTCTTTTTCCAGCTAACCGATTCTGTTAAAATTTACATTATTATTCGATGAATGCAATTCTAAAGAATTGGAAGTAGCTTTCTTTTTCCAGTTAACTGAGATTGTTAAAATTTATTTTAATTATTTAAAATGTGTCACATTTTCTCCCATTAAATTTGCAATTAGCAGTGAGGTTCACGGAAGTGAAATTTTATTTCTAGTTTTAGGTCTCTTCATTTCAGTATCGTATAATATTTTGTCCTGAAATTTTTACATAATGGACGTTTCCTCTGAGGGGTATTTAACATCCTGTTTGTGAAATATTCAATTGGTTAATTTCATTCTTAAGATTGGGAATCTTTCAAATTAAACCGCAAGGCGGATGAAATAGGAGGGCATGATAAAAACAGGAGAAAATGAAAGTTTTGACTACGTGAAAAGTGGCTTGGCCTTAAGGTGATTCTAGCATTAATAAAGGATGGCATATTTAGATTGTTCCCATCTAAATCTCTCTCTCTCTCTCTCTCTCTCTCTGTTTCCGATCTCTCTCTTCCTTCCTGAAGGTGTTAATTTTTTGCCTTGCAAGGATGCTTTGCATTTTGACGCAGTGAAATGTTTGAAATCTACTAAGAGATTTTACCTAACAGAACATCAGAGTTGGAAAGGTCCTTGGAGGTCATCTAGTCCGACCCCCTGCTCAAGCAGGAGACCTTATACTATGTCAAACAAATGCTTGTCTAATCTCTTCTTAAAAAACTAGTTTTTATTTTTTTTATCTTTTGGAGATTTGATTTGAGCTTGACTCTGTGGCAGGAATCCATCCATGCTGGTTTTTGGGGAGATGATTGTGGTTTGCAATGGCTTCTTCTCCCTGTTGGGGACAACCTTGTGGCCTTCCCACAACCAAGGACTAAACCAAGATCTTTCCTGACCTGGGTTGTGTCCAAAGATCATCAGGGCTTGTGGTTAACAACAGGTTTACAATCACAATTGGGAGCAGCTAGCCATCATAGAACAAGGCGAGTTCTAAGCGCAGCCAATTTTTATGACCTTTTTCACCATGGTCGCTAAGTGAATCGCTGCAGTTGTTATGCGAATCACACAGTTGTTAAGACAATCCAGCTCCCCCCCCCATTGACTTTGTTTGTCAGAGGTCAGATGGGAAGGTTACCAGTGGGGATCATGTAAACCCTGGAACTGGCGTGAATACACACTAGTTGCCCAAACCTGAAGTTTTGTCATATTACAATGGGGATGTGACGGTCATAAGTGCGAAGACCGAGCCTTAAATTGCTTTTTTTTTCTCAGTGCTGTTGCACCTTCGAATGGTCGTCCGTCGGGGACTTGCTTGTAAAAGCCTTAAACTGCTTGGCAGAGAGCTTTAACTTTTGCAAAGGGGAGCCATCCGTTCTGTCTCCCCGGCTGCGTTGGCAGGAAGATGGATGGTCCTTGGTGCCGCTTGGCTGGCAGGAAGCCTTCTCGAGTGACAGGGGGCCTGTCCTAATTGGGCTAATCATGCTCCGGGGTTGTGCGTTCGGAGTGCACAGCCGTTTGTCAAAGGGGCTGACCCCCCCTGCCCCCCCCCGCCTATCGCCAGGTAAATCTAGTGGAAAGAAAGTGATGAATGGGCCCAGCCATTCCGAAAATCCCATCAGCCGGCAGTGTCGGTCATGCCTCCCTGCAAATATGGGATCGTTCCACACTGCCGGCGGTGGAGGCACGCCGTTTAGGAGAGGGCTCTGTGTGTGTGTGTGTGTGTGTGTGTGTGTGTGTGTGTGCACTCGCGCATCTGCAGATGGTGTGATTAAACCAAGGATCCATGGCTGCTGTTGTCAGAATGCATTTCAGGCGCCGGAGGAACTGCCAAAGTTTTGCAGGCTTAATGTCTTTCTTTCTTTCTCTTTCTTTCTTTCTTTTTTTCTTTCTTTCTTTCTTTCTTTCTTTCTTTTCTCCCTCCCTCCTTCCCTCTTTCTTTCTTTCTTTCTTCCCTCCCTCCTTCCCTCTTTCTTTCTTTCTTTCTCTTTCTTTCTTTCTTTCCTCCCTCCCTCCCTCTTTCTTTCTTTTCTTTCTCTCTCTTTTCTTTTCTTTTCTTCCTTCTTTCCTTTCTTTTCTCCTCCCTCCTTCCCTCTTTCTTTCTTTCTCTCTCTTTTCTTTTTTCTTTTCTTTTCTTTTCTTTTCTTTTCTTTCCATTCCATTTCTTCCTTCCTTCTTTTTTTCTTCCTTTTTTTCTCCCTCTTTCTTTCTTTCTTTCTTTTTCTTTCTTTCTTTCTTTCTTTCTTTCTTTCTTTCTTTCTTTCTTTCTTTCTTTCTTTCTTCTCTCTCTCTTCTTTTCTTTCCATTCCCTCCCTCCCTCCCTCCCTTCCTTCTTCCCTCCCTTTCTTTCTTTCTTTTCTCCCTCCCTCCCTCCTTCCCTCTTTCTTTCTTTCTTTCTTTCTTTTTCTTTCTTTCTCTCTCTCTCTCTCTCCCTCTCTCTTTCTTTTCTTTTCTTTCCTTTCCTTTCCTTTCCATTCCATTCCATTCCATTCCATTCCATTCCATTCCATTCCATTCCATTCCATCCTACCTACCTACCTACCTACCTACCTACCTACCTACCTACCTACCTACCTACCTACCTACTTCTATAAATCACCTCAAGGCAGTGAACATACCTTAACAGATTCTTAACAGAGTAATAGAGTTTGAAGGGACCTTGGAGGTCTTCTAATCCAGCCCCCTGCTTAGGCAGGAAACTCTAGACCAGGGATGGCTAACCTTTTCCGGACCGAGTGCCCAAAGCAAGCTTGTGCGCCCCCCCCACGAGTTCCACCCCCGCGCATGCACATGTGACCCTCCCCGCGCCCTGGTCCCCGCATGCACGTGCGATCCCCCCGCATGTGCCCCACACATGCGTGGCAGAGATCCGCTGACCAGCTGGCGGCTGGAGGCGCGGGCGCATGCGTGGGGGAGCTGAACTGCAGATGTTCAGCCCAAAATTTGGCATTCCTGTCCACTCTCGACTCCTTCCTGAGAGAGGCAGAGGTTCTTGTTCAATAATATTAAAGGTCTCATCGCAGGATGTAAGCTGTTGTAAGCCAAGCTGCCTTTTTGCAATTGACTGATGGGGATTTTGTCAATTCCGAAGGTTGTTACGCTTCTTGCACAGTCAGCCAGATGTTCAGACTGGTTTTGGTGTTTCTGTCCAGCTCTTGAGTCCTTCTTAAGGACCGGAGAAAGGCAGATGTGGATGTTGGATGGGCGTTACAGATCTCATGGCAGGATTTAAGCTGTTCTGAGTGAAGCTGCCTTTTGCAATTGACCGATGGGGATTTTGTCAATGCCGCTGGGATTCAAGTGGCACTCCAAATATTTTGGCACCTAATCACTATTGGGGCTGCCTCTGCTTTCTTTTGCCACAGTCGTTCTCTTTCTATTTGCAGGTCTTTGTATTTTGAGATCTTCTCCCACTCTTTCCCTTCTCTTCTGCTGTCATCAGATACTGCCACATTCCCTAAACAAACTTTTTTGTCTTTCTTATCGACAATTGTGACGTCTGGGGTGTTGTGTGGCAGATGCTTGTTTGAATTCTAACATCCCTAGGCAATTCAGCTTCTTCACTTTTTATGACTTTCTCTACAGGCAGTCCTCGACTTACGACCGCCATTGAACCCGGAATTTACGATGCTAAGCAAGAAATGGATTTAAGCGAGTTTTACCCCATTTTTACGACCTTCCTTGCCACATTTGTTAAGTGAACCATTGCGGTTGTTCAATTAGTAACACGGTCCTTAAGTGAATCAGGCTTCCCCGTTGACTTTGCTGCTCAGGAGGTTGCAAAAGGGGATCACTTGACCCCGGGACACTGCAACGGTCATAAATACGAATCAGTTGCCAAGTGTCCAAATTTTGATCACGTGACTACGGGGAGGCTGCAACGGTCGTCAGTGTGAAAAATGGTCCTCAGTCACTTTTTTCAGTGCCATTGTAACGTTGAATGGTCACTAAGTGAATCGTCGTAAGTCAAGGACTCCCTGTATTTTATGGTCCCACCAGTTCTCGCTTGCAGGCAAATGATATTTCTTGGAAATCTGCTTAGGCGACTGAGGCTGTGCAGAAGCTTAACTGCCCTGTATGGAGGAGGCTTCCTTTGTATTAAGCTCTGCTCTGCTGAAAAGAAACTAACTGTTCTCTCCTGCCTTGTGCGTTGCTTGTAACTGCTCCTATGTTGAAGAAGAATCTATGTGGGTATTGTACATTTATCTTCATGTATTATTATGTATATAAAAGAAGTTAATGAATCCTGCTGCATCCGCCTGCCTGCGTGTGCTTTCTGGATTTAATTTCTGCAACAAGCTCTGACATAACAAGAGTTGGAAGGGACCTTGGAGGTCATTTAGTCCAACCCCCCACCCAAGCACGAGACCCTAATACACCATTTCTGGCAGATGGCAGTCCAGTCTCTTCTTGAAAGCCTCCAGGGTTGAAGCTCCCACAACTTCCGAAGGCAACTTCTGTTCCATGGGTTGATTGTTCTCACTGTCAGAAATTTTCTCCTTATTTCCAGGTTGAATCTCTCCTTGGTCAGTTTCCATCCATTATTCCTTGCCTGGTCTTCCGGTGCCTTGGAGAATAGCTTGACCCCCTTCCTCCTCTCTGGGGCAGCCCCTCAAATATTGGAAGATGCTCTCCTGTCTCCCCTGGTCCTTCTCTTCACTAGACTAGACATAACTCAGTTCCTGCAACCGTTCATCGTATGTTTTATTCCCCTTTAATTATCTTAGTTGCTCTTCTCTGCACTCTTTCTAGAGTCTGAACATCTTTTTTATCGTGTGGTGACCAAAACTGGATGCAGTAGAATAAAATGCAAGTTGGACCACAGCACTGGAGCTGTTCAGAAAGCAGCCCTTGTGCATTTAAAGAATGGTGTGAAATTTGACTCAGGATTGGGGCAGTTCTGAAGGAGGCTCTATAAAGTGGTACTAACACTTCACGTGATCTTGATTCCATCCCTCTGTTTATGCAACCAAGGATCGTATCAGCTTCTTTGGCGGCTGCTGCTGCATAGGGCTGGCTCGCGTTGAAGGGATCGTCTACTAGGACTCCAAAGCCCCTCTCACAGTCACGGTTTTTGAACCAGGTTTCGCCCAAACTTGGTAATACATATTTAAATGCTGCAGCAGCCAAAAAAAGCCAACACAGTCCTGCATTAACAGAGGGATAGAATCAAGATGACAAGAAGTGTTAATACTGCTTTATAAGGCCTTGGTAAGGCCACACTTGGAATCCTGCGTCCACTTTTGGTCACCATGATACAACAACAACAACAGAACGCGATTATGGATGAAACATGTGACAGTGATACCCATGGTTATCAGGGCACTTGGTACCATGTCCAAGAATTTTATAAAATGCATCAAGAAATTGCAGCTTCCTGCAATAACATCAGCGGAACTGCAAAAAACTGTGCTACTCGGAACATCGTACATTTTAAGAAGGTACTTGGTTGCAGGGTGGATTTGATTTAAATCGAGTTGATTTAAATCACAATTTAAATCATGATTTAAATCACTAGTAAAAAGGCTTGATTTAAATCAACTCGATTTAAATCATAATTTTTAAAGAGCAACTGTCATCTCTGCTACTCCTTTGACCCGCTGTTGACTCACCGATAGTCCCAGTGTTGCAGAATATACAGCCTCCTGCTACATAACTCAGCTCCATTTCATGCTGAATAAACTAAATTATATATGTATCTTAAATAGAAAACTATCTTATGATAGATTTTTACCCCAAAAGTTTTTTATTAAAATAAATTTGATAAAAATAAAAAAAATCCGATTTAAATCAAAAAAATCTGATTTTTTTGATTTTTTTAAAAAAATCATTGATTTTTATCCACCCTGCTTGGTTGATACCTAGGACGCTGGTAGCAACCCGTATCAACCATTAGCACCAATCAATGGTATTTGTGATGCATTTTTGAATGTTCAGTTGACTGAGTTTCATGTTTAATGAATAAGTTTATAATCATCATCATCATCATCATCATCTAGCAAGCTAGACATGACTAAATTGCTAAATTAATCCACTGGTTATTATGTAAACAACATACATTTTGAGAAGATACTTGGTCGATACCTAGGATGTGGGCAGCAACTCATATCAACCATCAGAGCCAGTCCATAATATTTCTGATACATTTTTAAATGTTCAGTTGACTGAGTTTTATATTTAATGAATAAAATAGATGATAATAATAATTCTGAGATCCTACAAAGAATGCACAGAAGAGCAACAAAGATGAGGAGGAGGCTAAAACATAGGAACGATTGCTGGAATTGGGTATGTCTGGTTTAATGAAAAGAAGGATTAGGGGGTGACATGATAATATCTCAGGGGCTGCCACAAGAAAGAAGGGGTCAAGCTATTCTCCAAAGCACCTGAAGGGAGGACAAGAAGCAACGGATGGAAACTAATCAAGGAGAGAAACAACCTGGAATTAAGGAGAAATTTCATGACAGTGAGGACAATTAACCAGTGGAACTGCTTGCCACCAGAAGTTATAAATGCTCCAACACTGGAGGTTTTTAAGAAGAGACTGGACAACCATTTGACCAAGATTGTCTAAGGTCTTATCTTGGACAGGGGTTGGAGTAGATGATCTCTGAGGTCCCTTCCAGCCCTAGGATCCTATGATTCTGGAAGGAAGGAAGGAAGGAAGGAAGGAAGGAAGGAAGGAAGGAAGGAAGGAAGGAAGGAAGGAAGGAATCAATCTTATCAGAGGGAGATCCAACCTGGAGAAATTTCCTGACAGTGACAACAATTAACCGGTGGAAGAACCTGCCACCAGAAGTTGTGAATGCTCCATCAGTGGAGGTTTTCGAGAAGAGATTGGACAGCCATTTGTCTGAAATGGTCTAGGGTCTCCTGCTTGAGCAGAGGGCTGGACTAGAAGACCTCCAAGGTCCCTTCTGGATCTATTCCGATTGATTGACGTACATCTCGTTGTGGCTCTGTTATTCTGTTATTCCTTACGTTCAATGCCCGAGGGTGAGCTAGAGACGATGGGAGTGAGATGTATCTTCAGAGTGGAGACCCACCCTTATTTCTCTCTCCCCCCCCCCCACCCAAATCCCCTTTCCTGGAGCTTCTGAGGCACGTGTTGAGCTGTCTCAGTCATCCTTTGTTGTAGAAGGCAAAGGAGCCAGCTCTGTTTGGGTTGGGGGGCCGTGCATGACCGCCAGGCCAAATTCCAAAGCAGCTTTTCGCCCCCGGGAGGGAGGGAGGGGGGCTGAGCTGCTACCCCCTCTAATCGTCCCCTTGTTGGCAGGCGGCACGCCTCCCAGAAAGTCATCTGCCGGTGACCCCCCCCCCCAGGCTCTGTGGGGATGGAGGATGGGGACAGGCTTCAGACAGACATGTTGACCTCTTGGTCACCAGCAGCTCCTCAAGCATTCCTGGCCGCAGGCTCCAGCCTCCCCCCCACCCCCTGCATGGGGGTGGGGGCCGTCTTAACGCACCTCCGATCACCTGGATTTTGGGCTGCACCTGTCCGGGGAGAGGGGGGGGGTCACCCGGGCGAGCGGGGAGAAGAAGGGTTAGAAGATCAGAGGAGCAGCCAAGGAAGAAGTCTGCCAGCTGCTCATGTCAAGGAGAGGATTAATGGCTATTTAAATAGCAACCAGGAGGAGGAGGAGGAGGTGGTACCACCAACGAGACCGATGGCTGGAGGCGCGCAAGGAATGCGTTCTTGGCGGTTTGTTTTCCTCTCTCTGGCCTCCCTCTAGAATCTCGGGGGTCTCCAACCTTGGCAACTTTAAGACTTGTGGACTTCAACTCCCAGAGTTCCTCAGCCAGAGTTCCTCAGCCATTTCTCTTACCTGCCAAAGTGGAGAGATTGCAGAGGAAGGGATTACAAGAGACTAAGCAAAACTGGCTGAGGAACTCTGGGAGTTGAAGTCCACAAGTCTTAAAGTTGCCAAGGTTGGAGACCCCTGATTTAGATGCCTCGGCGGAGCACCCGCTTCTGGAGGAAGCTGGGGAGGCCTAAGGGGGAGAGAGTCGAGGGGGCTCCAGGTTGAGACACAGGAGATGCCGAGAGAGCGGTGGGACATCTGGAAAGATGGCTCTTCCTGGCGGTGCCAAGCCAGAGAGGTTGACCAAACTGCCATGGGAGGCATTCCGGCTGGGATGGTTGTGCATGAGGTTGGGTTGGATAAAACACAGCAAGCTTTGCCAAGATGACTGATGATGTTACCTAGTTGGGTCATGAAAGGTCTCCAAGAAAGAAAGAAAAAAACCAAGCTCAGAGACCACCAAGGACCCCATTGTCTTCCTCCTCCTCCTCTTCTTCCCTCTCCCCGTCCTCCTCTTCTTTCTCCTCCTCCATCTCCTCCTCCTCCCTTCTAGCACTGATGATGTTCCCTAGTTGGATCATGAAAAGTCTGCAAGAAAACAGCCAAACTCGCAGCTTCAAGGACCCCACAATCCTCCTCTTCCTCTTACCCCCTCCCTATTTTCCTCCTCCTCCTCCTGTCCACAAAGCCCACTCCCTTCTAGCACTGATGGTGTTACCTTGCTGGGTCAAGAAACATCTGCAAGAAAACCACCAAGCTCAGAGAGCACCAAGGACTCCATAGTTCTTCTCCCTCCCTCCCTCCTCCTCCTCCCATTCTCCTCTTCTTCCTGTCTGCAAACCCCTCATCCTTCCAGCACTGATGATGTTAGCTAGTTGGGTCATGAAACACGAAGCTCAGAGAGCACCAAGGAGCCCAGAGTTCAACCCTGAGCTACAAATATTGTCTGCTTTTAAACGTGTCTTTTAGATTAAAGGAGGCATCAATTAAAATGTTGGGAGAAGGTGAAGATTCTTCCTTTCAGCCTCCCTATCGGATATTATGACCGTCAGGGCCAAAACGCCTGCACCAATTAAGAGGGAAGGAAAAAAATCTCTCTTCTTAATTGGGAGGCCAACATTTGGATGGAGGTTTCAAACGTTTTGCAAATGTTACGTAAGTGCCTTTGTCTCTCGGTGAGGCTGGGACAAATGCGCAGACAAAAAATGGAAATAAAATGGAACTTTTTCAGCCCACGTGACACATGCCATTCACCCCGTGCTGGCAACGGGGGGGATTCTTGTCTCCCGCGTTGTGAAATTACATACCAAAGCTCAGAAGACTGTTATTGCTAATCTCTCCTCCCCTCTGTTGTGAATGGTCCCTGTTCTTATCTCGCCTTGGAGCTTTGTAGGGAAAGTGGCCAGCCTGTTGTGCTTCCATTGTGCATCATTTTGCAGGATCTCGGCAACGTGTGCGTACCTGCCTTCGGATGTCGCCAAGGTTTTTCGCTTCGCCTCCCTGGAAATAAAGTTGAATCTGGCAGAGAAGTTGGTTTTCTGCTAGGAATGGAGATAGCTGAGAGCCTGTTGCATTTAGCCCCGAGTGAAAATGACATTGAATGCAAACGCTGGAATTTGTCAGGAGGGGCATCCTTAGTTTGAAGAGCTTCTCCAGATGTCTGAGGGAGGGAGGGAGAGAGGGAGAAAGGGAGGGAGGGAGGGAGAAGGAAGGAAGGGAGAAGGAAGGGAGGGATGGAGGGAGGAAGGAAGATGAGAGACAGAAGGAGAACGAAGGAAGGAAGATGAGAGAAGGGAGGAAGGAAGGATGATGAGGGAAGGAAGGAGAAGGAAGGGAGGAAGATGAGAGAAGGAAGGAAGATGAGAGGATGGAGAAGGAAGGAAGGAAGATGAGAGAAGGAAGGAGAAGGAAGATGAGAGAAGGAAGGAGAAGGAAGATGAGAGAAGGAAGGAGAAGGAAGGAAGGAAGATGAGAGGATGGAGAAGGAAGGAGAAGGAAAGAAGGAAGATGAGAGAAGGAAGGAGAAGGAAGGAAGGAAGATGAGAGGATGGAGAAGGAAGGAGAAGGAAAGAAGGAAGATGAGAGAAGGAAGGAGAAGGAAGGAAGGAAGATGAGAGGATGGAGAAGGAAGGAGAAGGAAGATGAGAGAAGGAAGGAGAAGGAAGGAAGGAAGATGAGAGGATGGAGAAGGAAGGAGAAGGAAAGAAGGAAGATGAGAGAAGGAAGGGAGGGAGGGAGGGAGGAGAGAGGAAAAAGGGGGCAGGGAAGAAGGAAGGAGGAGGGAGGAAGAAAGGAAGGAGGAGGGAGGGAGGAAGGAGGGAAGAAAAGAGTAAGGAGGGGGAGGGAGTGAGAAAGGAAAGAAAGAAGGAAGGAAGGAAAAAAATAGGAACAAAAGGAAGGAAGGAGAAAGGAAAGAGGAAGGAGAGGAATGAGGAAGGAAAGAGAGGGAAAGGAAAGGAAAAAATTGGTGTAGGTCTGTAGCTGATGACTTTGGAGCTTCTTTTCTCTTGCAATATAATGGCAAACATAGAATCAGAGGATTTGGAAGGGACCTTGGAGGTCTTCTAGTCTGACCCCCGGCTCAAGGCAGGAGACCTTATACTAGGGGTCTCCAAACTTGGCAACTGTAAGACTTGTGGGCCTGAACTCCCAGAATTCCTCAGCTAACATGGCTGGCTGGGGCATTCTGGGAGTTGAAGTCCAGGAGTCTTAAAGACGCCAAATTTGGAGATCCCTGCTTTATCCCGTTGGTTGTCCAGTCTCCTCTTGAAAACCTCCCGCGATGGATCACCCACCACCCCGAGAGATTAAGCCTGAACGTGCATTTAATGGAGGAATGGTTTAATTGAGGGCCTTTGCAACCCAGTGTTAACAAGCCTGTGGAATTTAGGGCAGCTCATTGTGGGGACGAGATGGGGAAATGTTGAGAGCCATCAGGGCGGCTGCATCCAAGGGTCCCTGCAGTAGTGGGTCTCAAAAGTTGGCCAGATGACCCATGGAAGCCTGGGATGGCATTGTAAGACTTGACCGGCTGAATTGCCCATTTGGCCAACTCCATCATGTCCTGGGAAATGCATGGTACCCATAAGAAATTGGAGAAGGAGGGCCCTTTCCTGATTCGGGAGAGGTGGGGGGTCTTTGGTGTTCTCAGAGCTTGCTTGTTCTCTTGGAGACGTTTCATGACCCAGCTAGGGAACATTATCCATCCAAGGGAAGATGGGGGTTTGCTTTCAGTTTATATACTGTTGCTTGCCTTGCCACTGGTGTGTATGTGTGTGTGTGTGTGGGGGGTAGTTTTCCTTTTGGCGTTTCCTGGATTAGGGTATTGTTTTCTGCTTGATTGTTTGTCTGGTGTTGATCCCTGCTTTTTCACTGATGATATTCCCTAGTTGGGCCATGAAACGTCTGCAAGAAAACCACCAAGCTCAGAGAGCACCAAGGACTCCATAGTTCTTCTCCCTCCCTCCCTCCTCCTCCTCCCATTCTCCTCTTCTTCCTGTCTGCAAACCCCTCATCCTTCTAGCACTGATGATGTTACCTACTTGGGTCATGAAACACGAAGCTCGGAGAGCACCAAGGAGCCCAGAGTTCAACCCTGAGTTACAAATATTGTCTGCTTTTAAACGTGTCTTTTAGATTAAAGGAGGCATCAATTACAATTTTGAAAGAACGTTAAGATTTTTTCCTTAAGCCTTGATAGTACAGGGGTTTAGTGCACCCTGTTATTAACACAGCTGCCTGCAATTTCTGCTGGTTCGAATCTCTCCAAGGCTCAAGGTTGACTCAGCCTTCCATCCTTTCAAAGGGAGGTGAAATGAGGACCCAGTTTGTGGGGGCAATAAGCTGACTTTGTATAAAATATACAAAAGTATGAAGGCTATTGCTTAACGCATTGTAAGCCGCCCTGAGTCTCCGGAGAAGGGCGGCATATAAATCAAATTAAAAAAAAAAAAAAAAAGCCTCCCTATCGGATATTATGAACGTCAGGCCAAAAACACCAAGGACCCACAGGCCTCCTCCCCCTCCCCCTCAAGCCCTCTCCCTTCTATTACCAATGATTTTATATATTTTTTATATATATATATATATATATATGTATATGTATATGTATATGTATATGTATATATATATATATATATATATATATATATATATATATATATATATATATATATATATATATGTATATATATATATATATATTGCTCCTGGAAGCACGAAGCCGAGAACACCAGCCTGAAGATGACGAATGAGACTTCGTTGAAACGTCGCCAAGACACTTCCAATTTTACGTGGGAGAAGACCCGAATAACCAAAGACCTACATATATATATATATATATATGCATATATATATATATGCATATTCTTTCTAGCCAGGTTTTACCTACGTAAACTAAGTTGTTTTGCAGCTCTGGTTGTGTGAAATCTCATTCACAAGCTTCAGGGCTTTTTTTCTCTGTTGACAAACTGCAACTCTGTGTTGCTCTCTGGGAGACTCAAATAGCTATTTCTGCCTTCTAAGGAAATAGCTATTTGAGTCTCCCAGAGAGCAACACAGAGTTGCAGTTTGTCAACAGAGAAAAAAAGCCCTGAAGCTTGTGAATGAGATTTCACACAACCAGAGCTGCAAAACAACTTAGTGTTAAGCAATAGCCTTCATACTTTTGTATATTTATACAAAATCAGCTTATTGCCCCCACAAACTGGGTCCTCATTTTACCTACCTCGGAAGGATGGAAGGCTGAGTCAACCTTGAGCCTGGTGAGATTTGAACTTGCAGTAATTGCAGGCAGCAGATGTAAGTGGATGTTAATTAGTCTGCTGAGCCACCAATGTTAGCTAGTTGGGTAATGAAATGTCTGCAAGAAAACCAACAAGCTTAGAGAGTCCTCCTCTCCACTCCTCCTCCCACTCCTGATGATGATACCTAGTTCGGTCATAAAACGTTTGCAAGAAAACCACCAAGCTCACAGAGCACCAAGGACCCCGCAGTCTTCCTTCTCCTCCTCCTCCTCCTCCTCCTCCTCCTCCTCCTCCTCCTCCTCCTCCTCCTCCTCCTCCTCCTCCTCCTCCTCCTCCTCCTCCTCCTCCTCCTCCTCCTTCTCCTCCTCCTCTCTGCATACCCCACTCCCTTCTAGTACTGATGATGTTACCTAGTTGGGTCATGAAAGGTTTGCAAGAAAACCACCAAGCCCAGAGAGCACCAAGGACCCCACCGTTCAGTTCTCTGGTATTGTTGCCTACTTGATCAGAAGCCAACCCACTTTGCATGGGTTTCCCAGGCGGTTCCTTGGCTTAAACAGACAATCCAGGTCCTACTAAGTGACTTGCACCCGTGCTCCACCCGGTAACCCTTCTCTCTCCTCTCTTCCTCTCCTCCTAGCCGCAGTACACAAACCTGGGGCTTCTGAACAGCATGGACCAGCAGATCCAAAACGGCTCTTCGTCCACAAGCCCATACAACACGGAGCACGCCCAGAACAGCGTCACGGCCCCGTCCCCCTACGCCCAGCCCAGCTCCACCTTCGACGCCCTCTCCCCGTCTCCGGCCATCCCCTCCAACACAGATTATCCGGGGCCTCACAGCTTCGACGTCTCATTTCAACAGTCCAGCACTGCAAAGTCGGCCACGTGGACGGTGAGTCAACTTTCGGGGACGGGTTGGGTCTGGTTGGGTCCCCGAAAAAGGAATAAGGCGAGGGCAGCTGGGTTTGGCATGGAAGAGGTCCTGTTAGGGACGGTTGCTTGGCCTGCCAGGATTGTGGGTAGTGCTTGATTAGAATATTGTTTTCTGCTCGACTGTTTGTCTGGTGTTATTCCCTGCTTATTCATTGAAGAGGTTACCGAGTTGGGACATGAAATGTCCGCAAGAAAATCAAACTCAGAGAGCATCAAGGTTCCTACAGTCCTCCTCCTCTTCCTCCCCTCTTCCTTTCCTTCTCCTCCCCCCCCCCTTTAGTCCTGCTGATGTTAGTTGGGTCATGTTAGCAGTTTTCTAAATTAGAGCATTGTTTTCTGCTCGACTGTTTGTCTGGTGTTATTCCCTGCTTATTCATTGAAGAGGTTACCTAGTTGGGACATGAAATATCTTAAGAAAACCACCAAGCTCAGAGAGCACCAAGGACCCCACAATTCTCCTCCCCCTCCTCCTCCTCCTCTCCACAATCCCCCCTCCCTTCTAGCAGTGATATTCTTCCCTAGTTGGATCATGAAACGTTTGCAAGAAAATTACCAAGCTCAGAGAGCACCAAGGACCACATACTCCTCCTTCTCCTTCTCCTTCTCCTTCTCCTTCTCCTCCTTCTCCTTCTCCTCCTTCTCCTTCTCCTTCTCCTCCTTCTCCTTCTCCTTCTCCTTCTCCTCCTCCTCCTCCTCCTCCTCCTCCTCCTCCTCCTCCTCCTTCTCCTTCTCCTTCTCCTTCTTCTCCTTCTCCTTCTCCTCTCTGCATACCCCACTCCCTTCTAGTACTGATGATGTTACCTAGTTGGGTCATGAAAGGTTTGCAAGAAAACCACCAGGCTCAGAGAGCACCTAGGACCCTACAGTCTTCCTCCTCTTCCTCTTCCTCCTCCTCCTCTCCACAGTCGTCCTCCTTCTCTTTTCAACTGGTTAAAAACAAAAAAAGAGACAGAGAGGTTACTTATCATTGCTGGTGCTGTTTTCTCATGGATTGCTGGGGTGAGGTGGCTGTTGGAAGGTGTTTGGGAATGTAGGGTAGAACTTAAGAAGTGAGGTGTCATCAGACCGTATTCCTGGAAACCTGGTCTGCAATTAAGCCAAAGAAGTGGTAATTTTCTTACTTTCCCAGGTCTTTTGGAAATTGCAAGGCCTCTGGGCACCTCTGAAATGCTAAGGTCGTATTAACAGGAGTCCTCGATGTATGGCCACAATTGAGCCCACAGTTTTGATTGCTAAGAAAGACGGTTGTGAAGCTCCATTTCTTGCCCTTTCTTGCCACTGTTGCTAAGTGAATCCCTGCTGTTGTTCAGTTAGTAACACCGTCACTAAGTGAATCTGGCTTCCCCGTTGCTTCGTCGGAAGATCGCAAAAGGGGGATCATGTGACACACACACCCCCCGGAACACTCCAACGGTCATAAATACAAATCAGTTGCAAAAAGTCTGAATTTTGAACATGTGACCACGGGGAGGCTGCAACAGTCATAAGTGTGTGACAATTGGTCATAAGACATTTTTTTCAGTGCCATTGTAACTCTGAAAGGTCACTAAGCAAACTGTCATAAGTCGAGGGCTACCTGTATTCCAGATCTTGGAGGTTCTGTAATGGGTAGGTTCTGGGCTGATTCTGTTAACTGTAGGGAGAGGAGGAGATCTGAGAGCTTATGGGACAATCCAGATTTTTTCTCCAAATTGTCACAGAATTGTGTTTGTTTTTTTTTTAAATAATCACACACAAAAGAGGAGATTGTGTAGGAGAACACATGGAAAGGCATGGGGTGGAGTCTCACTTGGTTTTTCTCCTGATCCCAAATGATTGGGGGAACGTTGGCCATGGTTGAGCTCTTGCCTTGCCTTGGGGACCTTCAAGATGTGTCTTCAGAAACGTGTCTCTATAGTAGTGGCCAAAATTGTGGAAACCTTTTGGGAAAAGTGTATTTTCTAAAACTAGCTAATAACACCACTTTTTTGGGGGGAGCAGTAGTAGTACCATAAAATTATATATCAATGGAAAGATAATTTAATCAAGAATGTAATGCAATAACTTTTACGAAGGATTTGCTCTTAGAATAGCAGTTACAATATAAAGAAGAAAAGTGAAACACTTAGAAAAAATGAGATATACAAAAATGATCCCCATGTCAGTTAATCTTTCGTTGGGTAACCTTTAGCATGAATGACGGCCTTACAACATCTTCCCATGGAGTGAACCAAGTCTTTGAGCTCTGCAGCTGTTATCATGTGAAATCAAGATTAAATGATGGCTTCTATTAACTGGGTTTTATTGCTGGGTCGCTTCTGACTAACCAGTTTCTTTAGTCGGCTCCATAGATTTTCAATTGGGTGAAGGTCTGGGCTAATCCCAGGCCATTCCAGCAGTGGAATAGGATTATCTTGAAACTCCAAAAGAAAAAGTGGTGTTCGGGTACATTTTTACTAACCTTGCGGGTGCCAGATACCATCGGTACCACATCTTATAGTGATTTTCTTTATAGGCTACCGATTTTGTCATGCTGTAATTGTTTTCCCACGCTCTTTTCCAGTCTTCTAACTGTATACTGTGCCCAATGTTCCTCGCCCACGCTATCATCTGCCCTTTAACCAATTCTTCTGCCAAATCATATTCAAGTAAATATTTATAAATTTTCAAAATGAATTTCCCTTCTTTAGATTCTAGTAATTTGTCCAATCGATTTTGTTTTAAGTCTATTCCTCCCTCCTCTTGGTCCTTTCTATATCTCATCTTTATTTGTGAATAGGGCCACCAGTCTATCCGGCCTGTTGGAAATGTAAAAAGATACAGGGAACTTTTTACCATGCTTGGTGGCTTTGCCCAGAAATTAAGAAATATTGGAATAAAATAAAAACATGGATATTAGAAATAACAGATTACGAAATTGAATTAAAACCCAAAGTCTTTTTATTAGGCATGATTAAAAAGAACATTAGAAACGATATAAAATATTTAATACTTCAAATAATTACGGCGGCTAGACTAGCGTTAGCACAACTCTGGAAAATAGATCGTTTGCCAACCGACCAGGAGCTAATACAAAAAATCTATATATGCGCAGAAATGGACAAATTAACTTTAGAGTTACAGGACAAGGAAGACTCAAAATATTTTACAATATGGAATAGATGGTAGCAGTGGATAAACCAGAGGAGGGGGAATGGGTAAAGATGAAATTTAGAAGAAATCAACACAAATAAAACAGCACTGTCAGATGGATAGAAAAGGAAATAAGTCACTGTCTGTATGTATATATGTATATATAATAATAGAAAGTAGTCAATAGATGAAGTTGTGTACTGTATATGTAAATTTGTTCTTGATTAAGAGAAACTTGTATGTTTTTTATATTTGTTTTAAATGTTTTTTTTAAAGAATGAATAAAGTTTTGTTTTAAAATTAAAAAAGGAAAAAAGAAAAAAAAAAGAAAAAGTGGTGTTATTAGCCATCAAGCCTCAAAAATACACTTTCCCCCAAAAGGTTTCCACAATTTTGGCCACAACTAGAGATAGATGAGAGACCAAGGAAATAGCTTTTCTGAGAACTTCCCTTAAAATATATACTGACCAAAGAAAGCCACTTTCTAATCCAGGCTGGTCTTTTTCTTCTTCTCAGCTCAACCAGGATGGAGAACATGGTCTTATGGGTGGTTTAGTGCTCTCTTTCAGTGTCAGCTTAAGACTCGTCAGCATGGCTGGTTGGGGAATTCTGGAAGTTGAAATCCACAAGTCTTAAAATTGACAAGTTGGGAGATCCCTGGATTAAATTATTCTTCCTGAGTTGAGGAGCTGAGGGGGACTTCAAGCAGAATCTGGGAGTTGCGTCTTTCTAAAATTGAAGGAAATGTGTTTGTCTGAATCTGGGAGCTTCATTGCTCCAGGACTGTTATCATGTGTGAAGGCTTTTGGTCCCATCCATATGTGTTGGCCTGCACCCTTGATCTCATGAACGTTGATTGACTGTCCTGATTTGTCCAGGTGGTGGAATGCCAACTATCATTGTAAGTGAAGATCTTGAGAATTTGGTGGCTCCTCTCTTGCTTCCTGCAGCCTTCCTTTGTGTTGTCACCCTTGACTTTCACAGTTGTCTTAACTTGGCCCAAAGTCAGAAGATATTAAGATCTCATCGCTGGGCTGCTTAATTCAACCGCTTCTTCTTTTCACTTGATGTGACTTCAGGGCTCTTCAGCCAACAGTTGTCATCCTCCTTTCTCCTTAATGACAGGTTAGGAACCAACCCAACTGGAAGTATCTCTTAGGTTACCATGACCTACTAACAGTTTTAATTGAATGGTGCTCCACCCAAGGAGTTCCTGAAGGTTGAATGTCTTCTCACAATTTCCACCAACTCTTCCAAAAGTGACTTGAATTGCCAGAGGAGATTTTATTTTCATCAAGCTTTCTCTCTTGAACTCGTTTCTTTCTCCTGGTGGGTTAGCAAGAGTGTTGAGAACCAACTTAGAAGTAAGGAGAAATTATTCTGACCCGTGAGAACAATTGATCAGTGACGTAACCTGGAGTTATGGACACTCCCATCAAGGGAGGTTTTCAAGGAAATATTGGTAGGCCTCTAAACTTATGACCACAATTGAGCCCAAAATTTCCGTTGTTAGGCGAGACCGATGCTAAATGTTCTTGCCACAGTTGTTAAGTTAGTAACAGGTTCCGCATTGGCTTTGCTTGGCAGAAACTGGCTGGGAAGGTTGCCAGATGCCAAGGGATGTATGCAAAGAACACATTGCCAAAAGAAGGGAGGGAGGGAGGGAAGGAAAAGAAAGAAAGAAAGATAGATAGATTTAAGAAAGGAAAGAAAGAAAACAAAGAAAGAAAGATTGATTTAAGAAAGGAAAGAAAAAAAGAAAGAAAGAAATTGATTTAAAGAGAAAGTAAGATAGATTTAAGAAAGAAAAAAGAAAGAAAGAAAAAACAAAGAAAGAAAGAAATTGATTTAAGAAAGGAAAGAAAGAGAAAAAAAGAAAAAAACAAACAAACAAAGAAATTGATTTAAGGAGAAAGATAGATTTAAGAAAGGAAAGAGAGAGAGAAAAAAGAAAGAAAGGAAGATAGATTTAACAAAGGAAAGAAAGAAAACAAAGAAAGAAAGATTGATTTAAGAAAGGAAAGAAAAAAGAAAGAAAGAAATTGATTTAAAGAGAAAGAAAGATAGATTTAAGAAAGAAAAGAAAGAGAAAGAAAGAAAAAACAAACAAAGAAATTGATTTAAGAAAGGAAAGAAAAAGAAAGAAAGAAAAAAGAAAGAAAGAAAGAAAGAAATTGATTTAAGGAGAAAGATAGATTTAAGAAAGGAAAGAGAGAAAGAAAAAAGAAAGAAAAAAGATTTAAGGAAGGATAGATAGAAAGAAGAAAGAAAGGTAGATTTAAGAAAGGATAGATAGAAAGAAGAAAGAAAGAAAGATTTAAGAAAGGATAGAAAGAAAGAGCAATCCTCAACCACACAAGTGAAGGCTCCCCACCATTCCTCCACCCTACGTAGATCAAGGGCGTGTGTGAATGGTCAGCCCCAGGTGTGAGGTCTCTTGCACGAGAGGAGGAGGAGGAGACGATGGCGTCATCCTCGTGTGAGACCTTTGGACGTGTCCAGTTCCCACGCAGGACTCTCCGCGCAGGGGCCTTCGGAAGCCCTGCGCCCTCCTGCCATTGGGTGATTTTTCCCCCCCCTTCCTGCCAGCTGCCCACCTACTCACCCCGTTGTTTCTGGGAACACAATTTGGCAACTGACGCTCCGGGAAAAACCAGTTGCGGGAAAGTTGGAAATGAACCTCCCCTCTTTTTTTATTACCGTCCCCTCCCTGCCCTTGAGAGGAAAAAAAAAAGCAGCAAAATATTTGCACCTAAGTCTGCAATCTTCTGCTAGTCTCGTGAAAGGAAGAATTCCAGCTGCAGCCTGCAGAGCCTAAGAATTGGCTGTTTTTACAGGGTTCACCGTCCCCCAAACAAATGCTTTGAATACAAGTACTGGTACTTACAACAGTTACAACAACACTAAAAAAGCGACTTGCCACGTTTTTCGGTACTTCCAATGAATTGGAGCATCCCACGTGATCAAAATTCGGACGCTTACTGACGTTCTCATACTACACGACGGTTGCAGTAAAAAACATGAGTTACATTTAAGTTAAAATTACATGCAAACAGTTGTAAGTTTCCTATCTGTTTTTTTTTCTTTTCTTTTTTTTTGCTTTAATTTATTTATTTCATGTTTTATCTTGTTTTTAACGTGGTGGTAAGACGCCCAGAGTCACCTCTAGGAGAGATAGAAGGGATATAAATGAGATCAGTGAAATAAATAATTCGAAAAGCTAAAATACGTATAAGATACCCAAAATTAAAAAAAACAAACTTTTTTTAAAAAAACCAATAAAGCTTATTGAAAGGGATAAAATATTAAATATAAAAAACAGAATAGTTAATATATGGTAATTAAAACGATCCTAGATCAAAATACAACTAATAAATTATATATTCATTAAAGCTCATTATTTTTCTGGCAACTGCGACAATTTTTGGCCCTACTTCTAGTCCTTAATTTACAACCATTCATTTAGTGACCAATCGGACTTGCAACACCACTGAGAAAAGTGACTTACAAACAGTCCTCACACTTACGACCGTTGCAGAATTCCCATAGTCGCGTGATCAAAATTAAGGCACTTGGCAAGTGACTCATATTTATGACGGTTGCAGCGTCCCGGGATCATGTGATCCCGTTTTGCGACCTTCCGACAAGCCAAGTCAATGGGGAATCCAGGTTCACGTTATGACCAAAGTGATTCACTTAACATCTGTGGCACAAAAGGTCATAAAATGAGGAAGAACTCAGTTAACAAGTGTTTCACTTAGCAAAGGAAATGCTGATTCCGATTATGGTTGTTAAGTCGAGGACTGCCTGTAATTTTGAAGGTGATTTTAAATTGCAGAGCTGGCTTTTTAAAAAATGAAATATTTGTCTCCTCCTCCTCCTTCCTCCGCAGGCACCCCCTACCCTGAGGGAACGCTGAAATCCAGTTTGAAAAGGGGTCCAGTTACTCCTTCGGGGATAGTTAGATTAGGGGAAATTAAATTTCCACGTGTGTGTGTGCAAAAATTGAACTCTTAGAGTTTGCAGAGAAAAGGATCTTAAGGGATCCCCAAACTCCTCTATTTTGTTCAGAGGACATGCAAAGTTTGGGGCAAGCTCCCCCTTAGAATGACAGGCATGATCAATACAGGTAGTCCTCGGCTTACAACAGTTCGTTTAGTTTTTATTTATTTTATTTTTATTTTTGAATTTATATACCGCCCTACTCCCAAAGGACTCAGGGCGGTGAACAGCCAAAAGATAAAACACACATAATACAAAATTTAAAAAACAATATAAAAACACATTAAATATTTAGCCCAAACAAATTAAAACACCCCTATTATTTTAAAACAAATTTAAAATTAACAATGAAAAGGAAGTTAGGCCAGGCCAGCCTGTTGAAATAAAAAGGTTTTGAGGGCACGGCGGAAAGTGCGTAAGTCCGGGATCCTCCGTATCTCCGGGGGGAGCTCGTTCCAAATGGCAGGTGCCCCCACCGAGAAGGCTCTCCCCCTGGGGGCCGCCAGTCGACATTGTTTGATCGACGGCACCCTGAGGAGCCCCTCTCTATGGGAGCGTACTGGCCGGTGGGAGGCTCTCGGTGGCAGAAGGCGGTCTCGTGAGTACACAGTCGTAGTGACTGTTCAAAGTAACAGCGGCACTGGAAAAAGTGACTTAGGACCGTTTTTCACACTTAATGACCATTGTAGCATCCTTGTGGTCATGTGATCAAAACACTCGACAACTGACTCATATTTATGACAGTCGCAGTGTCTCGGGTGGGGGGCTGTCACACGATCCCCTTCCGTGACCTTCGGACCAGCAAAGTCAATGGGGGAAGCCGGGTTCATTTAACGACCATGTCACTAACTGCCGTGATTCACTTAACAACTGTGGTAAGAAAAATTGTCAAATGGGGTGAAATTACTCACTTAGCAACATATATTTTTGGCTCAATTGTCGTAAGTCAAGGACTAGCTGTATCGGCAGAAGGTTTAAATACTTGCCCCTGTGTCTAGATTAACAAGGGACCAACCCCCCTTTTTTTCGACGGGATCCTTCCTACAACTTCTCTTTGGGGTGTTGTAGGGAAACCTCAAGAGAAACAGATCAGGAGTTTGAGGGTGTGGCGTTTGGCCCCAGGACTTTTCCCAACTTTCACACACCGAAGACAACAAAACCCAGCCCAGTTTTCTTGCATAAGACGGGGTGCTTTTAATTTTGTTTGGGAGGGGCTCCTGGGAGGCCCTGGAGGGTCTCTGGGGTTACTGGGAAGTGGGGGGGTGAGTTGAAATTTCTGGGTAGTGATTCTGCAAGGAAAGGTATTATTATTTTACTTAATGTCGGTTTATTTTATTCCTGACTTGATTTTTTAAAAAATTTTTGCTTTGTTGCCTGTTTTGTTTTTCATCTTTTTAATTTTTTTTGCTTTCTTTTGTTTTTATTTGGCATTTTATTTTGCATATTATTTTATTGTATTCTTTATTTTTTTCCCCTTTCCTTTCCTTTTTTTTTTGTTTTCTTTTTCATTTTGCCTTTATTTCATTTTTTTTCTCCTTTTGTCATGTCTTTTGTTTTATCCTGTTGTTCATTTTTTAATTTAATTTTATTCATTTAATTTTATTTTTATTTTATATGTGTGTATAATAAAATTAAAAATGAATAAAATTAGTAAAAGCTTAGTAAAATAAAAACTTTTTTAAATATATATATATATATATATATGTTTTTCCTCTAGCCAGGTTTTAGATTTTAGAAATGTGATTTTTTTAAAAAAAAAAATAAGAAAAACTTAGTGTTTTAAAACGGAGATGTTATTCAACCAGTATGTTCTAATGGTGCCCCTCTGAATTTCCTGCTGGTGTAATGACAGTTTGCTCACCCAACGTGTTATATTTTTATTTTAAATTGCGCGTGGATTAAGCGTGCAAAGACATCTGAATTTTCATTCAGGAGGAACTCTGGTTTCCCAGGTGCGCCGTGATGGGTGCAGGTGAGGATGGATCTCCAGAGGAAAGGGGCTGAAATGAAGGGGGGGGGTGTCTGTTGGGGACCCCGGAATCAAGACACCCCACTGCCTACCCCCTTGCCGTTGGGGCCCTGTTTCTGTGGGGTGCATCTAATCCTCGACTTATAACCATTCATTTAGTGACTGAAATGACAGCAACACTGAAAAAAGTGACTTAGGGCCGTTTTTCACACTTACGACCGTCGTAGCATCCTCATGCTCACATGATCAAAATTTGGACGCTTAGCAACCGACTCGTATTTATGACGGTCGCAGTGTCCCGGGGTCATGTGATCCCCTTTTGGCGACCTTTTCACCCGCAGAGTCAACGGGGAGTCTATTCTTCTATATTTCTATTCCATTCCATTCCATTCCATTCTATTCTATTCTATTCTGTGAGTAAAAGTAGAGGAGAGGAAAAGTAACAGAATAACAGAGTTGGAAGGGACCTTGGAGGTCTTCTAGTCCAACCAGCAGGAGACCCTGGCCTGTATCATTTCAAACAAATGGTTGCCCAATCTCTACTTAAAAACCTCCAGTGATGGAGCACCCACAACTTCTTGTGGCAAGTCGTTCCACTGATTAATTGTCCGTATTGTCAGGAAATTCCTCTTTAGTTCTAAGTTGCTTCTCTCGTGGATGAGTTTCCGTCCGTTGCTTCTTCTCCTGCCTTCTGGTGCTTTGGAGAATAGGTGGAGCCCCTCTTATTTGTGGCAGCCCCTCAAATATTGGAAGATCGCTTTCATGTCACTCCTAAGTCCTTCTTTTCATTAAAGTAGACATACCCAATTTCTGCAAAATCTTTTCAGTCTGTTCCTGTAGGATAGATCTGGGAATCCTGGTAGGGCGTTTTCTCAGGACTACCTCGCAGGGCTAACGTAACACCTGCTCTCTTTGTTGGGGGAAGTCTGGTTTGACCAGGGTGAGCGAGAACAGTTGTGGGTACAACGAAATCTTGGCAGCAGGTTCTCAAACGGACATCCCAGCTGTGGGTGGATCATACTATATGTAGTCCTCGACTTACAACAGTTCATTTAGTGACCGATTTTCACACTTAATGACCGTTGCAGCATCCCCACGGTCACGTCATCAAAATCCAGAGGCTTGACAACTAACTTGTACTTGTAGACGATTGATTCGCTTAACCACTGTGGCAAGGAAAGTCGTAAATTGGGACAAAATTCACTTAGCAAATGCCTCCCTTAGCAGGAGAAATTTTGGGCTCAGTTGTGGGTCGTAAGTCGAGGACTACCCGTAACCTCCTAAATCGTTTTGATGATTGAGAATTGAAGTGGAGAGGCTGTTTTCGGGAGGCACCTTCTGGGGTTCTCTGTAGATCCCTGTCAAAATTTTTGGCATCTTTTATTTTATTTTTTATTTATTTATTTTATTTCATTTCTATACCGCCCTTCTCCTGCGGGACTCAGGGCGGTGTACAGCCAAGATAAAACATTGCATATAACATTTAAAAACAATTTAAAAAACAATTAAATAATTTCAGCCCAAGATATTAAAAACAACCCAATTAAAACCGAATTCAATTATTCCGAATTCAATCTTTTGAAATCTATTGGAAATCTTTCTCCATCTTCCCATCATTTTACTTCCAGAAATTCTAGGCTTTAGGATGGGTAGACTTCAACTTTAAAATTTGTGGACTTCAACTCCCAGAATTCCCCGGTCAGCATAGCTTACTCTCTTGTAATCCCTTCCTCTGCAATCTCTCCACTTTGGTGGGTAAGAGAAAAAGAAATGGACACGTCCGGCTGAGGAATTCTGGGAGTTGAAGTCCACAGGTCTTCAAAAGTTGCCAAGGTTGGACATCCCTCCTTTTTAGGAAATAACTGGAGAAACTCATCAAAAGTTCCCCCCCCCCTTCCTGATTGGGATGATGAAAACGCTGGTTCTGGGGTGGGGGTTTCATGATTTCGTCGGATCTAGACTGTGTGACTTGGCTCACTTTCTCGAGCCGCCTGAGTGTGAGGAAAGCATGGTCTAGCAAGAAAGCCGAAATTAATTTGGGAGCTTCCCAGATAAGAAAAAGATAGTTATTTTGTTAGATTGACATCTCCTCCTTTTGTGCAAGAATTCAAACCGCATCTGCAAAATTCCCTCCCCCTGTTTTCCCAAACACCGCAATAAAGACTGGGAAAAAAGGAATTTCCCAGTTCACCCAATTATCCCGTGGGACTGGGGCTGGATTTCAAACCTGACACCTACCTACCAACTCCTAAACCAGTGTTTCTCAACCTTGGAAGCTTGAAGATGGGTGGACTTCAATTCCCAGAATCCCCCAGCCAGCGCTGCTGGCTGGGGGATTCTGGGAATTGAAGTCCACCCATCTTCAAGCTTCCAAGGTTGAGAAACACTGTCCTAAACAATTACACACTCATACACGCACAAACACACACATTTTCCTTAAAACACTGGCATTAGAGAGCATGCTTCCTTTCCATCAAAACCTCTAAGGTGGTGGCAGTGCAAAATCCCACGAGTCCTTGACTTACAACGGTTCGTTTAGTGACCGAAGTTACAACGGCACTGGAAAAAGCAACTTAGGACCGTTTTTCACACTTAACGACCGTTGCAACGTCCCTTTAGTCACAAGATTAAAATTCGGATGCTTGGCTTCGTATTTATGACAGACGCTGTGTCCTGGGGTCACGTGATCCCCCTTTTTGCAATCTTCAGACAAGCAAAGTCAGTGGGGGTGGGGTGGGGGGAAGCCAGATTCATTTAACAACCATATTGGTAACTTAAGAACGGCAGTGATTCACTTAATAACCGTGGCAAGGAAGGCCGTAAAACGGGGCAAAGACACACTGAACAAATGTTTCACTTAGTGGTCTCCATTTCCATCCCTAAGCAAGACAGTTGATTAAATGAGTTGGCTCCCGTTTTCTGACCTTTTTTTTTTGCCAAGGTTGTTAAGCAAATTACCAAAGTTGTTAAGTGAATTGTATGGTCATTAAACGAATCTGGTTTCAGCTCTGGACCAATCTGGGAGGAAAGATGCTGAGGTTCTAGAAAGAGTGCAGAGAAGAGCAACCAAGATGATGAGGGGGCTGGAGGCCAAGACAGGAAGGAGAAACAAATGTGTGTCTTAAGTCAAACACACTTGTGGCTGCAAAAGCTGACGCACAAATAAACGAGTCGACTTGTTAAGGCGATGCAAACGATCACACTCGCAATAGCACTTAGACTTAGGTATATACCGTTTCCCAGGGCTTTGCGGCCCTCCCTAAGCGGTTTACAGAGTCGGCATCTCGCCCCATCCCTACCCCATTCATCATTTTATCAACCTCGGAAGGATGGAAGGCTGAGTCAATCTTGAGCCGGTGAGAATCAAACTGCTGGCAATGGACAGAGTCAGCCTGCAGAACTGCATTCGAAGGAGGGAGGGAGGAAGGAAGGAAGGAGATGGGAATGAGAGGGAGGGAGGGAAGGAAGGAAAGGAAGGAAGGAAGGAGATGGAAATGAGGGAAGGAAGGAAGGAAAGAAAGAAATGAGATGGGAATAAGAGGGAAGGAAGGAAGGAGAGGGAAGGAAGGAAGGAAATAAAAAAATGAGGGGAAGGAGAGGGAAGGAAGGAGATAGGAATGAGAGGGAAGGAAGGAAGGAGATGGGAATGAGAGAAGGAAGGAAGGAAAGAAAAAAGAAAGAAAGAAAGAAAGGAGATGGGAGTGAGAGGGAAGGAAGGAAGGAGATGTGAATGAGAGAAAAGGAAGGAAGGAAGGAAAGAAAAAAGAAAGAAAGAAAGAAAGATTGGAATAAGAAGGAAGGAGATGGGAAGGAGAGGGAAGGAAGGAGATGGGAAGGAGAGAAGGAAGGAAGGAAAGAAAGAAAAAAGGGAAAGAAAAAGAGAAAGAAAGGAGATAGGAATGAGAGGGAAGGAAGGAAGGAAGGAGATGGGAATGAGAGAGAAGGAAGGAAAGAAAGAAAGAAAGGAGATGGGAATGAGAGGGAAGGAAGGAAGGAAATAAAGAAATGAGGGGAAGGAGAGGGAAGGAAGGAAGGAGATAGGAATGAGAGGGAAGGAAGGAAGGAGATGGGAATGAGAGAAGGAAGGAAGGAAAGAAGAAAGAAAGAAAGAGAAAGAAAGGAGATGGGAATGAGAGGGAAGGAAGGAAGGAGATGGGAATGAGAGAAGGAAGGAAGGAAAGAAGAAAGAAAGAAAGAGAAAGAAAGGAGATGGGAATGAGAGGGAAGGAAGGAAGGAGATGGGAAGGAGAGAAGGAAGGAAGGAAAGAAGAAAGAAAGAAAAAGAAAGAAAGGTGGGAATGAGAGGGAAGGAAGGAAGGAAAGAAAGAAAGGAGATGGGAATGAGAAAGAAGGAAGGAAGGAGATGGGAATGAGAGAGAAGGAAGGAAAGAAAAAAGAAAGGAGATGGGAATGAGAGAGACGGAAGGAAGGAAAGAAAGAAAGAAAAGATGGGAAGGAAGGAAGGAAGGGCAATGGGTGGAAACTCCTTAGAGGGAGCTGAAGCTGGAACTAAGGAGAAACTTCCTAACAGCCAGGACAATCCACCAGTGGAAGGGAAGTGGCCTCCAGAGGTTGTGGCTGCTCCTCCATCCCTGGAGGCTTTTGAGAAGAGGCTGGGCAGCCGTGTGTCTGGAATGGCCCAGGGTCTCCTGCTTGAGCAGAGTAGAAGACCCCCAGGGTCCCTTCCAGCGCTCTTCTTCTGTTATTCCGAAGGGAGCAGCTGCTGGCGGAGGACCTGAGGCAACCGATCTGGCAGCTTAGCCCGTTAACCTTCTTCAGAGTCTTCCGGGCTGCTCAGCCGGTTGTGCATCTTGTGGCAAGGAGTTGCCCTAATTGCCTTAGATCCCGTTGAAGGAAGGAGGACTTGCTCTCTACGGTCGGTCGGGCACCTTCCGCTACTCGGCTTCCTTGGCTCAAGCCCGCTTGCAAGGGAGGAGGACCGAGGAAGGCGGAGGGGACGGCCAGCAGCTCTTGCATGCTCAGGGCCTCCCCTTCCGAAGGGCTGGGCTGCAGGGAGACGTTGCGGCGTTTGCAGCTTTCCTTGAGTTGCCTGTTGGTAGATAGTGAACTTTCTCTGCACGAGAAGTTCTGTCTGCAGTTGTAGGTTTACTGAAAGCCACAAGGACATCACCATCTCTTTCTCCTTCCTCTTTTCCTCCTCCTCCTCCTTCCTCTTCCTCTTCCTCTTATTATTTATTGATTGGTTGGTTGTTGGTTGGTTCGATTTATAGGCCGCCCTTCTCCGGAGACTGAGGGCGGCTTACAATGCGTTAAGCAATAGCCTTCATACTTTTGTATGTACCTGCTTAGTAGGGCTTCCGCCCCCCCCCCCCCAAAGCGGTGTTCTTTTTTTATACAAAGTCAGCTTATTGCCCCCACAATTCGGGTCCTCATTTTACCTCCCTCGGAAGGATGGAAGGCTGAGTCAACCTTGAGCCTGGTGAGATTTGAACTCACAGTAATTGCAGGCAGCTGGTGCTACTTAACAGTGCTTTAGTCGGTTGCGCCACCAAAGCTCCTCTTCCCCTTCTCCTCCTTCTCCTTCCCCTTTTCCTCCTCCTTCCTCTTCAGCTTCTCCGCCTCTTCCTCCTCCTTCCCCTTCTCCTCCTTCCTCTTCCTCTTCACCTTCTCCTCCTCTTCCTCCTCCTTCTTCTTCACCTTCTCCTCCTCTTCCTCTTCCTTCTCCTTCCTCTTCATCTTCTCCTCTTCCTCCTCCTCTTTCTCCACCACCACTTCTCCTTCTCCAAAATGGTCACGTCTAATTCTTCCTCCTCTTCCTCATCAAGTTATATCTAAAAGCAACATCATGGAAGCTTTAGGAGGAAGGAAACTCTGGATGGAGAAGACAAATTTGTCATTCTGGCAGGTCTCCTTTTCAAATTTGAAGAGCTTATTTGTGTTCAAAGGATTGAAATGTGAACTGGTTCTGTGGAATAAGCATTTCGGTGAAATCCTTCCAGACTGGAAATCCCCTGAAAGTCTCCTGAACAAATAAGAAATAGAGTTTGCTTCGGTTCCATTGTCTGACTGCCATACCAAGTCTTGCAAAGTGACGCGGGGGCTGCGATTTTGGGGAGGGGCCGGGCGTCTCTGTGTACATACATTAAACCAGCTTCCAAATATAATATCATATCAAAGACTGCAGCTCAGATGGCCCTTCTGAAGACGATTATTCAGTCTGCATTTTGCAGCCTGCTAATTTTTTCTTTCTCCTTCTCTGAGCTCACGCAGGAGTCAGGATGCAGCTCTCCTTCAAACGCGGATTCTGAGTTTGCAATATATTATTTTGTCTAAATATGGCCCAGGGGTGTGTGGGATTTGGGCATAAAAATCCATGCCTGCCCTTATTAATTAATTTTCTCAGATTTATCTGTTTCCTTACATGAAGGGCTTAACTCACCCACCCCAGGAAGAGGCATGCAATTTAAATAAAAAATTATTATGCTACAGGGAATCCTTGACAGGCAACCATTTGTTTAATGCCCATTCGAAGTTACAACAATTGAAAAAAACGAGTTAGCAGATCACATGTGATGGACAAGTGCAAAAGCAAAGAATTACAGGACAAAAATACATACATGGTTAGAAAAAATGTTGAAACATAGATTATTATAAACCAGAAATATTTTGGTTAGGTGTAGTACCAGAGAAGTGTGATAAAGGGAGCATATATTTAATACTACATGTTTTGACAGCAGCAAGAAATGTATTTGCACAGTATTGGAAAAAATGAGAATACACCTATAGAAGAATGGAATTAAAAAAAAAATTAGATTGTGCAGAAATGGAGAGATTGATGTTAAAGATAAAAGAAAGGGAAGGACATGGCATTTGTTTTACAAATGCTTGGATGACAGAGGTAGACATTAGGAGTTAGAAAAGTATTACTGTATAACAGTGGTGAAATCCACATTTTTTTACTACCGGTTCTGTGGGCCTGGTGTGGCTTGGTGGGCGTGGCAGGGGAAGGATACTGCAAAATCCCCATTCCCTCCCTACTCCAGGGGAAGGAAACTGCAAAATCCCCATTCCCTCCCCACTCCAGGGGAAGGATACTGCAAAATCTCCATTCCCACCCCACACTGAGGCCAGCCAGAGGTGGTATTTGCCGGTTCTCCGAACTACTGAAAATTTCCACTACCGATTCTCCAGAACCTGCTGGATTTCCCCCCTTGCTATATAAGCTAATTAGAATATAGAATAACAGAGTCGGAAGGGACCTTGGAGGTCTTCTAGTCCAACCCCCTGCTTAGGCAGGAAACCCTACACCACTTCAGACCAATGGTTATCCAATCTCTTCTTAAAAACTTCCAATTGATCCAGGCAATGCGCTGCTCACCAAGCACCTGTATATATAAATTGAAAATGTATAAATAAACTGATTAAAAAAAGAAAAGAAAAAAGCGAGTGAGGAACCATTTTTCACACTTCACATCCCCACAATCGCGTGATCAGAATTCGAGTGCTTGGAAACTGGCATGTACTTATGACGGTTGTAGCGTTCCCGGGGTCACGTGACTCCCTTTTGCGACCTTCCGATGAGCAAAGTCAACGGAGAAGCCAGATTCGCTCAACGACCGTGTTCCTCACTGAACAACGGAAGGGATTCGCTTAACGGCTGCGGCTGGAAAGGTCGTAAAATGGGGGCAAAGCACGCTTTCCAACTTTCTCGCTCAGCCACAGAAATGCTGGGGTTGCGAGTCGAGGAAAACCTGCACAATTTCATCCACACGGCCGAAACGGGGTCAGCGAGGCTGTGTGAATGGACGCCAGAGAAGCTGTCCCTGGTCGTGCAGGTAGACTCCAGCTACCTGGGAACCAAGCATCTTGCAGGTAGCCGCTCCCAAAAACATCACCTGAAAGGCTCCAGGGTGGGGAAGGCAGAGCTGAAGGATCTCAAGAGGATGACAAATGGTGTCATTTCCCTGCCGTGACATCTTAGTCATCCCGTCCCAAAAAGGTATGCGAAGGAGACCAGCTCTGTTCCGCTTGGCCACTGACTCACCTGGTCCTGGATGACCTCATGTCTGCTCCTCAGGTATTTCTCCAAGGAAGACACTCCTTCCCCTTGGCTAGCCAGGATCCTGCTAACAGTAACGGGACAGAATAACAGAGTTGGAAGGGACCTTGGAGGTCCTCTAGTCCATCCCCCTGCTCAACTAGGAGGCCCTGTACCGTTCCAGACAAGTGACTGTCCAGTTTCTTCTTAAAAGCCTCCAGTGATGGAGCGCCCACAATTTCTGGTGGCAAGCTGTTCCGCTGGTTAATGGTTCTCCTTCTCAGGAAATTTCTCCTTAGTTCTAGGATGGATCTCTCTTAACAGAATAACAGAGTTGGCAGGGACCTTGGAGGTCCTCTAGTCCAGCCCCCTGCTCAGGCAGGAGACCCTGTCATTTTTAGACCAATGGTTATGCAATCTCTTCCTTGAAAACCTCCAATGTTGGAGCACCCACAACTTCTAGTGGCAAGCTGTTCTACTGGTTAATTGTCCTCACTGTTCTAAGTTGCTTCTCTACTTGATGAGTTTCCATCCGTTGCTTCTTGTCCTGCCTTCAGGTGCTTTGGAGAATAATTGTGACCCCCTTTTCTTTGGGGCAGCCCCTCAAATATTGGAAGACTGCTATCACGTCAACCCTGGTCCTTCTTTTCATTAGACTAGACATACCCAATTCCTGTAACTGTTCTTGTATGTTTCAGCCTCCAGTCCCCTCATCATTTTTGTCATCTAGGGATGTTCTAAGGTTGATTCCCATCTGCAGATAAGATCTTAAGACGCCTTTCGAACCTGTGTGGATTTGATTTAAATCGAGTTGATTTAAATCACAATTTAAATCATGATTTAAATCACTAGTAAAAAGGCTTGATTTAAATCAACTCGATTTAAATCATAATTTTTAAAGAACAACTGTCATCTCTGCTACTCCTTTGACCCGCTGTTGACTGACCGATAGTCCCAGTGTTGCAGAATAGACAGCCTCCTGCTACATAACTCAGCTCCATTTCAGGCTGAATAAACTAAATTATTTATGTATCTTAAATAGAAAACTACCTTACGATAGATTTTTTACCCCAAAGGTTTTTTATTAAAATAAATTCGATAAAAATCAAAAAAATCCGATTTAAATCAAAAAAATCCGATTTAAATCAAAAAAAATCTGATTTTTTTGATTGTTTTAAAATCATTGATTTTTATCCACCCTGTTTTGAACTCTGTAGTTGGATTCACAAAACACCTTCAACCTGGGTTAAAGAAGCAGAATGATTGTGGGTTCCCTAAACCAGCTCGGTCTGGGGTAACTGTAGACCCCCAGCCTCTTGGTGTTGGAAAAGGCTGCTCCCAGTTGTAACTTAGAGGGCCAGCGTGTGGCGTTTTGCAGGGCTTGGTATGTGTGAATCAGATGGGCAGGCTTTTCAATAGGCATTTTGCAAATGAGTACAAAACTGGTTTTCTTTCTAGCGGGGAAATGCAACACTTGATTCTACCTTGGGTTTTAACTGCACCCTCCTTAACTCCTTTAAAAATAAACTCCATCCACAAGATAACAGCAATAGCCAATTTACAGATTTTAGTTTTCCCTTGGGTAACGGTCAAAGGAAACACCAGCTGTGTTGTTAAGAAAGAAAGACTCTAAAATCAAAACATTTAGGGCAGTATGTTTCAAACTTGGTCAGTTTAAGACCTGTGGACTTCAAATCCCAGAATTCCCCAGCCAGCCATTCCTATTTCTTTTCCTCCCACCCTTTAGAGTGGAGAGATTGCAGAGAAAGGGATTGCTTACAAGAGAGTAAGCAGATCACAAGTGGTCGAGTTTGAAAAACACCGATTTAAGAGCTCTTAAAAATGAAGCATTTTGGTGAATCTTGTGTTAATTTAATATATCTCGAGTTGGGTTTTCCATCCAAGGGTCTTCTCCTGCCTGCCTCCCTCCCACCCACTCTGGGGTCTTCTCCAGAGCTCTGCAAGGTAGGCTGAGCCAAAAGGACGCTAAAGCCACTGAATTTCCTGTCCTCCTTTTCTCATCGACCCCATCGCTTCTTTCTCTGCCTCTCCGCCCCGTCAGGGGGTTCACCAAGAGTTAAAAGTAGACGAAGAAGAGATTTAATTTTTAAAACATCCTCCGAGCTGCAGGCGATGTAGGTGAAACGGTGTGTTTTGGAGATGAATGTTCTTGCAAGAGGCAAGACTCGGCTTGCCAGGAACATCTGCACCCAATCTCTTCGGTACGGGACGTGTTTGTGAGTCCGAGCCTGCTCCGACTTGTTGCGGGGTGGCAGGAGCAGGAAGAAAGCAAGCCCAACCTCGGCTGGGAAGCTCTGATTTGGGGTCACCGGCTTCCAAGGAACTCGGTCCTTGGCTTGGTCGGGGGGGGGGGGGAATTAAACCGTAAAGAGGAAATGGAGCAATGGGTGGAAACTAATCAAGGAGAGGTTCAAACAAGAACTAAGGAGAAATGTTCTGACAGCGAGAACAGTTAAATCAGTGGGAAGGCTTCCCTCCAGAAGTTGTGGGTGCTGTGGTTGGCCCAAACTAGGCGTTCCCTTCCTTCGGTCCCTTCCCAGGTGGCAGAGGTGGCTTCCAGGCGCCTGGCCAAGCCATGCTTGGTGGACTCTGCAAGCGGTCCAGAGATCCTAAAACAAAGCAGGGGACGAGTCACTGGGACTTCCTTGGGGCTGTGGAGCAAGGCATGGTCACGATGCTGGCACTCAACTTGGTCCTGCCCCAGACGTCCCCCACGCCTTGTCCCCCAAGGAGGAACAGTGTCACGTGACGGGGGCTTCTCCCCTGACCGTCCTTCTAGCGAGAGGTGAGGGCTATGCCATGCTTCACAGGAGCACTGATGATGCTATCTAGTTGGGCAATGTGAGGAAACAACCAAGCCAAAGGACCCCAGAGTTGTTGTTGTTGTTGTTTCTTCTCGTTCTCGTTCTCCTCCTTGTCCTCCTCCTCCTCCTCCTCCTTCCTTTCTTCTCCTTCTCCTTCTCCTTCTCCTCCTCCTCCTCCTCCTCTCTGCAAACCCCACTCCCTTCTAGCACTGATGGTGTTCCCTACTTGGGTCATGAAACATCCAATGAAACCACCAAGCTCGGAGAGCACCAAGGACCTTTCATTTCAACCCTGAGCTACAAGTATTCTCCTTTATGAAGGCCATGGTCCCTCTGAAAGGGACTTCTGCTGACCTGTGTGGGTTTTGTCATTCTGCTAAAGATCTGTGGCCCACCAGAGTGACCGTTGCAAGCTTGGTCAAGTTCTCCAAAGTTGCTGTTTTCCAAATGTATCTCCATGCGCACTGATGTGTTTGCACAATATGACTTCCTGGCTGTTTTCGGAGATGGGAAACATTCTAGAAGTTGCGTTTCGAAGCAATCTGGTTTCTTGAGAAATCCAGTTGATGGGATTTTGGACAGAGAGGATATCTCACTTTGTCTCAGCTGGGAGACTCTCCTCCTTCCGAGAATTTGATGTCTTGAGCAAGCAACTCTGTTGGCTGCCTTTGCTAAAATTACAGACTTCCTTCTTCCTGTCTCATTCTGGCATCTTGCATTTATTTATAGCAGAGATATGTAGCATTTCTATAGGCTATATATAAAAGGGATTTTTTGAATGCCTGTCCCAGATAACTCCACCCGTTCGTAAGCCAAACTCCAAGCTTCTCCCTTTGATTGCAGAGAAGACAAACAAGGTGGATTAGGGGACTGGAGGCTAAAACATACAAAGAACAGTTGCAGGAACTGGGCATGGCTGGTCTATTGAAGAGAAGGACCAGGGGAGACAGGAGAGCATCTTCCAATATTTGAGGGGCTGCCACAAAGAAGAGGGAGGTCAACCTATTTTCCAAAGCACCCAAGGCCAGACAAGGAATAATGGGTGGAACCTGATGAAGGAGAGATTCAACCTGGAAATAAGGAGAATTTTTCTGACAGTGAGAGCAATTAACCAGAAGAACAGAAGTTGCCTTCATAAATTGTGGGTGCTCCATCACTGGAGATTTTTAAGAAGAGATTGGACAAGGATTTGTCTGAAATGGCCTAGGGTCTCCCATTTGAGCAGGTGGTTGGACTAGAAGACCTCCAAGGTCCCTTCCAACTCTGGGATTCTGTAATTATCAACCAAACTATTCAAACAACCTTTCTCCTGGTAGGAGAAGGGTCAGCTGGTATATTACATACAATCATCCAAGACCACCAAGCTTCATTTAAAGAAAGACTCAAATTTACAGGAGGTACAATCATCTGAGGGAAGATCTACCAACCGATAGGATTATGGAACTTTAGAATTTGAAAACCATGAGACCGGAGCTCTCCCTTCAGGTTCTTGGCTGCCCCATCGAATCACAGCGATGGGCCTCAGGCCCCAGATAGACAAACTGAGATGGATGGATAAAGACAGACAGACAGACAGACAGACAGACAGACAGACAGACAGACAGACAGACAGACAGACAGATGATATATATAGATGGATGATATAAATAAATGGATGATATGGATGGATGGATGGATAGATAGATAGATAGATAGATAGATAGATAGATGAAATAGATGGATTAGATAGGGAGAGAGAGAGATGGATGGATGCATGGATGGATGGATGGATGATAGATGGATAGATAGATAGACATGGATGGATCAATAGACAGTGGTATGGATGGATGGATAGACAGATGGACAGACTGATATGAATGGATAGATAGGCAGATATAAATAGACGGATGGATGGATGGACAGATTGAGTGACATGGATAAATACTGATATGGACGGACGGACGGACAGATGACTGACTGATTGATATGGATAGACAGATTCGGATGGAGGATGGATGGATAAAAAGACAGGCTGGCTGATTGACTGATATGGATGAATGGCTGGATGATAGATGGATGGATGGATAGATAGATAGATAGATATTGATTGGAAGGTTTCTGAGTACATGCTTGGTATCCAGTTGGCAAGTGCGTAATGAACCTGGTTAAGGCTGATCTGCCAAGGCAGTCCCTGGTTAAGAGCAGCGCTCTGTGGTTTGGGACAGGAGCTTGTTCCACAAGCCCTCATTAAAAGAAACCATGATGAAGTCTTACAAACTGTGGTTTAGCTCCATAGCCTAGCCCTATCTCTGGAAAGCCCCTCTCTTGGGCAAAATTCAGGATTGACGAAGGAGAGCCGCATGGACCCGCTGGGAAATGACGGGAAGGAAACCTGAAAATCGTAGGTCTGTTGTGAGGCTTTTATGTTCAGCTCCAGTCAGATATGGTTGAACCCCGGCTGGGCCTTCTGGAGTCTGGAGTCTGGCACATCTGGAGCAGCTGTGCCTTTCTTCTCTCTCACTCTGCTGGCAGATAGAGGAGGTGGTGGAGTCTGCCGAAGTACTCATGCCAACTTCAGGGCATGCAATGAAATCAGCCCCACAAAAGGCCTCAGGTTAGGAGATTTAACAGATTAACAGAATTAGAAGGGGTCCTTAAAGGTCATCTAGTCCCCCCCCACCCAAGCAGGAGACCCTACACCATTTCTGAGAGATGGCAGTCCAGTCTCTTCTTGAAAGCCTCCAGGGATGAAGCTCCCACAACTTCCGAAGGCAACTTCTGTTCCATGGGTTGATTGTTCTCACGGTCAGAAATTTTCTCCTTATTTCCAGGTTGAATCTCTCCTTGGTCAGTTTCCATCCATTATTCCTTGTCTGGCCTTCAGGTGCTTTGGAGAATAGCTTGACCCCCTTCCTCCTCTCTGTGGCAGCCCCTCAAATATTGGAAGATGCTCTCCTGTCTCCCCTGGTCCTTCTCTTCACTAGACCAGCCATGCCCGGTTCCTGCAACCGTTCTTCGTATGTTTGAGCCTCCAGTCCCCTAAATCCTCTTGGTTGCTCTTCTCTGCACTCTTTCCAGAGTCTCAACCTCTTTTTTTTACATCGTGGTGACCAAAACTGGATGTAGGATTCTAGGTGTGGCCTTACTAAGGCTTTATAGAGTGGTATTAGTCCCTCCCTTGATCTTGAGTGTATCCCTCTGTTAATGCAATTTAGGATTGCATTGGCTTTTTTGGCTGCCGCTGCACACGGCTGGCCCCTATTTAGCTGGTTGTCCACTAAGACTCTGAGATCCTTCTCACAGTCACTGCTATTAAGCCTGGTGTCACCCAGTCTATATGTCTACTTTTGGTTTCTCTTGCCTAAGTGTAAGACTTGACTTTTCTCTACACTGAATTTCATTCAGAAATCAGAAATGTCCCTTGTGGTGTTGAGAACAAGACAGACATCACAGCTTTGGCATCCTTCAACCATTGGCTGCAGAATGCCAGGAACTACAGCCCTTAATTACAGGAAATCCTCGACTTATGACCATGACCGACCCACAAAATTTCCGTTGCTAAGCGAGACAATCATTTAAGTGAGCTTTGCCCACATTTGATGGTCTTCCTTGCCACCATTGTTGAGTGAATCACTGCAGTGGTGAAGTTGGTGACACGGTTGTTAAGTGAATCTGACTTTCTCATTGGCTTTGCTGGTTAGAAGGTCGCAAAAGGGGATCACATGACGGTTGTAATGTTTATGACATTACAACCGTCATAAATATGAATCAGTTGCCAAGCGTCTGGATTTTGATGACGTGACTGTGAGGATGTTGCAACAGGCATAAGGGTGAAAAACAGTCATAAATCACTTTGTAAAAATGGTGCCATTATCATTTCGAACCGTCACTAAACGAAAGGTTGTAAGACCAGGATTGTGTAGAGCAGGGATCTCCCAAAGTGGCAACTTTTAAGACGTGTGGACTTCAACTCCCAGAGTTCCCCAGCCAGCCATACCTGATTTTTTGTTTTTTTTTTTCTCCTTCCCCCTAGAGTGGAGAGAGTGCAGAGGAAGGGATTGCAAGAGAGCAGAGAACAGGCCAGAAGGGATATACATATCAAAAGGAATGTATTAATGTCAGGGAATTCTGGGGAGTTGAAGTCCACCCGTCTTAAAGTCGCCAAGTTTGGAGACCCCTGCCCTAGAGATCCTGCCCAGAGGCCTTGTGGGTAGGTCTGTTTTAAGAAAACAGAAGGGTTTTGTTGAACTTCTGGGCTTCAGGGATGGTAGCTTCATCTCTCAGGCTGAAAGACACACATTGTGAATTCAAAATATTTGCTGGAAAGGGAAGCTGACAAAGAGAACGGCTGTTCCAGGTTGTGATTAAGGGCTTAGCTGGAGAAGACTTTAATGCTTCAGATATCGGAATTAAATTCTTGCTGACTCCAGGGAAGTAAAAAAAAATGTGCAACACATTCGAATCCAAGCAGGGAAGAGTGGATTTTCTGCATTATCCAGAGTTCACAGAGGACCAGGCTGAAATTATGTTAACTTGGACACATGCTGTGTGAAGATCCAGGTCTCTGGAGAAGACTCCGATGGTGGGAAAGTCAGAAGAAGACGAGGATGTCCATCAGGAAGAAGGATGGACTTTCAGCCGTGATGGTTGCACCATGGGAAGACCTGAAAGAGAAACCAGGCTGGAGACAGAGCAACCATGGAGAAGGCCCATCTATGTGGTCACTAAAAGCTGGCCCTGGCTTGATGGCAGATGATGAACTGACCAGTCCATCAGGAAATGCAAAGAGCGGTTCTTTTGAGAAGTCCATCATGATGGGTAAGGTTGAAGGAAAGAGAAAAGGACCAGCAGTGGTGAGATGAATGGATGGACTTTAACTGAGGTGTTGGGGGCACAGTTGGAAGACCTGAAGGGTGATGGGAACATCATCTGGAGAAGGTCCATCTGTGTGGTTTCTAAGAGCCAGCACCAGAAGTTCAACAAAATCCTTAAAATCACTTTCGCCTCCTAAATTCCCTTAAGGCCGAGGTCTTCAAACTTGGCAGCTTTAAGACTTGTGGACTTCAACTCCCAGAATTCTCCAGCCAGCTATGCTTACTCTCCTCCTCCTCCTCCTCCCCCCCCCCCCATTGATAGTACTGCCTAGTTTGGGTAATGAAAGAGCTGCAAGAAAACCACCAAGCTCAGAGAGCACCAAGGACCCCATACAGTCCTCCTCCTCCTCCTCCACCACCACGTCATCATCTTCTTCTTCTTCTTCTTCTTCTTCTTCTTCTTCTTCTTCTTCTTCTTCTTCTTCTTCTTCTTCTTCTTCTTCTTCTCCTTCTCCTCCTCCTCCTCCTCCTCCTCCTCCTCCTCCTTCCTCTTCTTCTTCTTCTCCTTCTCCTTCCTCTTCCTCTTCCTCTTCCTCTTCTTCTTCCTCTTCCTCTTCCTCTTCCTCTTCTTCCTCTCCTTCTCCTTCTTCCTCCTCCTCTTCCTCTTCCTCTTCTTCCTCCTCTTCCTTCTCCTCCTCCTCCTCAACAAACCCCTCTCCCTTCTTGTACTGACAATGTTACCTAGTTGGGTCACGAAACGTCTGCAAGAAAACCACCAAGCTCAGAGAGCACCAAGGCGCCCACAGTCCTTTCCCCTCTTCTTTCCTCCACCTCCTCTTCCTCCTCGCAACCCGACTTCCTTTTAGCACTGATGACGTCACATAGTTTGGTCGCGAAACGCCTGCAAGAAAACCACCCAACCGAGAAATCACTAAACACCCCACAAATAACAACCTGTTCAGCTTTTAGTCCTCCGTTCCCCCCTCCCCCAAAATAATAACCTTAGTAGGAGCCCCTTCTCCTTATCTGATAATCACCTGGAACATTTTTGCTGCATCTCCAGGGGTGAATCAGTGTCACCAGGTCGGAAACTGCTCAGCCCATCCGGTTGTGCCACACAAGGGCTGTTCATGCAGCTCTGGGGTGTGTGTGTGTGTGTGTGTGTGTGTCTGTGGCTGTGCCATGTTTTCCAGCCCCCCCGCCCCCCCCCCCCCCTCTGCAAAGCCCTGGTTTTGTTTTTCCAGGGCTTGGAAGGAAGAGGTGTGGCTCTCCACGATCTTTCTCTCTCTCTCTCTCTCTCTCTCTCTGTGTGTGTGTGTGTGTGTGTGTGTGTGTGTGTGTGTGTGTGTGTGTTTTGAGTGATTTATACCTCTTTGTGCAGCAATCCAATTTGGAGATTTAACTAATCATGGGTGTGTAAACCAACCGGTCCTTTTGCAAAATATGGAAACGGGGGTTTCCCCCTCTGAGAGCCGGGGAGGAAATACTTGGGGGGGGGGGGTGGAGGGTTTGAACCTGGCAGGAAGATGCCTCGCTTAATGACACGAGGATGTGCTGAATGATGGTGACCTAGACAACTGGGATTGCGGCCACGTTTTGCAGAGAGTCCTCGATTTGCGACCACAAGCGGACCCCCCCCCCAAACATTTCTGGCTGCTAAGCGAGACGTTTTATCAAGGAGTTTTGCCCCATTCTAAGACCTTCCTTGCCCAGTTGCTAAGTGAATCCCTGCAGTTGTTAAGTTGCCAACACGGTCGTTAAGCAAATCCGGCCTCCCCATTTGACTTTTGCTGGTCAGAAGGTCGCGAAAAGGGGATTACGTGACATCCCCCCCTCCCCAGGATGCTGCGACCGTCATAAATACGAGTCGGTTGGTAGGAGTCTGAATTTTGATCACGTGGTCACGAGGATGTGGCAATGGTCGTAAGTGTGAAAAACGGTCCTAAGTCAAATGTTGTAACTCCGAATGGTCACTAAGTGAACTGTTATAAGTCAAGGACTGCCTGCATTTAGTGATCATTTGAAGTTATAATGGCACTGAAAAAAAAGTGACTTTTGTGACTGTTTTTCACACTTACGACCGTCGTAACATCCCCGGGGTCACGTGATCAAAATTCATACGCTCGGCAACTGACTCGTATTTATGACGGTCGCAGTGTCCCAGGGTCACGTGATTCCCTTCTGCGACCTTCTGGCAAGCAAAATCAAGGGGAGGGGGGGCAGATTCCCTTAACAACCGTGTTCCTCACTAAACAACCGCAGGGATCCACTTTAACAGCTGTGCCAAGAGGAGTCATAAAATGGGGGCAAAACCCAACTCCTGTCTCGCTTAGCAACGGAGATTTTGGGCTCCGTTGTAGGTCGTAAGTTGAGGACTGCCGGTAGATGCAACCTAAGGGCACGGAGCATTTGGGAGTGACCTCTTTGGCAGTGATGCGGATCAGAGAGCCAGCATTATAGATCAAATTTGTGATTCCGTCTCTGCTGACGATATCTGGCACCTGGATCCAGCTCTGGAGCGATTGGCCATTGCATAAGATCAATCCATCCGAATAGAGCTGGAAGGGGTCCTTGGAGGTCTTCTAGTCCAGCCCCCTGCTCAAGCAGGAAGCCCTAAACCATTTCGGACAAAGGGCTGTCCAATCTCTTCCTAAAAGCTTCCAGTGACGGAGCTACCCACAACTTCTGGTGGCGAGCTGTTCCACGGGTTAACTGTCCTGACTGTTAGGAAGTTTCTCCTTAATTCCAGGTTGCTTCTCTCCAGGGTGGATTTGATTTAAATCGAGTTGATTTAAATCACAATTTAAATCATGATTTAAATCACTAGTAAAAAGGCCTGATTTAAATCAACTCGATTTAAATCGTAATTTTTAAAGAGCAACTGTCATCTCTGCTACTCCTTTGACCCACTATTGACTCACCGATCGTCCCAGGGTTGCAGAATATACAGCCTCATGCTACATAACTCAGCTCCATTTCAGGCTGAATAAACTAAATTATTTATGTATCTTAAATAGAAAACTACCTTACGATAGATTTTTACCCCAAAAGTTTTTTATTAAAATAAATTCGATAAAAATAAAAAAAAATCCGATTTAAATTTAAAAAAATCTGAGTTTTTTGATTTTATTAAAAAAAAATCATTGATTTTTATCCACCCTGCTTCTCTCCTTTTATTTTATTTTTTTATTTTTATTCATTTTTATATGCCGCCCTTCTCCGGAGACTCAGGGCGGCTTACAATGCGTTAAGCAATAGCCTTCATCCTTTTGTATATATTTATACAAAGTCATCTTATTGCCCCCACAAACCGGGTGCTCATTTTACCCACCTTAGAAAGGATGGAAGGCTGATTTGTTATACATGAATATAAAGTTATATACAAATATAAAATATTAGTTGTGCACAAATTAAAAACAGCAATACAAAACAACAGCAAGGAGCAAAACACGGTGCTGGAAACTCTCCATGTTTTACTCCCTGTGCATGCATGTATGTGCACACACACACACACACACACACACACAGAGAGAGAGAGAGCCCTCCCTCTCCGGGGGTGGGGGGGTGGGGAGTTTGATTTATGCAACTAGAGTAGAGGCTGAAGGTTTCCTGGCGTGTAATCCAGGTAGATGGATTGGGCTGAGGTGGGGAGGAGGAGGAGGAAGGGGAGGGGGGGGGTCCAGGCTGTAATGGGGGAGGGGGGCATGAAGCTACTTGCACAACTATGTACCAAGACAAGACCAGAGGCGCTGAGTGCTTGGAAGCCGCGCGGGGCTCCGTTGGGACTTGCCTTGCCCGGTTAGCCCGCAGGGGTGGTGGGGAAAGGTGGGGGGGGGACTCTGGAGGCTGACGTGGCCCGTCCTCTGGGCTTAAGGAGGGGGGGGGAGAAACGGGGTGGGGGGACTTGAGGAAGAGTTAATGTCTTTGAAGTCTCCAGGGAAAAATTTACGGGCTGGAAGAGGAGATCCTGCGGGCAAGTGCGCGGGAAGAAGATTGGGGTTGCAGGTGGTGGGCATGGCGGCCGTTGTAAACTGGGATTCTAGGCTGGGTTTTGCTCCGAAGGGGGCTCCCTCAAGGCTTGGCCCCAGACGTCTCTAGAAGGGGTAGACTTGGCCGTCAAGAAAGCCTTCCCTCACCGGTTGGCACGTTGGGTGAAACGCAGGTCCTGTGGGGGTGCTTGGTGCTCTTTGAATGGGATGATTTTCTTGCAGACGTCTTGTTACCAGACTAGGTTACATCATCAGTGCTAGAAGGGGAAATAGGGTTTGTGGAGGGGGAGAGAAGGAGCGGAGGACGACAGTGGGGTCCTTGGTGCTCTCTGAACTTGAGGGTTTCCTTGAAGACGTTTCGTGACCCAACTAGATAATAGTGCAAACACTCCCTCTCATCTAGCATTGATGATGTTCCCTAGTTGGGTCATGAAACGTCTTCAAGGAAACCACCCATCTCGGAGAGTACCAAGGATCCCACCGTTCAATCCTGAGCTACAGATATTCTCTTTTATCAAAAACAAGTCCTTTCCAACATCAATTGGTTGCAGCGTGTAGCTTTCCTCCCAGGATGGACTCCTGCGTCCCCCACAAGCCGGCCTAGAAGGGCTGTCCACCTTCCTTGTGTCTTTGACCTTGTGGTGGACCTCAGGTGGTGGGGATCTCCCACACATCCTTGACCACTTTTAAGACTTGTGGACTTCAACTCCCAGCATTGAAGAGAATTAAATTAAAAACGGAGAGATTGCAGAGAAAGGGATGACAAGAGATTTAAGCATAGCTGGCTGGGGAATTCTGGGCGTTGAACTCCACAAGTCTTCAAGTGGCCGAGGGTCGAGACCTCCGATTCTGGGAAGGCAACTGGAGAACGTTGCAACACGAGGCGGTTAAGAGCCGGAAACCACCGACCTGGGCCCTTCACACCTGGAGATGTTTGCTGGCACCCAGGTGACCTCCGAGAAGGTTGTTTGGCTTCCTTTGACCCATTTGGGTGCCTTTTCAAATTCTCCCTGCCCATTTTGGACACGGGAGGTGGGTGGGGGATTTCCTGGGCCTCGAGAATCCAGAAATTTTTGCCTCTGGAATTCAATTATGCAATCTCACCTCAACCTCGAATTGAATGGAAGGACGGCTTGGCTCTCACTTTTTTATTTGTGGAACAAAATTAATCCCTCGCGGTACAATTTCCTGTTTACTTGGCGATAAAAATTTTTTATTTTTCTTTTTTCAGTAGCAGCTTGCAAAAGAAAGAAGTGATTTTTAATCGTTCAAACCTCCTGTTAATAAGGAATACAGGGAGCCATTTGCAGGGGTCTCAGCCAGCTTCAGAACAGAAGAGAAGAGCAGAGTGGGAAGGGGCCTTGGAGGTCTTCTAGTCCAACCCCCTGTTCAAGCAGGAGACCCTAGACCATTTCAGACAAGTGGCTGTCTCTTCTTAAAAAACTTTTTTAAAAAAAAGAAGGAAGGAAGAAAGGAAGGAATTGAGGGAGAGGGAAAGAAAGAGTGAGAGAGAGGAAGGAAAGAAGGAATAGCAGAGTTGAAAAATGGTCCCCAGTCACTTTTTTCAGTGCCATTGTAACGTTGAATGGTCACTAAGTGAATCGTCGTAAGTCAAGGACTCCCTGTATTTTATGGTCCCACCAGTTCTTGCTTGCAGGCAAATGATATTTCTTGGAAATCTGCTTAGGCGACTGAGGCTGTGCAGAAGCTTAACTGCCCTGTATAGAGGAGGCTCCCTTTGTATTAAGCTCTGCTCTGCTGAAATGAAACTAACTGTTCTCTCCTGCCTTGTGCGTTGCTTGTAACTGCTACTATGTTGAAGAAGAATCTATGTGGGTATTGTACATTTATCTTCATGTATTATTATGTATATAAAAGAAGTTAATGAATCCTGCTGCATCCGCCTGCTTGCGTGTGCTTTCTGGATTTAATTTCTGCAACAAGCTCTGACATAACAGAGTTGGAAGGGACCTTGGAGGTCATCTAGTCCAACCCCCTGCTCAAGCAGGTGACCCTAGACCAGTGATGGCTAGCCTTTTTCTTGTCGTGTGCTTAATGCATAATGCAATGCGCACCCCCTCTGCATGTATGCACATTCCCCCCACGTTCCCCAATCTCCTACCCACCCCCAGTTTGGGTTTAGCAGGCCTCCCTGCAGCCTCCTGGGCACAAAAACAGGCTATGCGGGGTGGGCACGCTGCACCCCCCCGCGCTCTTCTCCCACCCCCTGCGCATATGCGCATGATCCCTGCCCTCCATGCATGCGTCAACCCCCCCATGCATGCATAGGAATCTCCCGCTTGTGCCCAGACCCTCGCGCATCCTGAAAATCAGCTGGCCGGCGGGAGGCGTGTGCATACACAAGTGTGGCGGAGCTGAGCTGGGCGATTGCTTGCGTGCCCACAGAGAGGGCTCTGATGCCAGCTGTGGCATGCATGCCATAGGTTCACCATCGCGTCCCTACATCATTCCAGACAAATCATTCCCCAGTCCCTTCTTAAAAACTTCCCACAACTTCTGGTGACTTCTGACGGGTCAATCAATGAAGCCAGATTTGCTTCCTGATCCCAGGATTCACTTACCAACGCCAGCGTTTCACTTAACAACCGTGATGGAAAAGGTCGGAAAAATCAGGCGCGCGGCTCACTTAAAAACTGCCTTGCTTAGCAAGAGAAATTGCGGCGGTCGTAAGTCCAGGACTGCCTCTTCACAGCTTTTTAATTCTTCACAGCGTGGAAAAGTTTCACATCGGGAACTTCCTGTCTGCGTTTAGGCAGACTCTTTAACCTGGTTTATCAACTGTCCCACATTCGGGGTTTGTACAGCTACGAGAAGGCAACCCAGAATGTGGGACAATTGATTAACCAGGTTAAAGGCGCAGACGGGAAGAGGTCAAACCTGGCTCGGAAGGTTGTTTGATGTTGGACAACGCTCGGCATCTGGAAACCAGGTTTGAGCTGAAATAGGGGAAGACCCAACCTTGCCACTTTAACCAAGTTAACGGGTGGGATGACTCTAATTGGGCCCACAATTAACAGTGGTAAGTTATGACGATCGTTTATTAGCAGGTCACTATGTGAGCATACATCATTTTAGAGGGTTTTTTTTTTTTTGCAGCAGTCACTAAGCGAACCCATTCTTTGTTATGGCACATTTTTTTTGTGGGAAACTGGAAATGCGGTTAGTCTTAGACTTACCACAATTCATTTAGTGACTGCTCAGAGTTACGACGTCACTGGAAAAAAAGGGACTTACAACCGTTTTTCACACTTACGACCGTTGCAGCATTCCCCCTGGTCACGTGAGCCAAATGTAGAGGCTTCGCCATTGGTTCATACTTACGACCGTTGCTGTGTTACGTGATCCCCTTTTGCGACCTTCCAAAGAGCAAAGTCAACAAGGAAGCCAGATTCGCTTAACAGCCGTGGCGAGAAAGGTCGTAAAACAAGGCAAAGCTCCCTGACAAATGTCTCACTTAACAACGGAAATGTCGGCCTCCATTGCAGTCGTAAGTCGAGGACTGCCTGTACATGCTGGTTTCCGACAAAAACCCAGAAACCGTGGTCGTGTGATCGCAGGATGATGCAGACGGATGTAAATAGAGATCAAAATTCAGCCATGTGACCATGGGGGGGTGGGGCTGCCGGTTGGAACTTCGAATCCCGGTCGTAAGTAGGCTTTTGCAATAGGTTGTAACTCGGAACAGGAAATCCTCGACTTAATGACCATAAATGATCCCAAAATTTCCATTGCTAAACAAGACAAGTGAGTTTTGTGAGTTTTGCCCCATTTTGCAACCTTCTTGCCGTGGTTGTTAAGCGAATCAGTGCAGTTGTTAAGTGAGGAACACGGTTTGTTAATCGAATCTGGCTTCCCCATGGCTCGTCAGAAGATCGCAAAAGGGGGACCGTGTGACCCGGTCGTAAGTATGAATCGGTTGCAAAACATTGAAGTTTGGTCACGTGACCGCCGGGACGCTGCGACGGTCGTCAAGTGTGAAAAACGGTCCTAAGTCGCTTCTCTCAGGGCCGTTGTAACTTGGAACGGTCACTAAACGGATCGTCGTAATTCGAGGACTAGCTGTATACATTTGTGGCTTTCAGAATGAGCTGTCGCAGTGCAGGTATTGGATCCAGAAGTGAGCCAGCAGGGGGTTTCAGATCGGAACGGGGGGGGGGTCCCCCTCTGGTTGTGTTGTGTTGTGCTTGACTCACAATTCTTGAATGGGACTCGCTTGGAGCAGGCTGCCAGCTTTGCAGGAGACTGGCTGAGCCATCTGGTTGTGTTGCGTTGTGTTGTGTTGCGCTTGACTCACAATTCTTGAATGGGACTCGCTCAGAGCGTGCTGCCGGCTTTGCAGGAGCCCTTTGGTTGTGTTGCGTTGCGTTGTGTTGCAATTCTTGAATGGGGCTGGCTTTGCAGGAGAGGAAACAAAGGCAGAGTGAAGGCCGACAACTGAGATCAGAGGATAAAGATTTGCGTCTTGGCCCGTGGGTGACCTTCCGTGGTGGTGGAGGAAGAAAAGAAAGAAGAGGAGGAGGAAGTGGAGGAGGAAAAGAAAGAAGAGGAGGAGGAAGTGGAGGAAGAAAAAGAAGAGAAGGAGGAGGAGGAAGAAAAGAAAGAAGAGAAGGAGGAAGAGGAGGAAGAAAAGAAAGAAGAGAAGGAGGAGGAGGAAAAGAAAGAAGAGAAGGAGGAGGAGGAGGAAAAGAAAGAGGAGGAGGAGGTGTGGAGGAAGAAAAGAAAGAAGAGGTGGAGGAAGAAAATAAAGAAGAGAAGGAGGAGGAGGAGGAAAAGAAAGAGGAGGAGGAGGTGGAGGAAGAAAAGAAGAGGAAGTAGAGGAAGAAAAGAAAGAGGGACAAGAGGAAGAGGAGGAGGAAGACGACTGTGGGATCCTTGGTGTTCTCTGACCTTGGTGGCTTTCTTGTGGACGTTTCAGGACCCAACTAGGGAACATCATCAGTGCAAGCCCCGCTCCCTTCCAGCACTGATGATGTTCCCTAGTTGGGTCCTGAAACGTCTGCAAGAAAACCACCCAGATCAGAGAGCCCCCCCAGACCCCACAGTTTGTTTCTGGTTCATAATTTCCTCCAATTCTACTCAGAGTAACAAAGAGCCTCAATACAACCCAGCAGCAACCCTCAAGTACACAACCCGGCCAGAAAAACCCTTCCAGGCAGATGCATTTTTTTGGGGGGGGGGGGGACACTAATGCCTCCCTGCAAATTGCTGGCTCAGAGCACCCTTCTGCCTCCCCCCCGCCCCCCTGCTTCCCTGCCATCCCTTGGCCCAAATCGAATCCGTGACCTGTTTGCTGCCTCCCACCGGATGCCTTTCCCGTCCGTGGCTGCCTTCGGCCTTTGCCCCCCCCCCCTCCGCATCTCTTGTCCCCTCCCCACATCTGTGGTGACTCGGATGCAGGCAAGCCCCCCCACCCCCCCACCCCAGGCCTGATGTCAGCATCTCTCAGCTGGGTGCGGCCCGGGGAGGAATGTGCCGCACCCGGCACTCACCGGGTAATTAATCCCCACAACTGACAGGTGGCAACAGGCGGCATGGGGTGGGCCTTGTGCGGGGAGGCTGGCTGGCGTGGGGCTGGCAGGAGTGGGGGGAGGACTCGGGCTTTGGAGAAGGGGCTCCCGTGCTGACCCAGAGGGCCCTTGGCTGGCCTGCTTGCAACTGGGAGACCCCCAGAATTGGGGTGGGGTTTCCTTGCGTCGGGATTTTTTTGGGGGGGGAATGCTTTGCACATTGCAATTTGCTCTGAACGGAGGGGGGGGGTGTCTTTAACCACCTTGCCACCCTTTGCAAATCAAGTCCTTCGCTTGGCGTTCCAGGTCGTCCTCGACTTACGACTGCAGTGATAAGTCCTCAATTTATGACCACAATTGGGAGCCAAACTTCCGCAGCTCAGCGAGACGCTTCCGAAACATGAAGTTTTTAGGTTAAGTTTCGCCGGGTTTTATGCTCTTCCTTGCCACGGTTAAGCAAAATCACCTGCAGTTGTTAAACGAATCCCCGGTCATTAAGCACATCTGAACTTCCCCCAGCCAAGCCACTTTGCCTGGCTGGGAAAGTCACAAATGATGATCACGTCACACACACACAAACACCAGGATGCTGCAACCATCATACATAGATGCCCGTTTGCAAACCCCTGAATTTTCTCCCTTGATTATTTTTTCCCCATTTTATGCTTTTTATCGTTGCTTTTAATCTATATATATAAAATAGGAAGAGAAGGAAAAATGGGAAAGAAAAAAGAGGAGAAAAGAAAATGTACAAGGGGAAAATGCATTGACTTTTTAGCACACTACAAGATAAAAAACACTCCACTCTCAACTCTTCGCTTTTTTTACCCGTTACATAGGCAGTCCTCGCTTAGTGACTGCCTCGTTCAGCAACGGAATGCCCAATCCTCGCACCGATGACCTTCCCGGGTCTATAAAGCCACAGGGAAAGCTGAAGTCAGATTGTAAGCACGCTTGTGGTGTGCGATCGCTCTACAACGAGAGTCGCCAGGTCTACCTGTGGTTGCTACCTGTAGTAAGTATATCACTGGCCATTTCTACGACGGCAAATCTATCTGATCCACAAAACCAAAGTCAAAAGTTTCATTTTTTTTTTAATTTATCACAAGCACAACATCCAGAAATGATACCCAAACGAAAAAGACACTTTTAAATATATTCTCCCTCTTTGAATAAAACAATCCATTGAAGGCAATTCTGCTTTTATCTTCCTTACTATGGAAATAATATGTATTATTTCTATACCATGCTGGTTTTCTCCCAGGATTGTGGGGGGAATGTTCTGACGTCGTTAACTGTGAGGAGTGACCCTAATTCCCTTTTTTTCCAGTGCTGTTGTACATTATATTGGATAACCGTTTGTCTGAAGCGGTGCAGGGTTTCCTGCCTAAGCAGGGGGATGGACTAGAAGACCTCCAGGGTCCCTTCCAACTCTGCTATTTTATTTTCTGTTATTCGGTCACCAAATGATCCTTTTTCCTTTTTTTGGGATGGGGTCTTTTTGTTTTTACTTTTTTCTTTTTGTCTCGGCCGCCTCTGCCTTTTGCTTTTTAATCCCTGGAATTGTGGGACGTGTGAGTTTTGCAAACTTTTTGTCAACAGGCTGTGAATAGACGGGGAGGAGGGAGGGAGGGAGGGAAGGGGCGGCTTGTTGGAAAAGCAGACAGGTGTGCAACAAAGTCGGGGGGGGGGGCTTGCGACGTGTGCCCCGGACGGCTGTGGGACTCACTGGGGGTGCCAAGAAAAGTAACGTAGCCCGTTTCTCTCTCCTTCACTCACATACACAGCAGCAGGTGTGGGGTTTTTTGGGAGGGGGGGCTGCCTGGCAGGCAAACGGTGGCACGTGGGTCCCTTGTGGAGAATGCAAATAGCCACAGAGGCTGCAAAGAGATGCATTTGGGGGCACACAGCATTGGGGGGGGGCTGTAGGTGCATTCGGCATGAAGCAATATCCTGAATGGGCAAAGATCGGGATTGTTTGGAGCTCCTTTTCCGACGTGCAGATTTTGAATAATGTTTGCAAGGGTCACTGGTGTAGATGATTCCATTCAGAATAGAGCTGGAAGGGACCTTGGAGGTCTTCTAGTCCAACCCCCTGCTCGAGCAGGAGACCTTAGCCTAGACCACAGTGGTGAAATTAATTTTTTTTCCCTACCAGTTCTGTGGGTGTGGCTTGGTGGGCGTGGCTTGGTGTGTATGTGGGGGGGTCATGTGACTGGGTGGGCATGGCCAACTTTTTTTTTTTTTACTTTTTTAAAACATTTTTTAATTTTAAAAAATTCCGACAATGAGCTGTGCCCACGATCGTTGGAACCCTTTTTAAAACTTTTTTAAAGCATTTTTTTTTACTACTGGTTCTGGCAAACCGGCCTGAACCGGTAGCATTTCCCCCCTGCCAGACCATTTCCATCCAATCTCTTCTTAGAAATCTCCAGCGGTGAATCACCCACAATATCTGGAGGCAAGTAGTTCCATAGTTCATTCTTCTCACTCCTAGGAAGTTTCTCTTTAGTTCCAGGTTGCTTCTCTCCTTGATTAGTTTCCTCCCTCCCTTCTAGAATCATAGGCCTGCAAGGGACCTCAAAGGTCTTCTAGTCCAACCCCCTGCTCAGGAAGGAAACCTTATAGCATTCCACACAAATGACTGTCCAGTCTCTTCTTAAAAACATGCAGTGATGGAACTCCCACAACTTCTGGTGGCAAGTAGTTCCACTGGTTAATTGTTCTAACTGTCAGGAAATTTCTCCTTAGTTCCAGGTTGCTTCTCTCCTTGGTTAGTTTCCATCCATTGTTTCTTGCCTTCTGCCTTCAGGGGCTTTGGAGAATAGCTGGACTCCCTCTTCTTTGGGGCAGCCCCTCAAATACTAAAAAAGTCCGTTTTTCAGGTCCATTGTAACTTCGGATGGTCACTAAATGAATTTTTGTAAGTGAAAAAGTGGTTGTATGTACGAGGACTGGTCGTAAGGCAGGTTTTTTCAGTGCCATCAATTCGAATAGTTGTTAAGGAAACCGTTGTAAGTACGAGGACTATTTCTTTCTCATCAAATAGCGGTTGCCCAATGCTTTAATTTTTTCTTTTCAGAGACAAAATGCCCCTTTTCTACCCGTTTGAGCTCCCCAAATGCAACCCCCGTTCTGATAAATTAATTTTTTTCACCAGGTCTTTCTTTTTTTTTTTTAAAAAAAAAAAAAAAGCACATTTGGGGGGGAGGGAAAAAAAAACCTCACGTTTCCTCTTGGCTCCAAATGTCGCAAGTTGTGTTATTTTTTTTTTCTTCTTCCTCCTTTTTCTGCTCTTTTTTTTTTCTTCTTTTTCTTCAAAACATACCCCCCCTCCCCTCCCCCCCCCCCCCCGCGGGGCCTGGCACGTTCCTGTTTCCGCAGGCTGTGTAAACCCTTTGTGTCCATAAATCCATAGCCTGCGGGCACTGCGAGAGAGAGGCTGTTGCACAATCTCACATTGTCGCACTTTAAAAAGAAAGAGGGCTTAAGACAAGGGGAAGAAAAAGTGGGGAGGGGGGAGAGAAAACCCTGGGCCTTGGGCGGCCGCACCCACAGACTCCGGGCAGGGAAAGAGTTTTGGGGTGTTGGGTTTTTCAGGGGGTGGGGGCTGAATCAGGGTGGTGCTTTTGTTCCGCGATGCCAGGGGACTCCCCCAATTTTGGGGGTGGGTGGGTGGGTCGAAAAATGCCTTGGCCTGGGGCTTGTGTTTTCCCAGCTGCCAGAGCCAGGCCCCTGCGTGCCACCTTCCCACCCACGGGCACCTCCTGCCAAGGGATGTTATCTGGACAGGCTGCCCGGGGCTGACTTGGCACGTTCCTGCCAGCCCTTTTGTGCTCGGCCGGTCCGGGATTGGCATCCCTGAGCAAACAGACACGGCGTCCTCTGAAAGGGCCAGCTGGCACGAAAGGTGCCCACGCCAGCCCCGTGGGTGCAGGGGGGGGGTGCGGGGCCAGGGGCTTTCCAAGGGCTTGGCGCTCTCTGGCAGAGGGAGGGGGGCATCCTAAGGCGTGTTTGGGGCATTGTTCCCTCCCCCCCCCCCCCAATTATGGGCATTTTGGAAGCCTGCCCCGTGGCTAGGACAGCTTTTGGAGTTGCAATCCTGAGTTAAACTGCTGGTGGGTTTTTTTTCTGCCTCCTCTTCCTCCTGTTCTTCTTCCTTCTGCTGCTCCATCTGTCTTCTCCATCTCCTCCTCCTCTATTTCTTCAGCTCCACTCTTCCTCCTCTTCCTCCAGGACCATCAAGTCCCCTGCTCCTCCTCCTTCACACAACCACCATTTCTCCTCCTCCTCCTCCTCTGTTTCCTTCCCTTCTTCCTTCTTGTTGTCGTCTCCTTTTCCTTCTCCTTTTCTTCCTTCTCCTTCTCTTATTCCTTTTCCTCTTTTTCCTTTTCCCCCTCTACCTGCTCCTTTTCCTTCCTTCCTTCCTGCCTCCCTCCCTTGTTCCTATTTCCATCCCTCCCTTCCTTTCTTCCTTTTCCCCTCCACCTTTCCCTTTCTTTCTTCCTTTTCCCCTCCACCTTTCCCTTTCTTTCTTCATTGTTCCTATTTCCTCCCTCCCTCATTTCTCCCTTCCTTCTTTCCTCCCTTCCATCATTCATTCCGCTTTCTTCTTCCTTCTTTCCTTCCTTCCCTCCTCCCTCGCTATCTCTGCCCCTCCCTTCCTTGTTCCTATTTCCTTCTTCCCTCCCTCCTTCCATATCATCTTCCTTCCTTCCTTCCTTCCCTCCCTCCCTCCCTCTCCTTCCTTCCTTTTTCCCCTTTTCCCTTCCTCCCTCCCTCCCTCCTTTCATATCATCTTCCTTCCTTCCTTCCTTCCTTTTTTCCCCTTTTTTCCTTCCTCCCTCCCTTCCTCCTTTCATATCATCTTCCTTCCTTCCTTCCTTCCTTCCCTCCCTCCGTCCCTCCCTCTCCTTCCTTCCTTTTTTCCCCTTTTTTCCTTCCTTCCCTCCCTCCCTCTCCTTCCTTCCTTTTCCCCCCTTTTCTCCTTCCTCCCTCCCTCCCTCCTTTCATATCTTCCTTCCTTCCCTCCCTCCCTCTCCTTCCTTCCTTTTTTTCCCCTTTTTTCCTTCCTCCCTCCCTCCCTCCTTTCATATCATCTTCCTTCCTTCCTTCCTTCCTTCCTTCCTTCCTTCCTTCCTTCCTTCCCTCCCTCCGTCCCTCCCTCCCTCTCCTTCCTTCCTTTTCCCCCCCTTTTTTCCTCCCTCCCTCCCTCCCTCCCTCCCTAAAACGGGTTTCCAATTGTCTAGCAACTTTTCCAGTTTCTCCGGGGAAGGAAATCCTGGTTTGACCTAAGGAATCAGACCTGGGTTGTGAATCCGTGGGGGCCATTTCTGCCCTCCCCCCTCCTTTACAGGGGTTTGGGCCGCTGAGGGTTCCGCTAAGCCCGCGTCTTTGCCACCCCCGGTTCCCACTCCCCGCGACGCTTCCCAACCTGCTCCGGGCTGCAACGCAAGCAGAAGAACACTCTCTTTATCTTCGGCTTTATTTGACTTTTAACAGGGTTTTATTGTTTTATTTACTGCCGCCTTTGGCAGTTGCGCAATTTAAGGTTTTTTAAAAAATAAAAAAAAAATCCATAAAAGTCAGAAGCGTTTGCAAAGCTTGGAGGGAGACCTCCGCTGTACAGCCCCCGAATGCAATAGGAACGAATACGGGTAGTCCTCGACTTCAATGATTCATTTAGTGACCGTTTGTACTTACAACGCCACTGCAAAAAGTGACTTTTTCGCACTTACGACCTTTGCAGCATTCCCCGGGGACACGTGATCCGAATTCAAAACACTTGTCAACTGACTCGTATTTATGACAATTGCTGTGTCCCGGGGTCACGTGATCTCCTTTTGTGACCTTCTAGCCAACAAGCAAAGTCAACGGGGAAGCCGGATTCACTTAACAACGGTGTCACTTACTTAAGAACTGCAATGATTCACTTAACAACTGTGGCAAGAAAGGTCGTTAAAATGAGCCGAAACTTGCTTAACAAATGTCTCTCTTCACTAATGTCTCACTTACCGAGAGGAGTTTGGGACTCCCTTTTGGTCGTAAGTTGAGGACTACCTGTACCTTGGCACCTTGGGCGTGGGTGCAAATTCTGCATCGTGTGAACAAGTCTTGGGTGGGGTGGGAGAGAACTCAGCTGTTCAGCCAGCCTTGAAATTTCACTCTGTTCATCGCTCTCTTTTTTCCCTTTCTCTCATTCTCTCTCGGCACAGTATTCCACCGAACTGAAGAAACTCTACTGCCAGATCGCCAAGACCTGCCCCATCCAGATCAAGGTGATGACTCCGCCACCCCAGGGGGCCGTCATCCGAGCCATGCCGGTCTACAAGAAGGCCGAACACGTGACCGAAGTGGTCAAGCGGTGTCCGAATCACGAACTCAGCCGGGAATTCAACGAAGGTGAGTCCGAAGGAGGGAAGGATGGATGGAAAAATTATGATGGTGGTAGTGGAGGAGGAGGAAGAGAGGGAAAAGAAGAAGGTATAGAGGAGAAGGAAATGGAAAAAGAGAAGGAGGAAATGGAAAAAGAGAAGGAGGAAAAGGAGAAGAGGATGAGAAGGAAGAAGGAGAGGAAACGGAGGAGGAGGAGGAATTGTGGTCACGAAGACTTGGCTATGAAAATTTAGGGACAGGAAGAGTTGGATGTTTGCAACGTAGAATAACAGAATCGGAAGGGACCCTAGAGGTCTTCTAGTCCCACCCCTGGCTCAAGCGGGAGATCCTATGCCACTTTGGACAAATGACTGTCCGATCTCTTCTTTAAAAAAAACCCTCCAGAGATGATGCATAAATTGCATTGATGACTTGGCAATGTCTTAGGACCTTATGGAGACCTCAGCTGTTCCCCCCTTTGAATATTTTGCATAAGTGCCTCAAAACAGAGAAGGCCGCTTGAAGACTTGTGGACTTCAACTCCCAGAATTCCCCAGCCGTGCCAGCACTTTTTGACGTGTATCTATCCCCTATTGCTTACTCTCTTCTAATCCCTTTCTCTGCAATCTCTCCGCTCTAAGCGGGGTGGGAGGAAAAGAAATAGGCAGGGCTGGCTGGGGAATTCTGGGAGTTGAAGTCCGCAAGTTTTCAAGTGGCCAAGGTTGGACACGCCCACTCTAAAAGCTTTAGCTTCCCTTGCAGCAATGTTTAATGCAGTGGTGAAATCCAAATTTGTTTACTACCGGTTCTGTGGGCGTGGCTTGGTGAGCGTAGTAGGGGAAGGATACTGCAAAATCCCCATTCCCTCCCCACTCCTGGGGGAAGGATATTGCAAAATATCCATTCCCACCCCACTCTGGGTCCAGCCAGAGGTGGTATTTGCGGGTTCCCCGAACTACTCAAAATTTCCGCTACCGGTTCTCCAGAACCTGTCAGAACCTGCTGGATTTCACCCCTGGTTTAATGGTGTAAATTCCCAGCATTGTTGTTAATCCCAATTGTAGGATTTTCAGCGGCGCATGAATTTGCTTTCCGATCAGTCTTGCAGTTAATTATGGATGGGAAATTATTTTTATAATTATTTTTATTCTTAAGCCCTGTGACTAGAAGAGGCCGAATTTTCGATAGGATCCTTTCCAGAGGAGGAAAAATCTGCATTAATCTTTTGCAGCAGACACATAAGTGTGTCTTAAAACATCTTTTGAGACAAACAAACACACTTATGGCTGCCAAAAATTGACGCACAAATAAGTGGTACAAACTATGTGTTTGATTTATCAAGACAAAGTTTCTCAAACTTGGGCAAACACGGGGAATTCTGGGAGTGGAAGTCTGCATGATTTAAAAGTTGCCAGGTTTAAAAGATACAGGTAGTCCTTGAGTTACGATCATTCACTTAGTGACTATGTGAAATTACAATCACACTGGGGAAAAAAGGACTGATGGGCGAGCCTCACTTTAAGAATTTATTCTTATGATATTTTATTAATTTTATTGATTAAATTTGTTTGCTGCCCATCTCGCTGCAAATGTCGTACTTAACAGGATGAAAATTCGGGTACTTGGCAACCAATCTGTAGAGGGAGTCCTCGACTTACAACGGTTCGCTTAGTGACCATTCAAAGTTACAACAGCACTGAAAAAAGGGACTTAGGATCAGTTTTCGCACTTATGACCATTGCGGCATCCCCGGGGTCAAAATTTGGATGCTTGGCCACTGACTCATATTTACGACAGTTGCAGCGTCTCAGGGGTCCCATGATCCCCTTTTTGCGACCTTCTGACAAACAAAGTCAAGGGGGAAGCCGGATTCACTTAACAACCGTGCTGCTATCTTAAAAACTGCAATGATTCACTTAACGACCACGGCAGGAAAAGTTGTAAAATGGGGCAAAACTCACGTAAGAAGTGTCTCATTTACCAACATAAATTTTGGGCTCGGTTGTGGTCGTAAGTTGAGGACTGCCTCTATTTACGATGGTTGCAATGTTCCCGGAGTCACATGACTGACATTTGTGAATTCCCCACCCGGCTTCCAACAAGCAAAGTCAATGGGAGAAATCGGGTTCGGCTTAACAGCCCCCTGATTCGCTTAATGACTGCAGCAAAATAGTCATAAAATCAGGTGTCACTTGCTTAGCGACAGGTTGTAGTCTCAGTTGTGGTTGTAAGTCGAGGCCCACCTGTGCTTCCTCAGGTTGGAGATTGACAGGGCATCTTCCAGCAAAGTTTAACCTGCTCCGGCCTTCCGTGAAGTGAAGCGGGGTCCCATTTCCAGTCCACTCGGGACCGGAGAAGAAGGAAAGTTTGAATTTTGGAATGATTTCTCTATTCTTCTTTTCCAGGCCAAATTGCTCCTCCCAGTCACCTCATCCGCGTGGAAGGCAACAGCCACGCGCAGTACGTGGAAGATCCCATCACCGGGAGGCAGAGCGTCCTCGTCCCTTACGAGCCACCCCAGGTGAGCGGGGAGGGCAGGTGGGAGGGGTCCCTGCCAGGTCTTTTCTGAGGTCTCTCACCCCCCCCCCCCGACACACACAAAAATCAGGTGCACCCCTGAAGGTTCATTTAAAGGGGTTCCCATGCAGAGGAATCTCCTCACTAAACAGTCAGCACCTGTTTGGACTAAGATCAGGGTCCATGTAATTCAAAGGAGGTTGGCTTTAGTCTTCTAGGATTCTAGGCCGATTCCTCTTTTGACTCTAACCCCAGCTTCTGCCCCCTTTTCTCCCACACATCTCCCTCCCTCCTTCATTCTCCAATTTCCTCCCTCCCTCTCCTTTTTTCCTCCCTCCCTCCCTCCCTTCATCATCCTTCCTCTCCTTATCCTTCCTTCTTCCCTCCCTCCTTCCTCCTTCCTCCTTCCTTTGTTTTCCAATTTCCTCCCTCCCTCTCCTTTTTTCCTCCCTCCCTCCTTCTTTTGTTCTCCATCTCCCTCCTTCCTTTCTTCCTCCCTCCCTCCTCCTTCCTTCATTCTCCAATTTCCTCCCTCCCTCTCCTTTTTTCCTTCCTTCCTCCCTCCCTTCATCATCCTTCCTCTCCTTATCCTTCCTTCCTCCCTCCCTCCCTCCTCCTTCCTTCGTTTTCCAATATCCTCCCTCTCCTTTTTTCCTCCCTCCCTCCTTTTGTTCTCCATCTCCCTCCCTCCTTCCAACTCCTATCTCCTTCCTCTAATTCCCATCCTGTCAAGCACAGAAGATCAGATCCAACATGAAGGTAAATTAAACTGGTTTGTTGCTAAAAGCCTATATACAGGAATTTTCTCAACTAAAAGTCAGTATGTGCTAAGATGGTCCACAGAATTGAAGGAAGTTTGGACTTAATTCGCTTGTGGCTACGTAGGGATTCTGGACTAATTCCTCTTTTGACTCCACTCCCAGCTTCTGCCACCCTTTCTCCTACATATCTCCTTCCTCTCATTCCCCATCTCCTTCCTTCCTTCCTTCCTTCCTTCCTCCCTCCCTCCCTCCCTCCCTCCCTCCCTCCCTCCCTCCCTCCCTTGCTCCCTCTCTCTCTCCTCCTTCCTTCTCCATCTTCCTTCCTTCCTTCCTCTCTTTCTAAAAGATGAGATGCAAAATGTAGTCACACAGGACAGTTTCTCGGCACTCTGCCTCGAAGCATCCTGTTAAAAACTGATTTTAAACAGAACTATTATTAGATATGTGTGTGTGAGATAGTTGCTGAATTTTTTTTAAAAAAATACCATGCCTCGTTTTTAAGTGTCTGAAGCACATCTGAGCAGGAAAAAAAATTGAGCGTTTGGCACAAAGCAGGACATTGTTCAAATAAATATACTGTAAAGAGAGAAGATTAAAATCTGTGTATATTCATACACGCATCAGCATTTTTTTAAAAAAAAAAGTTCTCGGTGAAAAGCTTATTCTTTAATGATCCAAATCTCTTGGCTCGTTGCAATCTTCCAACTTCTCAAGCTGAGAAGATTGTCAACATTTCCAAGGATAAGTTCGAAGCTGTGAGATACATATATATATATTTATCCCTGTGTGTGGTTGTAAAGTCTGTTTCCCACTTGGAAACAAGATGCTTCTTTTTCAGTTGCAATTATTTTGCAGAATTTGCAATTTCCCATCTTGCCAAGTTAACAAACCAGTGCAAAACCATTGTAAGGGTGCAAACTTGCCACTAGTCCACATTGTGCAAGCTAAAAAAAGAGAGAGTCTGTTTCTCTCTCTCTCTCTCTCTCTTTGTCCCTCTCTCTCTTTGTCTGTCTGTCTGTCTCTTTGTCTCTGTCTCTCTCTCTCTGTCTCTCTCTCTGTCTCAGTCTCTCTCTCTGTCTCTCTCTCTCTCTCTCTGTCTGTCTCTTTATCTGTCTCTGTCTCTCTGTCTCTCTAAGTCTCTGTCTCTCTCTCCCTTTGTATGTCTTTCTGTCTCTCTGTGTCTGTCTCTGCGTCTGTCTGTCTCTCTCTGTCTCTCTGTCTCTGTGTGTCTGTGTGTTTGTCTCTCTCTCTCTGTGTCTGTCTGTCTGTCTCTCTCTGTCTGTCTGTCTCTGTGTGTGTGTGTGTGTGTCTGTCTCTTTGTCTCTGTCTCTTTGTCTCTCTCTGTGTCTCTCTCTTTGTCTCAGTCTCTTTCTGTCTCTCTCTGTCTCTCTAAGTCTCTGTCTCTCTCTCTGTCTCTCTCTCTGTATGTCTTTCTGTCTCTCTCTGTCTGTCTCTGCGTCTGTCTGTCTCTGTCTGTCTGTCTCTCTCTGTGTCTGTCTGTCTCTGCGTCTCTCTCTCTCTGTCTCTGTGTGTCTGTGTGTTTGTCTCTCTCTCTCTCTCTGTCTGTCTGTCTCTCTCTCTCTGTCTGTCTCTGTCTGTCTCTCTCTCTCATTCTCTCTCTCATTGCACCTCGCAATCAGAGAGACCTACAGCTGAGATTCTTGGGTAACTCAAAAATTCAACCCAAACGCTTCCTGCTTCTTCTCTCTCCCAGGTTGGCACCGAATTCACAACCGTCCTCTACAATTTCATGTGCAACAGCAGCTGCGTCGGTGGCATGAACCGACGCCCCATCCTCATCATCGTCACGCTGGAAGCCAGAGAGTAAGTCGCTACGGCGGGAGGTTGCGGGAAATCTGAAAGTAAAACCGAAAGGCTTCCGAACCCCAAATTTAGCCTTTACAAGTAGCATTCAGTCCATCGGTTTAGAGCTGGAAGGGACCTTGGAGGTCTTCTAGTCCAGCCCCCTGCTCAAGCAGGAGACCCTACCCCATCCCAATCAAGTGGCTGCCCAGTCCCTTCTTAAAAACCTCCAGTTTTGGAGCACCCACAGCTTCTTGTGGCAAGGTGTTCCACTGGTTAATTGTCCTCACTGTTAGGAAGTTTCTCACTGACCCACAGAAATTTTGGGCTCCATTGTGGTCGTAAGTCGAGGACTACCTGTATTTGCACACGGCTATTTTGGGGGGCTGAGTTAGCAGCCAGCAATTCAAAACCGGGCATCTCCCCTCCCCCAGCCCCCCTCCCCCCACCCCAATGATCCTGTTTTGAGCATCCTGGTCTCCACGTCAGGTTTTCTGCTCCGTAAAGCGACCGTCCTTCAGTGTGCTGGAGTGTATGAAAGCATTCCCTTCCGACTTGAGTTCCCCCAATCTAGGTTAACCGAGTGGAGATGCTAGTATTTATGATGTACAGGTATTCCTTGACTTACGACGGTTCACTTAGTGACTGTTCGAACTTATGATGAATTCCCTCCCCCCTCTCAAGAGTGACGCACCTGGTTGGGATAGCTGCCCCTCCCCCCTTCCAAGGTCACATGACCCCATTTCGGACACTCAACAACCATCCTGCTTTTACACTTGTCTGCACCGTCCCACAATTTCCTACATTTCCCCCGAAAACGAGCGTTTGCTTCCACTTTTGGGGGCAAAACACCCCATAGAAAACAGTGGATTCACTTAACAACTGCACTGTTCACTTAACGACCCTGGTGTTTGCTTAGCCACTGCCCCAGAACAGAATGTAAAACAGTCGCATGAGTAACCTGCTTTACGACCGTCGTTATTGGAGTCGTGGCCGTAAGTCGAGGACTGACGGTATAAAGACATATCCTGGGTGAATCCATCTCAATATGATCTGCTTCACACAACATACAACTTGACTTTCACGCAACACCGTAACTTGAAGATTCCCATCCCCATCGATAGCAATCAGGGTTAATTCGTGGTTTGGAGCTGGTTAGTTCGTGGTTTGGCCAGATGAGCCATATTTGAGGCATTTCTGGCGATGGCTATGAGGTCTTAAAAGGGCTGATGGGGTTTGTTTTCTTCACCCCGCAGTGGGCAAGTCCTTGGTCGCCGATGTTTTGAGGCTCGGATCTGCGCCTGCCCAGGCCGGGATCGCAAAGCGGACGAAGACAGCATTCGGAAACAACAGGTCTCCGAAGGCACAAAGAACGGTGATGGTACGAAGCGCCGTAAGTAGCCAGAAGCAGTAGCCTTCACAGCAGTGTATTTCAGAGTTGAGCCCTTGAAGATGGGCGGACTGCAACTCGTACTAGTATTCCTTGGCACTAAATGCACTCCTTCGGAGGTGTATCTCATCCTGACCTGCTTACTCTCTTATAATCCCTTCCTCTGCGATCTCTTTGCTTTCGGAGGTGTATCTCATCCTGACCTGCTTACTCTCTTATAATCCCTTCCTCTGCGATCTCTTTGCTTTCGCAGGTGTATCTCATCCTGACCTGCTTACTCTCTTATAATCGCTTCCTCTGCGATCTCTTTGCTTTCGGAGGTGTATCTCATCCTGACCTGCTTACTCTCTTATAATCCCTTCCTCTGCGATCTCTTTGCTTTCGGAGGTGTATCTCATCCTGACCTGCTTACTCTCTTATAATCCCTTCCTCTGCGATCTCTTTGCTTTCGGAGGTGTATCTCATCCTGACCTGCTTACTCTCTTATAATCCCTTCCTCTGCGATCTCTTTGCTTTCGGAGGTGTATCTCATCCTGACCTGCTTACTCTCTTATAATCCCTTCCTCTGCGATCTCTTTGCTTTCGGAGGTGTATCTCATCCTGACCTGCTTACTCTCTTATAATCCCTTCCTCTGCGATCTCTTTGCTTTCGGAGGTGTATCTCATCCTGACCTGCTTACTCTCTTATAATCCCTTCCTCTGCGATCTCTTTGCTTTCGGAGGTGTATCTCATCCTGACCTGCTTACTCTCTTATAATCCCTTCCTCTGCGATCTCTTTGCTTTCGGAGGTGTATCTCATCCTGACCTGCTTACTCTCTTATAATCCCTTCCTCTGCGATCTCTTTGCTTTCGGAGGTGTATCTCATCCTGACCTGCTTACTCTCTTATAATCCCTTCCTCTGCGATCTCTTTGCTTTCGGAGGTATATCTCATCCTGACCTGCTTACTCTCTTATAATCCCTTCCTCTGCGATCTCTTTGCTTTCGGAGGTGTATCTCATCCTGACCTGCTTACTCTCTTATAATCCCTTCCTCTGCGATCTCTTTGCTTTAGCAGATGGGAGAGGGGGTAAAAAAGATCAGGCATAGCTGGCTAGGGGAATTCTGGGAGTTGAAGTCTACCCGTTTTCAAGAGGCCAACTTTGAAATACACTGTTTTAGGAGAAGGTCAGCTTTTGACTAGGTTGTGCTTGGGTGTTTGTTGGTTAGCCTTGGGCCAACCTTGCCTGCTCGCGTCGCTTTTCTCTGGTCCATCCAGTGCATTTTGCCCAAATGGATCACGAAGCCATTTTCTAATCAGTGTTTGTGTGAATGCAGCTCGGGTGTCGGCCGGACGGTAGATAGAAGGATTGCACCTAGTCCGAACTTGTAGGATTGTGTGCGCTGAAGTGGAACAAGCAACAATAACCCGAAGTGGAAATGCTGGATAACAGCATCAATCAAGGCAGTGTAAACAATCCCATCGTAATAGAGCCAACTTCCGTGTGTCAGAAGAAAAAAAGATAAAATAGCTGTGGTTTGGACAAAAAAACAAAACAAAAACCCAAGCTACGGTGTCAATTAGGACTGACAAATGTTAATGGAGCCTCCTTTGGTCAGGGCAGTCTACCTCTTTTTTTTTTTAACCAGTGACTGGATAATTTCCATCTTTCTGGATTAACGAAATGGACTTTAAAAAAAAAAAAACAAGCTACGGTGTCCCTTAGGCCCGATGAGTGTTAATGGAGCCTCCGATGGTCAGGGCAGTCTACCTCTTTCACCTTCTGGAAAGTGAAAGGAGAGGCAAGCCTTCTGAAAGATATGTGTTTCCGGGTGGAAGAAATAGAGACAATCCTCAACTTAGAATAGGTTGCTTCAAAGTTACGACGGCCCGCATTTACGGCTGATCACAGCAGTCACATGACCCAGATTTGCATTTTTTTTGGACTAAACTGAGCTTTACTTCCGGTTTCTGGCCGAAACACCCAATAGCAAACAATAGATTTGCTTAACAACGGCCACATTCGTTTAATGACAGCTGCAAAAAAACCACTTTCTTAAAATCAGGACAGTCATGGGTTGACCTGCTTTACGAGTGTCTCAACGTACGACCATAATGGGCAGGCTTCATTATGGTTATAAGTTGAAGACTACCTGTAGGGATTTGATGATCTACTGCAGGGGTCCCCAAAGGTGTCCACTTTAAGACTTGTGGACTTCAACTCCCAGAATTCCCCTGGCTGGGAATTCTGGGAATTGAAGTCCACAAGTTTTGAAGACTTCTGATCTAGTGGTAGCCAAGATTGGCAACCAGGTGGAACAGTTTTACTTTCGCTTTGCTGAGTTCAGAGGAAGACTTGGAATAAGTATGGCAATGGTTGAGGGAGTTGGACCAAACCACCAATCTGCTAAGACCTGCTGGGTTGTCCCTTCTTGTCTCCAGAAATCTTCTCCAGAAGTTTCTCCAGCTGCAATCTGATGCTATAGAGAAACCTGAAGCATCTTGAGTCTTGGAGAATATCCTTCAATCTGGGTCAAGATGAGTTCCTCTTTCTTGATTGACCCTTCAGTTGGCCAAGATCTTCTCTTGGTGGGCCTCCGTGCTCTTGTTCATTTCTAGCTTCGGACGCGGACTCAGAAATGGCAACAGCTTCCCTGAATTGAGATGTCAAGTTGACCCTCCTTGAGGCTGTGGTGTCACTTTCTTCTATTTCCCTTTCGTTGGCAGCTTTCCGGCAGAGCACGCATGGCATCCAGATGACTTCCGTCAAGAAAAGACGCAACCCAGACGATGAGCTCCTGTATCTCCCAGTAAGTAGAACCAGGACTTGGGTAAAAATGTGGAGCTGTTCACTTCCTTGCAGTTGGGAGAATGACACCTTGAGAGTTTTTTGGCCACTGGCAAATCAAGGGGGAACCCTCAGAAGGTGTGAGGACTTCTCCTGTGCTTCTGAGCCAGTTCAGGAAGGTTGGAAGTCAAGGCCTCCTTCCATGCATGCGGTCTCCAGTACGTGGCATAACCCATTTCCTGACTGGAGAATTTGAAGGGAAGAAGGAACGCGGTTTTGTCTGCTTACTCAAAATGTGGACTTGGTGTCTTCTGAGTTTTTGGGACACGTTGAGCTAAACTTATCTCCTTTCGGGAGCTAAGCAGGGCCAGATCTGGTGAGGTTTTGGACAGGAGAAAAGGAAATTTCAGAGCTGTAAGTGTGTTGAGGAAGTCTGAAGAGCATCGTTGAAGAAGGCAGGAGACAATTTTCATAGGACCACCAAAAAGACAGTGTAGATGTAGACATGAGGTCCCCAGGAGTTGAACTTAGACTGAAAGATAACTTTTATCTGTTTGAAGGTCCTTTCTGATGGAAAAGAATATTTGTCGTTCAGAGGTCAATTGTGGGGTCCTTGATATTCTCTGAGCCTGGTGGTTTGCTCGCAGATGTTTCATTACCAAACTAGGGAACATCATCAGTGCTACACCCCAAATTTTCATCCTCAGCCTTGGTGTCTTCCAGCACTTCAGAACGACACCCCTTGAAATCTGGAGGACACCAAGTTGGAGAAGGTTTGCCTGCAGGTCAAGAAGACGGTGTTGGGTTGTAATTTGCACAATATTGGAAAAATGAGAACACCCCACCAGACGAAAATATAATTCGGAAAATACTGGACTGTGCAGAGATGGATAGATTGACATTAAAAAGTAAAAGATAAAGAAGATAACAGAGTATTATTCAACATGGGATAGGTTTTATCAGTGGTTAGATACGAGAGGTAGAAGTTTAGAAGAAGAAAGGTTAATGGTTATGTGTATGTAAAAGGTGAACGTTATGTATGACTTGGAAGTATGCCAGTATAATTAATAGAAGCACAAATAAGTGAATACAACTATAATTATTGTTATAATTACTATACATACTATTATTATTATTATTATTAATGCTGCTACTGTATTTGATGTTTTTTCGGTAAAATGAAATGCCTGGACAATGCACTGTTTTCAAAATGTTTATATATAAATAAAAAATATTTTTTTAAAAAAAAGAAGAAGAAGGAGACAGTGTTGGACGATGGCACTGTGGACTTCTTCTCTGGGGGCTTCTCATTCAGGCTTTTCCCTCCTCCTTGGCTCAGGTTCGAGGCCGGGAAACCTACGAGATGCTGCTGAAGATCAAGGAATCCCTGGAGCTCATGCAGTTCCTCCCCCAGCACACAATCGAGACCTACCGACAGCAGCAGCAACAGCAGCAGCAACATCAGCACTTGTTGCAGAAACAGTGAGTCCTTGAGTTGCGGCTTTCAAGGCTGCGTCCGTCTCCCCATGCATGAGGACGTCCCTTCCTGACTTGCCGTGGTTGATGGAGTGTCTTTGTCGTTGGCCATGAGCTTGACTTTCCTGGAAGGGAGAGGGCTAGGAAGTCGCCCTTGCCTTGCTTTTGTGTGTGTGTGTGTGTGTGTGTGTGTGTGTGTGTGTGTGTGTGTGTGTGTGTGTGTGTGTCTGAGACCCTTTGAGGTCATGTAGATGTAGGCTGGTAACAAAGTGGTGAGGAACAGGTGGCCTTTCAATCATTGGGTCTTCAGCTCCAGCCTGAAAAAATAAGCTAATTTTCCAGTAATGGAGAGAATAATGGAATTGGGAGGGATCTTGGAGGTCTTCTATTTATTTATTTATTTATTTATTTATTTAATTTATATACCGCCCCTCTCCCAGAAGGACTCAGGGCGGTGTACAGCCAAAATAAAACACACAGTTATAAAATTTAAAGAACAATTTAAGAAATATTCTGTGGGATTGGGATCGTAGAAACACCCAGGAGCATAGAAGAGTTCAGAGGCAGATGCATGAATAAATGTCTTAAACGTATTTATTCATATGATAAATCATATTAACTATGTACAACAGAGATCAAGTCTCACGAGGAACAAACATGAGAAGAGAGAGATGGAGAGAGCCAGAGAGGTGGAAAAGGTTGGAGGGGGTTTTATACTCAGGGTAAGCCCCTCCTTTCCACATAAGGGTGGAGACACTTTCTGCCTCCACTGGTGTCTATATGACACATGTGCCAATGCCTTGCAAATACTTGACATATTCTAGTCCAACCCTTTGCTCAAGCAGGAAAAGCTACGCCATTTCAGACAAAATGGTTGTCCAATCTCTTCTTAAAAACCTTCAGTGTTGGAGCATCCACAATTTCTGGTGGCAAGCTGTTCCACTGGCTAATTGTTCTCACTGTCAGGAAATTCCTCCTTCATTCCAGGTTGCTTCTCTCCTTGATTACTTTCCATCCGTTGCTATGGATGGAAACCTCTGCTTTGTGCGTCCATCTTTTGTGTCCGATCAGCTCTTTGAGTCTTCTCTTGCCTTCAACTACTGGTCCCTGTTGGGGTCACTGAGTGAAGGCTACCTGTATGGAGAGGTGGCTTTGGGGGATATGCCACCTGCCCTCTTCTCCTACTTTAGAAATGGGGGCCTTTTGGGGAGGGCAGCGCAGAAGTATCTGTGTCCACAGAGCTGCATGGAAGAGGAGCAAAGGTGTTTCCTGACTCAGTTCAAAAGGGGATAATTAGTGTTTTAAGAGAGGCAGCAGAGCTGAACCTTTTAGGGGTATTAAAAAATAATCACAGTTTCCAAAGCAAAAGTCTCTAGAGATTCTCCGTCCTCCAGGTCACGGTTGTCCCAAAGGTGCTTTTTCTGGAAGCAACTGAAAAAGAGCCTGTAGTACAGTGGACTAAAGCACTGTTATTAACATCTGCTGCTTGCAATTACTGCAAGTTCGAATCTCGCCAGGTTCAAGGTTGACTCAGCCTTCCATCCTTTCTAAGGTAGGTAAAATGAGGACCCAGTTTGTGGGGGCAATAAACTGACTTTGTATAAATATACAAAAAAGGATGAAGGTTATTGCTTAGCGCATTGTAAGCCGCCCTGAGTCTCCGGAGAAGGGCGGCATATAAATTAAAGCAAAAAAAAAAAACCCTGGAGTTTCTGGTTTTTCTTTGGAAGACATTTCACTTCTCATCCAAGAAGCTTCTTCAGCTCTGACTGGATGGTGGGAGAATGGAAGGATTTATATTCCTTGCAGACAGCTGGTCATTTGCATCCTTTTAGAGTGACGTTGAGGCCACTTGGAAGTTTGTCCTCAGGGTCACCTGAGTGGTGCAAATCATTCCTGTAGTTTGCAATTTTTTTCCTCTGGAAATCCATTCCTTCTCCCGCACCATTCAAAGGGGGTTCATCCCAAATTGTATAGGTAAAAGTAGAGGATGTAAAGTCTAAAAGGATGCAAATAACCAGCTGTCTGCAAGGAATATAAATCCTTCCAATCAGAGCTGAAGAAGCTTCTTGGATGAGAAGTGAAACGTCTTCCAAAGAAAAAAAAGCAAGGAAGTCCAGTTGCCTCCTGAAAAAGCACCTTTCCGAAGCAAGCCACTCCGTTTAGGGGCAGCCTCTGAAGAGCAGAGGGACCGAACAAGAAACCTGCTTGCAAAATACTCCAGGGCGGGGGTCTTTCACTATATCTCAACCCAGGTTTTCAACCAGAGGGGGTCTTCTCTGCAAGGGAGGTGCAAACAAAGAGGCCACAGCAGGAGCCATCATTTTCTAAACCTCAGGCAGTCCTCGACTTACGACCACAGTTATATTTCACCTGCTAAGCAAGGTAATTGTGAAGCGAATTTTGCCCGGGATACGACCTTTCGTGCCACGGTTGCTAAGTGAATCACTGCAGCTGTTAGGTTAGTAAAATGGTCGTGAAGTGAATGGGGCTTCCCCGTGGACTTGTCAGAAGGTTGCAAAAGGGGGTCACGTGACCCACCCACCCACCTCTCCCCGGGACGCTGCAACGGTCATAAATACGAGTCAGTATTTAGCCATCCTCCTAATTTTGATCCTGCGACCTTGGGAAGGGTCCTTAGCAGTCATTAAGCGAAATCCGGTCCTAGGTTCCTTTTTTCAGTGCCGTTGTAACTTCAAACGGTCACTAAACGAACTGTTGTAAGTCAAGGACTATCTACCCACAGGCACACAGCCGCCTGATGCAACAGAGATATGGATCTGAACAGGCGTGTGTTGCAAGGCCTGGATGGCTGCGTTTGACAGGGGAAAAATGCAGGGTTGCCCTTATGTATATAAAAAGGTGAAAAACTAGAGGAAGTAGAAGAATTTGTTTACTATGCTGGTTTGTTCATGGCCTGATTCACCTTCCGGCCACCTGCACATTCCTTGCTTATCAGTTACACAAAGACCTTCTCCATAGCTGGATCCAGACCCTGGGACTAAAAGACACAACGGAAAAGTCTCAGCCCCGGGAACCAGGGAGATATGGTGGACTTTAACCTCTTTTATTTTCCCCTGTAAATAAATCAATAAATCTTGTTAAAGAAAAGTATGGAGAATAGCACTTCCGGTGGAAACAGGCTGCCAAGAACTTGGCGCGGACCTTGATAAAAAAGGGGAAACGCAGCAGGTTAAGATTAAGCCAGTTTAAAAAGTGTAGAGGGTTTAATTGTGGTCTGTTGAGGGGAACGAATGTTGGTCGGAAGGGAAACGGCAGCCCAGAAGGGTTAAAAGTTGAGTGCGGTGGGAACGCGTGAAGTGGATAAGTCAGGAAGGAAGGTGAAAAAGGAACAAAGGATGAAGATGGGACAGGAAAAGGGGGTGATTGTTTGTTATAGAAGATATCCCTTCAGATGGTTTGGTCCTAGAGAGAAGAGGGATGAAAACCGAACTACAGAAGGAATAATAGAAAAAACACAATTGGAAGGGACCTGGGAGGTCTTCTAGTCCAGCCCCCTGCTGAAGCAGGATGCCCTATACCATTTCAGACAAATGCTTGTCCAATCTCTTCTTAAAAACCTCCAGCATTGGAGCACACACAGTTTCGCTTCCACCGATTAATTGTTTTGACCGTCAAGAAATTTCTCCTTAGTTCTAGATTGGTTGATGAGTCTCCATCCATTGGCTTCTTGTCCTGGCTTTGGGTGCTGTGGGGAATAGGTTGACACCACCACCCCTCTTCTCCGTGGCAGCCCCTCAAATTTTGGAAGACTGTTGTTATATTTGCAAGGGAAATGAAGGTGTGTAGAGGGAAGATGTGCAGGATGGATCGTGTTGATGAAGACAAAAGTGAGAAGTTTATAAAGTATCAAGTTTACAAAGTATTATAAAGTTTATAAAGTATTACAAGAAGCCATGGATGGAAACTAATCCAGGAGAGAAGCAACCTAGAACTAAGGAGAAATTTCCTGACAGTCAGAACAATTAACCAGTGGAACAATTTGTGAAGTGTGCCGACTTACGAAAGGCTTCTGTGCCCACTTTCTGTAGGGCAGCCAAATCTGCCCTGCAAGACCCCAAACCTCCACTAGAGGGTGGTTTAAAAAGTCTGGGAAGCTCTTGGCTGCCCCCTTGTGGTCATCCAAGGAAAGAGCTCCCTTCCATTCCCTGGAACTTTCTTGTGGCTAGGCCAGGGGTCTGCAACCTTAAACATACAAAGAGCCATTTGGACCCATTTCCCACTGGAAAAAAAAACACCGGGAGCCACAAAAACCCTTACTGTGCCTGACTATTTCTTGAGTGGCCACAAAACTAGCATATGTAGCTGAATTAAATGTTCTGTTTTCTTCTGAAACTTTTCTTTTCTTGGATTTATCCGTGGTTGGCCTACCGGGGGTTGAAAAGCTCAATAAATCGCGTGTCGCACATTGGCGGTTGTGACGCATATTTTGAGTGAAAGGGAGCCGCAGCAGAGGGGTGAAAGAGCCACATGCGGCTCCAAAGCCACAAGTTGCTGACCTCTGGGCTAGACATATATATATAGTGCTCTTCCTTCCTTCCTTCCTTCCTTCCTTCCTTCCTTCCTTCCTTCCTTCCTTCCTTCCTTCCTTCCTTCCTTCCTTCCTTCCTTCCTTCCTTCCTCTCATTCCTTCCTTCCTTCCTTCCTCTCATTCCCCATCCCCTTCCATCCATCCATCCATCCATGGGCTGCAAGGGGCCTCAGAGGTCTTCTCGTCCAACCCCTTGCTCAAGTGAGGAATCCTCATACCGTCCCAGACAAATGCTTGTCCCATCTCTTCTTAAAAACTTCCAGCGTTGGAGCACCCACAAAGTCTTGTGGCAAGCTGTTCCGCTGGTTAATTGTCCTCACTGTTAGGAAGGAAGTTTCCCCTTACTTTCCAGGTTGCTTCTCTCCTTGATCAGTTTCCATCCGCTGTTCCTTGCCTGGCCTTCAGGGGCTTTGGAGAATAGATTGTCCCCCTCCTCCTCCTCCTCCTCCTCTCTGTGGCAGCCCCTGACGGCATCTTGTGGGTCTTGTGAAGATGGGGTCCTTCCGCATGTGGGGCCCGTGCATGGGGGCCTTTGGCAGAAGCTTCCCTGCGTCTGCGGAGTTTGATGCTTGCTTTGAAGTGGAAAAAAATGAAGCATTTTTGGCATGGAGATTATCATTTTTTTGAGTCTGTTTCTGTCCTGACTTTGCTTCCTGGACTCTGTCCGCGTCTGATCCGCTCCTGATCACCGGGAATCCAGAGCCGTGAGTCTCGTATTGCAGTGCAGACGCTGCTTCTATGGGGGTTCATCAGCAGGGACTCTCTGCACCCCATTGATGGGGCTGCTCTCGGCTGTTTTTTAACCTCCGGGGGGGTCAGGATTGGGGTGCCACTGTCTTCCCCAGGGAGCAGAGCCCCATCTAAATGTCCCCTCCCATCCTTCGGGCCCTCCGAGATGCTGGAATCGAAGGATGGCGTTAGATCCCCCTTTTTTTTTTATCCAAAGCGGAGGGACCTCTGGATTTACTTCCCCCTTTCCCAAGAGGGAAACTGAGGCGGCCTGAGGGGCGTGCGGTCTGGGCATTGGCTCCGACTAACCCAGCTCCCCGCAATGAAGGTGTCCTTTCAGCCACTCCTGCCTTTTCATGCCACGTTTCCCCGGAAGGGCCTGGAAATAGTCGAATCCCCCCCCCCACTGCTCCCGGTGATCACGCAGCCTCTTCTCCTCTCCTCTCCTCTCCTCTCCTCTCCTCTCCCCATGATCTCCCTCTCTCCTCTCCCCCACCTGTCCCTCTCCCCATCCCCTCCTTTCCTCTCCTTTCCCTGTTATCTCCCTCTCCTCTCCCTCTCCCCCACCTCTCCCTCTCCCTCTCCCCATCTCATCCTCTCCTCTCCTTTCCATGTCCTTTCCCTCCTTCTCTCCTCTCCTCTCCCCCACCTCTCCCTCTCCCCATCTCATCCTTTCCTCTCCTTTCCCTGTCATCTCCCTCTCCTCTCCCTCTCTCCTCTCCCTTTCCCTCCTTCCCTCCTCTTCTCTCCTCTCCTCTCCTCCACCTCTCCCTCTCCCCGTCTCATCCTCTCCTCTCCTTTCCATGTCATCTCCCTCTCTCCTTTCCCTCCCTCCCTCCTCTCCCCCACCTGTCCCCTCCTCTCCTTTCCCCATCATCTCCCTCTCTCCTTTTCCTCTCCCCCTCTCTCCCCTCCTCTTCTCTTTCCCACCTGTCCCTCTCCCTCTCCCCGTCTCATCCTCTCCTCTCCTTTCCTTTCCCTGTCATCTCCCTCTTTCTCCCCTCCTCTCCCCCACGTCCCTCTCCCTGACCCTCCCTCCATTGATCTCCAACTCTGTTACTCAATGCCCCATGTTCTACGTTCTCTCCTCCTCCTCCTCCTCCTGCTTCCTTCCTTTTGACGCCTGTCTCTTCTCCGATTCCTCCCTCGCAGTCTCCTCTCTGCCTGCTTCAGGAGCTCAGAAGCCAGGAGGGACCTTCCCCACAGACGGGACCCGGCTTTCAGGCATTCCAGCCACCCCAATTCTGCTGTCCATTCCTAAAACCAGCCTCTTTGAAGGGGGTGGGGGAGACTTCCTTTTGTCCAACTCTTTTCCTCCTACGGGGTGGCAGAAATAATTTCTGAGGTGTAGCCAGGCAAAGTGGCGGATTGAGTCTGGGCCGACGGTGCCGTCACGGACTCCTCATACTCGTTCGCCTTCTACATCCCGTAGTTTCAGTCGCACGAGTTCTGGACTGGCCTCGTCCTCATCCTACGACGTCAACCCCTTTTACGAGAGGCGTGAAGACCCCGAGATGTTTCTTCTGAGCCGGACTCAGTTTCCCAGAATTCCTTAAAAGGGAGATTAAGAAACACCGTTCTGAATGGAAACTCAGATTGTCCCCAAAGGGCTTTTTCAAGAGGCAACTGACTTTGTTTCTCTTTGAAGACATTTCGCTTCTCGTCCAAGATGCTTCTTCAGTTCTGACTGAATGGTGGGAGATGGATGGATTTATATTCCTTGCAGTCCTCTGGTCATTAGCGCTCTCTCTGAGAGTCATTGAGGCCGCTTGGAGGTTTATCTGTGCCCTCAAGGTCACCTGAATAATGCAAATAGGTGTTGTAACCTTCTTGGAACTACTAAAAGGACCGTGTTGTGGACTGGAGATGGGTAGTATCATATCCTTCTCCCTCGGTTGAGAAAGGGCTGTTCAATTTTTAACATAGAGGGATTCTTTGCAACTCAGATTTCAAATCCGTATATGGGTTAAATGCTGGTCAGGGACTAGTAAGATATATATAATACAGAGATAACATTTCTGCGGGCAGAGCAATTGATAGATAAATGTCTTTCTTGGAGTCTTGGATGAACTTCTTGCCATTCACAACTCACAACTTTTCTGCCTTCATAGCCAAAAAAGGGTTTGGAGAGGCGCCTCTTGCTTTGAGAGGCTAGAGTTCCTCTCCATCCAAACATGGACCTCTGGGTTTTGAACAAGCCCATCCGAGGCCGTGAGATTATGGCAGTAGATCCAAGGTGTCAACCCCTTCCAACCTCATCTCCTCATGCTTCAGAGAAAGATTGAGAAATGGCTTTTGATGTGCTGTCGTTGCGTTGTTGGTTTTTTTCTCCCCCCAATATGTGCTACCACACCCAGAAGACCTTTTGGGATTGAGCTGAGAATCGCACAGAGTTTCCGATTGTCGAAACGTTGGTTGTGAAATTAAATAAAAGGCGTTCGACTCCCTAAAACCGGAGAAAAATCAGGATTGGGTACATTTTTCTTTTTTTGCAGCGTTGAGATGGAAGAATCAGAATTCACTGTCTTGTAGGACACTTCTATGGAGACACTCAAGTCATGGTGGTCCCTAAGGAGTCTTTTTCCCCAAAAGGCAACTGGACTTCCTTGGTGGTGGTGGTGGGTTTTTTTTTTTCCTTGAAAATGTTTCGCTTCTCATCCATGAACTGAAGAAGCTTCTTGGATGAGAAGCACAATGTTTCCAAAACAAGAAAGTCCAATTGCTTTTTAGGGGGAAAAAAAACACCTTTGGGTTGAGGGATCTTCTTCAGAACCTGCCAGTTAGGCTGGAGTCACAGAATAGCAGAGTTGGAAGGGACCTTGGAGGTCTTCTTATCCAGCCCCCTGATCAAGCAGGAGACCCTATACCATTTCAGACAATTGGCTGTCCAATCTCTTCTTGAAAATCTCCAGTGTTGCAGTACCCACAACTTCTAGAGGCAAGTAGTTCCACTGGTTAATTGTCCTCACTGTCAGGAAGTTTCTCCTTAGTTCTAAATTGGTTTTCTCCTTGATTACTTTCCATCTGTTGTTTCTTGTCCTGCCATCAGATGCTTTGGAGAAGAGGTGGACCCTCTCTTCTTCGGGGCAGCCCCTCAAATATTGGAAGACTGCTATCGCGTGACTCCTAAGGGAGGTGTGAAGTGTGTGCTTAGCTTAGAATCTTCCCTGCCTTCCCTCTTCCTCTGACGTCCAGTGGTATGGAATGGGATAACTCTCCTTGGGACAACTTGCTGCAGGACAATTCCACAATTCAGTTTAATTATTTAAAATATTTTTTAAAACTATTTTTGTCGTTCACATTTCATTTTGTCTGTCCTTTGGCATCCTTTCTTGAATTATTCTATTTCTTCTACTATTTCCACTATTTCTTCGATATTGGATGGATGGATGGAGGCTGCATGGAGAAGGAAGGATGGATGTGGATGGAAGGAAGAAAGAAAGATGGATGGATGGATGGATATAGGACACAGGGATGGGGATGGAGAGATGTAAGATGGAGGGATGGAGGCTGCAGAGAGAAGAAGGATGGATGGATAAGTGGATGGAAGGAAGAAAGGATGGAGGGATGGATATAGGACACAGGAATGGGGATGGAGGCTGCAGGGAGAAGGAGGGAGGATAGAGGGATGGATAAGTGTGGATGGAAGGAAGAAAGGAAGCTGGAGGGATGGATGGAGAGCATCTCAGTCTGCAAGGGGTAAGATCCTATACAGGCAGTCCTCAAATTACAGCTGTAATGGAGCTTGGAATTTCCATTACAAGTCATGACTGTCGTAAATCAGGGCACCCCAAGTAACCATCCTAATTTTATCGGGAAAGGGGAAGGGGGGGAGAAGGAGGACTACTGAGGGGTCCTTGGTGCTCTCTGAGCTTGGTGGTTTCCTAGCAGACGTTTTAAGGCCCCACAAGATAACGTAACATCATCTTATCCACAGCAGTGAAACGTTTCAAACTAAAAATAAAAGCAGTCCAATTCTCGTGACTTCAATTTCCAGACCCTTCGAGACAAGCAGATGTGAAACAAAAAAAATATTAAGGCAACTGGCATAAAACCTGCCTAGTCAATACCGATGGTGCAGGCTACGCTAAATCTAAAAAGACCCCCCCTCCCCCCCAAAAATGGTTAATGCAATCAGCTGACATGACTCAGCTAAGACCGAGGCTCGGACAGGAGGATGCTGGTCCCCAGAGTTGGGGGTCTCTGGGGCGATGGAAGAATGAAGGAATTTGCACCCATGGCCTTGGACTGGCCCCGATCTCAAGGGCCCCTGAAAATTTGGAGAGAGGGGTTTCCAATTTTTTTTTTTTTAATTTGATTTATATGCCGCCCTTCTCCGGAGACTCAGGGCGGCTTACAATGCGTTAAGCAATAGCCTTCATACTTTTGTATATTTTATACAAAGTCAGCTTATTGCCCCCACAAACTGGGTCCTCAATTTACCTACCTTAGAAAGGATGGAAGGCTGAGTCAACCTTGAGCCTGGGGAGATTCGAACCTGCAGTAAATTGCAGGCAGCTGTGTTAATAACAGGGTGCGTAGACCACTGTACCAGCAAGGCTCAAATGCAGCCTTTATTGTCCCTTTCCCATTTCCTTCCTTCCTCCCTCCCTCCTCTCGTTCCCTTCCCTCCCTCCCTCATTTCCTCCCTCCTTCCCTTCCATCCTCCTTCCCATTTCCTCCCTCCCTCTCATTCCCATTTCCTTCCTCCCTCCCTCCTCTCGTTCCCTTCCCTCCCTCCCTCATTTCCTCTCTCCTTCCCTTTCATCCTCCTTCCCATTTCCTCCCTCCCTCTCATTCCCATTTCCTTCCTTCCTTCTTTTCCTTCCTCCCTCCCTCCCTCCTTCCCTTCCCTTCCCTTCTTATTCCCATTTCCTTCCTTCCTTCTTTTCCTTCCTCCCTCCCTCCCTCCTTCCCTTCCCTTCCCTTCCCTTCTTATTCCCATTTCCTCCCTCCCTCCCTCCCTCCTCTGATTCCCATCTGGTCAGGCCAGAAAGACGTAAAGGTCCATTTAAACCTATTTGTGGCTAATGCCCAGCAATCTTCTCCACTAACGGTCAGTAGCTGCTAGGAGTCAGATGAGGGTCAACCTCCCTCAAGGGCGGATGGACTTAGCTGGTGGCCACGTGGGGATTCTAGGCTGATGGCTCTTTTCCCTCCGCCCTCCGCTTCTGCCACCCCTGCCCCTGCACGGACTTGGGCCAAAAGCCCTTTCCTCCTCCAGTCTCCCTGTCCCAGCCTGCGTGGTACCAGTTTTGCAATAAACTTCTACATCTTGGCTTTGCTCTCTGTGTGTCTTTTCCTCTTGCCAGCAACATTTCCTCTTTCGGTCCTCAGAAGAGCACTTGGGTTTTCCACCGCAGAGCCCCCCCCCCCAGCTTTCCCCCTCCCCCGAGGTCTTTTAATGCCCCCCCCCTGCAGTTTTGCCTCATTTCCTGAATTGGCTAAGCCACTCAACTAGCCCACAATTTTTACAAGCACAACTCAGGCAGGAATTTTGATTGTAAGACATTGTAGTCCTTAAATCCAGTCCGGACTCAATATTACAACTGTACTTAGGATGCCTGTTTAGGGAATCAAGTGGTCGCTAAGCAAATCGTGCGGTCATAAGTCTTAATCCAGTTTCTCTAGTTGTCTTTTTTTTTTTTTTTGGAACTCGGCAAAAAAGGTCACAAAACACAAATTGTGTGGCTGTCTCATGCTACAACCAGTTGTGAGTGGGGCTCAGCCGCCAAACAACCAGAATATCCCCCCCCCATAATTCTGGGGGGGGGGTTGGTGCGGCAGTTGTAACTTTGAGGATGGGCCCTAAATACAGAAACTTTTTTCAAGTCTTATCATAACTTTCATTGGTCATTAAGCAAATGGTCATAAGTCGAGGACTAGTGAAATGCGTTTTAACTCTCGGTCTGAGTTGGGGAGGCCATCGGACCTCCTGCCTCTCTCAAGCCAGCAAAAACATCGTGGTGACTGTAAAGGGCTGCCTGGACAGCATTCACACGATACGACAAACCTATTTCTGTGTATTTATGTCTGTGGAGATTCTCAATTATCCAGGTCATGTGGGTGTACATTTACATATACATATGTGTATGTGTGTGTGTGTGTGTGTATATATATATATATATATATATATATATATATATATATATATATATATATATATATATATATATATATATATATATATATGTGTGTGTGTGTGTGTGTGTGTGTGTGTATATATATATATATATGTATATATATATGTGTGTGAGTATATGTGTATCTGTATCTGTATGTGTGCGTGTGTATGCATGTATGTATGAATGAATGAATGAATGTATTTAATTTTATTCAAGGTAAAGTTAAAATACAAGACTCTTAAAAACATCCAAAAGAGCAAACAGGAAAACAAAACCCCCAAAGCAATCAAAACATTAAAAAAGCAGTCAGAAGACATGACGAAAAGTTATTTATTTTCACAACCTACGAACAGTTTTAACCACAGTTTCTGTTGGGAAAAGATGACCATCCTAGATCAAGCCAAGTCCAAAATCTGTAAGGCATTTTGAGAAGTTTGGCACTTGGACAGATCAGCCATCGATAGATACATACCGTGTTTTCTTGAAAATAAGACCCTGTCTTATATTTTTTTGAACCCTGAAATAAGTGCTCGGCCTTATTTTTGGGGAGGTCTTATTATTTTGGGGTGCGTGGAGCAAGATGGGGCACCTCTTGCCATCTTACCTGATTTCCAGCTCTGTCTCCCTAACCCTAACCAGAGGAAATGGTGGGGACCAGCTGCAAATGTGTTTAAATATTTTCGGGGAGGGCTTATTTTTGGGGAGGGGCTTATTTTAGCGCATGCACTCAAAAGCCTGATTGGGCTTATTATCAGGGGGTGTCTTATTTTAGGGGAAACAGGGTAGACTTTAACAATCAATCCAGCCGAAAAGAGGGAGGGAAAAGACTTCTCCACCAATAATGAGCACCCGGATCACCATAGATTTATTCCAAGGTTAACATCAGACCAGGGGTGGGTTCTAAATTTTTTTACTACCGGTTCTGTGGGCGTGGCTTATTCTGTGGGCGTGGCTTGATGAGTAATGTGACTGGTGGGCGTGGCCACTTTTTTTTTTTTTTAAAGCATTTTTTCTACAACCTTAAGAGGTTGCAGAAAAAAATGCTTTCAGAAGCCTCTGACGATCAGGCAACTCAGCTGGGATGGTCAGAGGCTTTTAAAGGCATTTTTTTTCCCTACAGCCTCTTCAGCCAAAGAGGTTGCAGAAAAAATGCTTTTAAAAGCCTCTGACCATCCCAGCTGAGCCGCGCAATCATTAGAGGCTTTTTTTTAACTTTTAAAAGCATTTTTTCGGCCAAAGAGGTTGTCGAAAAAATGCTTTTAAAAGTTTTTTTTTAAAAAGCCTCTGATGAGGGGGCGGGGTAAGTGAGCGGCGACGGGGCCGGGGACCAGTTCGGGGGCGTGGCCAGCCAATGTTATTACCGATTCTCCGAACTACTACAAATTTTTACTACCGGTTCTTGCGAACCGGTGCGAACCAGGAGCAACCCACCACTGCATCAGACCAACAATCAAGTCAACAACACCCCAATCAAGGACCTGCCAAAGAGCCAACAGCCCACCCAAAGAACCTCTAAGACCACCCCCACCAAAATTGACAGGGCAAGCCATCACAATATAAACTTGACAGCAAACAGCACTCCTTACTGGCTCTGATGATGTTACCTAGTTTGGTAATGAAACGTTTGCAAGAAAACAAGCCAGCTCAGCAAGCACCAAGGACCCCTCATGTCAACCCCGAGCTACAAATATTCTCCTTTATTAAAGAAAAAACTACATTAAGAAAACCCCCACCACATATACACACATTATCTCCCTCCCAAATTGAATAATGATTATTACAACATTGGTTCCCACCCCTTGCGAAACAGGGACCTCTAAAAATTTTAAATTAATAAATCTATTTGCAAATTGTTGACCTGTCTTCTACATATTATACTAGTGACAAAAGAGTTAACAGGAAGAATTGTAAGACTAAAACCAAAAAGAAAATCAAAAGTTTCAAAACTCTCTGTTATTGCGATCCACTCTGGAAATTTTACCGCGGCATCTTCTCTATCCCAAATCCTTCCAAAATTTAAAAACAGTTCATCCTGGATCAAATATCCATGTTCGTTTCCTTAATGCCATCTCTTATCAAGTGTGGTCTAATGAAATATAATAGATTCGGTCTCCAGAATTAGTCTATCAAAGTCCCAAGTAGAAGAGCCTGGTGGCTCAGCAGACTAATAGCATTGTGATTAACACCAGCTGTCTACAATTACTGCAAGTTCGAATCTCGCCAGGCTCAAGGTTGACTCAGCCTTCCATCCTTTCTAAGGTAGGTAAATTGAGGACCCAGTTTGTGGGGGCAATAAGCTGACTTTGTATAGATATACAAAAGTATGAAGGCTATTGCTTAACGCATTGTAAGCCGCCCTGAGTCTCCGTAGAAGGGCGGCATATAAATCAAATTTAAAAAAAGAAAAAGTGGTTTTCCATTTAGTGTAATCCATCCACCCAATCTCCCTCACTCTTCGTAGGAAAAAAAAAAAGGATTTGTCACTTCCCCTTTGAGTCAGATATGGTACGGATATTCAGACTTAAGGGACGTGGTGGCTCAGTGGCTAAGACACTGAGCTTGTCAATCGAAAGGTCGGCAATTCAGCGGTTCGAATCCCTAGTACTGCCGCATAAGGGGGTGAGCTCCCGTGACTTGTCCCAGCTTCTGCCAATCTAGCAGTTCGAAACCACGTAAAAAAAAATGCAAGTAGAAAAATAGAGACCACCTTTGGTGGGAAGGGAGCAGCTTGGCGGCTTTGGCGTTTAGTCATGGCAGCCACATGACCACGGAGACGTCTTCGGACAGCGCTGGCTCTTCGGCTTTGAAACGGAGATGAGGGCCGCCCCCTAGAGGCAGGAACGGCTAGCACATTTTATGCAGACTTAAACTTTGGAGAAACAGATGGAAATCCACTCTTATTAGTTCTCCAGCCGTGAGAAAATCTCTTTGGTTTGAAAATGGATCAAAGCCTTTTTGTATATCTTTATCCAAAGTGAAGGAGTCCTTGGTGTCCTCTGAGCTTGGTGGTTTTCTTGCAGACGTTTCAAGACCCAACTAGGTAACATCATCAGTGCTAGAAGGGAGGAGGAGGAGAAGGAGGAGAACTCTGGGATCCTTGGTGCTCTCTGAGTTTGGTGGTTTCCTTGCAGACGTTTCATGACCTAACTAGATAATACCATCAGTGTTAGAAGGGGATGGGGTTTTGTAGGGAGGAGGAGGAGGAGGAAGAGAACTGAGGTCCTTGGTGTCCTCTGAACTTGGTGGTTTCCTTGCAGACGTTTCATGACCCTGCTGGGTAACATCATCAGTGGTAGAAGGGAGAGGGATTTGCAGGGAGGAGGAGCGTGGGATCCTTGGTGGTTTCTGAGCTTGGTGGTTTTTCTTCCAGACGTTTCATGACCCAGCTAGGTAATATCCTCAGTGATAGGTTGCTTCCTGTTTATGTATAGCAAGATTGTTTCTTTGCAGATAGACGTTCATTGCCCAACTAAGTAACATCATCAGTGCTAGCTGGATGATGGGTGTGCTGGTTGCCTGTTCCCTGGCCCAAGGGCATTTTCTAGATTAAGCCTGGATTAAACCTCCATGGGGGGAGGAGGGGTGAAAACCCCGCTCTCCTTCTATCCCTAGTTCTGCAGCTGGGCTCCCCTCGGCACCAATTCGCCCGTTTTTTTCCTTTCTAGCATCCCTTTAACTTTCTCTCCCTCTCTTCCCAGAAACTCCCTGCAGGCTCAGCCTTCCTACGGCTCCAGTTCCCCCCCGCTCGGCAAGATGAGCGGCATGAACAAGCTGCCATCCGTCAGTCAACTCATCAACCCCCAACAACGCAACAGCCTGACCCCCACCAGCATCCCTGACAGCATGGGAGCCAACAGTAAGGACTCTCTTGACTTTCTACTCCGATCTCACTTTCCTTTCTTACCTTCATCCGTCCCTCAAGGGGACGGACATATCCGACCAGGGTGGATTTGATTTAAATCGAGTTGATTTAAATCACAAGTTAAATCATGATTTAAATCCCTAGTAAAAAGGCTTGATTTAAATCAACTCGATTTAAATCCTAATTTTTAAAGAGCAACTGTCATCTCTGCTCCTCCTTTGACCCACCGTTGACTCACCGATAGTCCCAGTGTTGCAGAATATACAGCCTCCTGCTACATAACTAAGCTCCGTTTCAGGCTGAATAAACTAAATCATTTATGTATCTTAAATAGAAAACTACCTTACGATAGATTTTTTACCCCAAAAGTTTTTTATTAAAATAAATTCGATAAAAATCAAAAAAAATCCGATTTAAATAAAAAAAAATCCGATTTAAATAAAAAAAAATCTGATTTTTTTTATTTTTTTAAAAAAATCATTGATTTTTATCCACCCTTCCCCCATCTTGGTTTCCTCGCAACGACAATCCTGTGAGGTGGGTCGGGCTGAGAGAGAGAGAGAGAGAGGGAGTGGCCCAAAGTCACCCAGTCGGCTGTCCCACCTAAGGCTGGGTCTGCAAATTGTGAGTGGGGGACCCCGGTTTTGCAAATTAGACCACCCACCATAATTCAGAGCAAGGTTTATATAAGCACATAAAGTTTGTTGCTTCCAAGGGTGGTGGGTTTTTGAAGTTATGGCGGCCACACACACACAAACACACACACAGAGAGAATTGTATATGGGTGCTTGACTCAATTTTACGGCCTTTTGCAAACATGGACATGATTTGCAGTGCTTGGGTCAGCAAATATGCCCATTGGAGAAAAAGGATTTCTGCAAAAAAAAAGTCAGCTCCAGTCACAGGGTACCTTAACTTATGACCGCAATGATTTACAGCCATAATTCCAAAATCAGACACGGGAATCTGTGACATTAGACGTGCAGTCTTTCTCACACTTGGCCACTTGAAGAGGGGTGGACTTCAACTCCCAGAATCCCCCAGCTTGTCTTTGACGTGCCGTTTCTTCCCTTCTTCCGCTCAGTTCCGATGATGGGAGGCCACATGACGATGGCGGGCGACATGAACGGGCTCAGCCCCACCCAGACGCTGGCCCCTCCCCTCTCCATGCCGTCCACCTCCCACTGCACCCCACCTCCGCCCTACCCCACAGACTGCAGCATCGTCAGGTGAGTGAGCGAGCAGGAGACTGGGCTGGAGAGGGGAGGGGAGTTCGGTTCCAGCGTGGTCAGCCCCGAGTTCAAATTCTGCGCCCTGGGCGGAAGCAACTTCTTGCGCTGGCTTAGCAACCTGCCTGTTTCCCTCACTTTTGCAGGGGCAAGCTCTCTGTCTGTGCATCTCCTAAGCATTGTTGTTTGCACAATAGATGTGCAATGGAACGGGACGGACCTGCTCACTTGGTTGGGGAGCAGACGTCCACAGAATGCATCAAAAAAACCTCAAAAAAGTGACCTCCATGCTTGGCCCAGGGTTTAGGTACAGCTGCCATCTTGACTTTTGTCAACATACCCTTCAGACCCGCAATAACTTTGGGCCTGAACTGCCCTGCTTGCCTGGTGCCAAGCGGGAAAAAGGATCTTGCTTGGTGGAGTTGGGCTAGTGAACTCTCAGATTGACTGCTGCAATCCTCTGTCTGTGTGACCGCCCTTGGAGATAGCACCTTAGCCACCCAGGGTGTCCGAAGGGCTGCTGAGGTCTCAGAAGCACCTGGGCTGGTCAGTTGCCGATAAGCTTCAATGTCCCATTTAAGGGATTTGGTCTCGACCTGGCTCGGGTTCGAGACTTCAGAGATGGTCTCGTCCCGCAGGACTCCGGACACGGATTAGCTTCTCGTGCTCAAGACTTGCTCGGCGGGCTTCCTCTAGATACAAGGATTGTGCCCACTTGCCAAGGGCAGGGCCTCTGTGGCCAGGGGGCTGGCTCTAGATGACCCTTTAGCCAGGGATGGCCGTTCTCCCCCTCGGAATGGAACTACTTACAATGGCCAACTCGCTGCGGGACAATTCAGCAAATGCAAAAGTCAAATTAATTCCGATGGAACCGTGGCCGATAATAATAATAATAATAATAAAATAAAGTCTAATCCAGAAATACAGGAATTAAAATAATTTCGACACAAACCTGGTCACCAATAGTAAAACGTAACCGAATGAATCAATTAACGCAGCGCTGAATTGTGCCACGGCAACTTGCAGGAGGGCTGGACTAGAAGACCTCAAAGGTCCCTTCCAGCTCTATTCTAAACTGATTCTAAAGTGGCCGGGATGAGTTATCCTAGACCCTCTCCCCCCCCCCTCCTCTGGGTGGTTAGGGTTTCTATTTTTAACTTTCTGCCCTCGCGTCTCTTCTTAAAAAGCGGTGATTGTGCTTCGGCTGTTCCCGTTTTCTGCATCCGGGGTTTGGTTCGGCTGGTTTGGTAGGCGGGCAGGCTGTGGCCTCGCTTCGGTGCTGCTTGGCGCTTGGGAAGGCAGATTTTGGGGGGTCTGGCAAAACGACTCGTCCGGGCAGCCCATCCAAAGTTATTTCCCCCATACGCACCGCGTTCTGCACCGAGAGTCACCTGACATGCTAGACTTGTGGGGACGGCCTCCAACTGCAAATGGCCCCCACTTTGTCTGTTGATTCCACAATCTCTGGAGTGGGGCTTTCTTGGGGAGACCCTCTGCCCCCCAACCCACCCCCTTGCTGGATCTCCTTCAGTTTTCCTGTCAACAGGAAGGACCCCACTCCTGTCCCTCCCCAGCTCTCCGAGCCTGGATGTTTGCTTGCAGACGTTTCATGACCCAGCTAGGTAACATCATCAGTTCTAGAAGGGAGGAGAGGTTGTGGAGAGGAGGAAGAGGAGGGTGACCGTGGGGTCCTTGGTGGTCTCCGAGCTTTGGTGGTTTTCTTACAGTTTCATGACCCAAACCAGGTAATAATCATCAATGCATTTCACGTAATCGCTAGCATTGATGAAGTTGCCTAGTTGGGTCATGAAACGTCCACAAGAAAACCACCAAGTTCAGAAAAAAATAAGGACCCCACAGTGCTCCTCCTCCTCTTCTTCTCCCCCTCTTGCCCTCCTCTTCTTCCAGCTCCTCCTGCTCCACTTCCCCCTCTTCCTCTTCTTCCTCCTCTTCTTCTTCCTCCTCCTCTCCTCCTCCCCCTCTTTCTCCTCCTCCTCTTCTTCCTCTTCCTCCTCCTCTTCTTCTTCCTCCTCCTCTCCTCCTCCCCCTCTTTCTCCTCCTCCTCCTCTTCTTCCTCTTCCTCCTCCTCTTCTTCTTCCTCCTCCTCTCCTCCTCCCCCTCTTTCTCCTTCTCCTCCTCTTCTTCCTCTTCCTCCTCCTCTTCTTCCTCCTCCTCTCCTCCCCCTCTTCCCCTTCTTCCTCCTCCTCCTCCTCCCTTCTAGCACTGGTGAAGTTACCTACTTGGCTCTTGAAACGTAGCTCAGAGAACCCCCGGGGACCCCCGAGCTAGAAATATCCTCCTTTTATTGTGTGCCGGGTGCGGATCTTGCCATGTCGGGGCTCTGCGGTCTGGGTGACCTCCGCATCTCAATTTCTCCTTCTCTCTTTCTCTTCCTCCTCCTCCTCCTCCTCTTCCTCTCTCGCCCACCCTCGTCGTCCTTCCCCCCCCCCTTGCAGTTTCTTAGCGAGGCTGGGCTGCTCGTCCTGTGTGGATTATTTCACTGCGCAAGGCCTGACCACCATCTATCAGATTGAACACTACTCCATGGATGTAAGTAACCGACTCTCCCTTTCGCTTCCCGGGAGGGGCAAAATGGGGCGGGGGTGGCCGAGCCCGGCCAGCCGGCATTGCTGATGCCCTCCAGAGGCAAGACCTGGCGGCTGGTGGAGAAGATTTATCTGAGGATCGTTAGTTAGTGGAAAACCTCTCGCTTCTCCTCCTGAGCCGCTGCGTGTAGTTGTAGGGTGTGTGACAAGATGTGGGTCTAAACATGAAGTTTAGCAGGGACACAGGAAGTGCCCGGTGCCACAGTGAGAGATTGGCATCCCGTGCCCGCCCACCCTTTCCGTCCCCCTGCAACTGTCCCCTTGGAATTGCTGGCTTGGCTGGGTGCTCTGCTGCTGTGGGGGTCTTTTGGGGTTCAGCCTGGGGGTCTCTGCGCTTCCTCGCTGCCTCTGGCTGGCCCTCTTTTGCTTGGGGCTGGACATCAGTAGGAGGGAAGCCCCGGCAGTTGTGAAGTTATGTGAATCTGGCTTCCCTCATTGAATTTGCTGATCAGACGGTCACAAAAGGGGATCATGGAGCTGCAACCGTCATAAATACAAGTCAGTTGCCAAGGGGCCGAATTTTATCACTTGACCCCGGGGGGATTATGACCATGGGGGTCATAAGTTTGAGAACCTGTCAGGAGTCACTTTTTTCAGTGCTGCTGTAACTTTGAACGGTTGCTAAATGGACTGTTGAGGACTATCTGTATTCAGGCTGTTGCCGAAAGCAATGCAGTCAGGAAGGGAGGGAGGGAGGTAAGAAGGGAGGAAGACACAAATTGAGGAAGGAAGGAAGGAAAAGAAAGAAAGAGAAAGAAAAAAGAAAAAGGAAGGAAGGAAGAAGAAGGAACAAATGATGAAAGAAACAATACAAAAATTGAGAAAGGAAGGAAGGAATGAATGAGGAGAATGTGGGTAGAAAGGAAGGAAGACAAAAATTGGAAGGAATGGAAGGAAGGAAGGAAGGAAGACAAAAATTGAGAAAGGAAGGAATGAATGAGAATGAGAAGGGTAGGAAGGAAGGGAAGGAAGGAAGAAAGAAGGAAAGAAAGAAGACAAAAATTGAAGGAAGGAATACAAAAATTGAGAAAGGAAGAAAGGAAAGAAAAGACAAAAATTGAAGGAAGGAATACAAAAATTGAGGAAGGAAGGAAAGAATGAGAAGGGTTGGAAAGAAAGAAGACAAACATTGAGGAAGGAAGGAAGGAAAGAATGAGAAGGGTTGGAAAGAAAAGACAAAAATTGAGGAAGGGAGAAAGGAAAGAATGAGAAGGGTTGGAAAGAAAGAAGACAAACATTGAGGAAGGAAGGAAGGAAAGAATGAGAAGGGTTGGAAAGAAAGAAGACAAAACTTGAGGAAGGGAGAAAGAGAGATGTGGCCAGCCTCTCCTGGTGCTCACTCTCTTTCTCTCTCTCTTCGCAGGATCTGGTGAGCCTGAAGATCCCCGAGCAGTTCCGCCACGCCATCTGGAAGGGCCTCCTGGACTACCGGCAGCTGCACGACTTCTCCTCCCCTCCGCACCTCCTGCGCACGCCCAGCGGCGCCTCCACGGTCAGCGTGGGCTCCAGCGAGGCCCGGGGCGAGCGGGTGATCGACGCCGTGCGCTTCACTCTCCGCCAGACAATCTCCTTCCCTCCCCGCGACGACTGGAACGACTTCAACTTCGACTTGGATGCGCGTCGGAACAAGCAGCAGCGCATCAAAGAGGAAGGGGAGTGAAGCCCACCCCCACCTCCCCTGCGCTCCGGCCAGCCCCAGGACCCTCCCCACCCCGAGGGTCTCCCCACTGCTCTGATTTCTGTTCCGACCCCTCTTCCCCGAATCGGCGGGAGGGGAGCCGAGCGGCCTGCCACAAACTCCCCGCAGCTTTTGACCTTCAAGCAGTTTCTGTGCTTTGGCTTAAAAAGCTGGTCGTTGTGTTGTTGTTGTTTTAATCAATCACAGCTGGGGGGGGGTGCGAATGCGTGCGGGTGTGAGGGCTGGGTGGCTTTTACAGTTAAGAGTAAGGAAGGCACCCCCCGCCCCAAAAAAATGGATCCTTTGTCTGGCAAATTACGGCTTTCCACATTTGTGGGAGTTAAGCAACTCTTTAGCCGACTTGAGTGCGTCTTATTTTTTGTTGTTTTCAGCCACAAGTTGTGGCCTGGCCTTTCCTAGAATATTTGCGTGGATCTCTTGCTGAATCAATCGGTGTCTGGTGCTTTGGGATCCTCACTTCAGAGCAGGGTGCGGGGTCCGATCTTGGCAACTTCAAGACTCGTGGACTTCCCACTTCCAGAATTCTTCCGCCAGCCATGCCTATGTCTTTTCTTATGCCTCCTAGTGTGGAGAGACCGCAGAGAAAGGGATTATAAGAGAGTTAAGCAGGCCAAAGTGGGGATACGCATCAAAAAGATGTGCATTTGTGTCCTGGAATTCTGGAAGCAAGGAAGGAAAGGAAGAGACGGAGGGGAAGTTGTTCAACTCCGGGAGTTGAAGTCCACAAGTCTTAAAAGTTGTCAGAGTTTAAAAACAAAGTCACCGATTGGCCAATGCTTTGCTTTTGAATTTTCAAATCGGAAGACGAGAACTTTCCAGATAAGGCAGGCGGGATGTGGTGGACATTGGTGATTCAGCAGCACCCTGGTCCCTTCCGTTGCAGCCACATGGATAGGATGGTCCCTTCTGTGCATTAAGGAGATGACTGCTGAATTTACCGGAAGCCGAGTTGCTGGAAAACCATGTCTTTGCGTTTGATTCTCGCAATCTTTATGGATTGTTGCTTTGCACCAGAGAAATGGATGCTCTGTTTATCTGTTTTGTTTATTCACCCTAGCTGCAATACCCACATAGGTGTAGTAGCCACACCACGTAGTAGCAACAGCCTCTAGTAGCAATAGGCACCTAAGTGCTGGGAAGCGAGATGCTAATCCGAGATAGTTGGAATCCCCTGGGAGGAAGTTTTAAGTCGGTCATGCAGGTTGAGGGGGGGGGGGGCGCTTCTCCCACTGGCCCAGAATCCCCCAGGGGGTCTGGAGGAGAAACCACAATTGTGGTTTCCACAGTTGTGGCTTCTTTGCTCGCGCTAGTGCAAAGTCCAGCTGGGAGAGCCACGGGGTCAGCTCTGCCCCTCAAGCCGTGGCCCCCTTTCTGAGTTGAAGGCCAGGTTATATGTTCAGAATTTTAAGGTCACGTTGTATTTCCTGGGTGGGGTGATGCGGAGGAGGGGCCCTCTAAGGAGGGTCGCTTGGGAAATGGGGGGGGGTGTCTTTCCTTTTGTTGGGAACGGCCCCGATCCACAGCTTGCCAGAACTTTCTTTGAAGCCAGGAGATCCCTTAGCAGCTCACCACCCCACCCCCTCGGCTTCTCTTGATCATTTCAATGTAGGGGGTCTTTGAGGCTGTTTTATCAGTCTTTCCTTCCTTCCTCTCTCACTTCTTTCTTCTCTCTGTCCTCCTTTCTTTCTTCCTCCCTCCCTCCCTTTTTTCCACCATCCTTCCTTTCCCTTCCTCCTTCCTCCCTCTTTTTTTCCCTCCCTACCTCATTCCTTCTTCCCTCCCTCTCTCCCTCCTTTCCTCTATCTATCCCTCCCTTCCTTCCGGCCTCCTACCATTCCTCCTTCCCTTCTTTCTTCCTCCCTACTCCTCTCTCTCCTTTCCTTTCTATCCCTCCCTTCCTGCCTCCCTTCTTTTCTCCCTCTATCTCTCCCTTCCTCCATCCTCCCTCTTTTTCCCCCTCCCTACCCCATTCCTTCTTCCCTCCCTCCTTTCCTCTATCTATCCCTCCCTTCCTTCCAGCCTCCTACCATTCCTCCTTCCCTTCTTTCTTCCTCCCTACTCCTCTCTCTCCTTTCCTTTCTATCTCTCCCTCCCTCCCTTCCTGCCTCCCTTCTTTTCTCCCTCTATCTCTCCCTTCCTCCCTCCTTCCTTCCTCTCTCCCTGTTCCCCTTTCCTTTCCTTCCTTTCCCTTCCCCTCCTATTTTCTTCCTTCCATCCACGCCTATTTCCCATCCTTCCCACCCTCCCTTCTGCTCCCAACTCCTTCCTTCCTTCCCTTCCTCTTCCTCCACCTCGATTCAACCTTCAGGAAGGTGAATTTCCAAACGCAGGTGCTTTGCAAACCTCAAGGACTTTTGTGAATGAAAATCTCTTTGCGGGCTTTGAAAAATGTGGCGTCAACCTTTCCTGTCCAGCCTTCGCTCTTTTTTGCCTTCCGCTCCTCCAGTCTGTCTGAATCCCAGTTCCTCCTCTGCCTTCTTCTTCCTCGGTCTTCCTCCCACTGCCAGCCTTGCAGTGCTGGCCTCCCATTGCCTAACCTGCAAACCCACCGCAGATCGGTCCTTTTACCAGTTTTGCCTTCGCTCGTCATCAGGAAGTTAAAAAAAGTTTTGTAAGTAGAGATGTTGTGTTGTATGTATGTTGTTGTTGTTGTTTTTGTAACATCCTAGAATCTTTTTACATCAGTTCTTTTTTTTTTTTTTTTTTTTTGTATCATTATTGTCTTTCTTTGGGGAAAATCGGGGTGCCTCAGAACCACAGTTTTCTTTGCATTTTTTTTAATTAAATTGTTTTTTTTTTGTATGGGAAAAAGCTTGATTGCAACCTGCTATGGATGGAGAATCCTCACACTATTTCTGCCCCCCCCCCAGAAAGGGGGGATGGGATGCAGTCAGACCCCCGCGAGGGAAGTGGGGGGGGGAGAGAAAGGAAAGAAAAGAGGGGGGCTTGACTTGACTTCAAGAGTCCTAGATTTCAAAGTTATTTTATTTGTGTCACTTCAACCACTGAATCTACAGGTTGTTCATGACTTGTAAGAAGTATTAATTTGACAAAAAAATAATAACAACCACTCTCTTGTCAATGCCAGTGTAAATAAACCACGTTATAAAAGCCACATTAAATGTTCCTCGCGTTTGAGATGGTCATTTTATTCGGGGGGGGAGGTGGATGCGGGGGGGAACTGGAGGGGACGGGCAGATTGGGGTTTCCCTTGGAGGGATGCAGATTGAGGATTTGGGGGAGGAAATGCTCTCTACAGGTAGTCCTCGACTTACAAACAGTTCATTTAGGGACCGTTTCTGGTTAGAACGGCACTGCAAAAAAGTGACTTGGCTCCATTTTTCGCCCTTAACGACCGTCGCAGCATCCCCCACCGTCACGTGATCCAAATTCAGAGGGTTGGCAACTGGCATGTACTTACGACGGTTGCAGAGTCCCTGGGTCATGTGACCTTCTGACAAGCCGAGTCAGTGGAGAAGCCGGATTTTTATTTATTCTTTTTTTTTTTTAAGTCAGCTTATTGCCCCCACAAACTGGGTCCTCAATTTACCTACCTTAGAAAGGATGGAAGGCTGAGTCAACCTTGAGCCTGGTGAGAATTGAACTCGCAGTAATTGCAAGCAGCAGATGTAAGTGCGTGTAAATAACAGTGCTTTAGTCTGCTGAGCCACCAGAGCTTCACTTAACAACTGCGTTACCGACTTAACAACTGCAGCGATTCGCTTAACAACTGTGCCAAGGCAGGTTGTAAAACGGGGCAAAATCCACTGAACGACGGTCTCGCTTAGCAACAGAACTTTTGGGCGGCATTGTGGTCAGGGGCTACTCGTAAATTCCATGCCTTCGGTCTATTTTCAACCATCCCAGTGCTAGAACAACTCTTCCGAGTTGTGCTTCTACAGGAAGTCCTCGTCTTACAACAGTTCATTTAGTGACCGTTCAAAGTTACGACCGCACCCCCCCAAAAAAGGGTCCACTTTTCATATTTACAACCATAGCAACATCCCACCCCCCACCCCCGGTCACGTGATCAAAATTCAGATGCTCGGGAACTGACTCATATTTATGACGGTGGCAGCGTCCCCCGGGGTCACGTGATTCCCCCTTTTGCCACCTTCCCGACAAGCAAAGTCCAGGGGAAAGGCAGATTCACTTAACGACCGAGCTACTAAGCTTCTTAATTGCGGCGATTCGGCTAAAAATTGGCGACAGAAGTTCATACGGTGGAGCAAACCTCGCTTAACAAACGTCTCGATGGTAGAAATGTTGGACTCCATTGTGGTCGTAACCCGAGGACTGCCTGTTTTTTTTCCCTTTCCATGTGGTTTTCTGGACAGAAGCCATTCACAGCTTCCTTCCGTGCAGCGTGAGATTCGTCCCATATAGTCCTCCCGTTTGCTTAACTCAAAATAATTTTAAGTCCGAGAGATGCCCCAGCCTTCATCTCTCTTCTTCCTCTCTTGGGAGGCATATCTTTCCCCTTTTGCCTGCAAGGGAAGCATTTCACGGAAGATCTAACGCATCTTCATGGGTTTTTTTTTTTTTTTGGTGTCCCTGCTCCCTCCTGCCTGCAGTTCCTGCTTTGTTCTTTCTATTTTTATTTATTTATTTATTTATAAACATTTTGCATATAGTGTATTGTCAGGGTATATCATTTACAAAAGAAAAACAAAGAGAAAACAAAAAGAAATATTAGCACATATACTGGTAACAATAATAATGTAACAGAATAGTTTTGGCTAAATTTTATATTAGCTTATTTATAATTCTCACATATTTATAATTATAAACCATCTTTATATTTAATTCCTACATAGGAACAATCTTTCTTCATCTAATTTCTACCTCTTACCTCTAACCACTCATAAAATCTATTCCATATCAAGTAATATTCTGTGTCTTCTTTGTCTTTTATTTTTAAAGTCGGTCTGTCCATCTCTGCAGAATCTTAATATTTTCCGAATTGCATCCTCATCTGATGGGAGTGTTCTCATTTTTCCAATATTGTGCAAATAAAATCCTTGCTGCTGTCAGTACATGCAAAACTAAATAGATAGTCCCTTTATCATAACCCTCCGGCATTACACCCAACAAAAATATTTCGGGTTTCAGATCTAACTGTTGTTTAATCATCTTTTCCAACCGTATGTATTTTCTTCAAATATTTTCTTCCTTTCATACAAGTCCACCACATATGATAGTAAGTACCTGGGGCCTGATTACATTTCCAACATTTGGCAGACATATTACTAAACATTTTTTCCAATCTTGCTGGTCGCAGATGCCCCTATAAAACTTCGTTCTTTCTAGATCAGGAATCGGCAACCCGTGGCTCTCGAGCTGCATGTGGCTCTTTCCAGGGTGGATTTGTTTTAAATCGAGTTGATTTAAATCACAATTTAAATCATGATTTAAATCACTAGTAAAAAGGCTTGATTTAAATCAACTCGATTTAAATCATAATTTTTAAAGAGCGACTGTCATCTCTGCTACTCCTTTGACCCACCGTTGACTCACCGATAGTCCCAGGGTTGCAGAATATACAGCCTCCTGCTACATAACTCAGCTCCGTTTCAGGCTGAATAAACTAAATTATTTATGCATCTTAAATAGAAAACTACCTTACGATAGATTTTTTACCCCAAAAGTTTTTTATTAAAATAAATTCAATAAAAATCGAAAAAATCTGATTTAAATCAAAAAAATCCGATTTAAATAAAAAAAAATCTGGTTTTTTTTTGGTTTTTTTTTAAAAAATCATTGATTTTTATCCACCCTGGCTCTTTCATCCCCCTGCTGTGGCTCCCTGTTGCCGGTTGGAGCCACAATTTTGAGAGGAGCTTCTGGTTGTGGGGGGGGGGGGGGGGGGAAGCATGGTGCGCTAGGAGGATACTCTATGGCAAGGGGCAGGTTTTCCAGTCAGCTCCACAATTGAGAGGACTTTCGGTTAGGACAGGTAGAGGAAAAAGGATGCTAGTAGGAGACACTATGGTAGGGGAACCAGACTTCCAGTCAGCTCTAGAATTGAACCGGGGGGGGGGGGGGCTTCCGGTTAGGACTTTTGTGGCTCTCTTGAGTGTTTAAGGTTGTTGACCCCTGTTCTAGATGAAAGCACCCTGGTGGCGCAGCAGACTAAAGTGCTATTAAGTAGCACCAGCTGCCTGCAATTACTGCAAGTTCAAATCTCACTAGGCTCAAGGTTGACTCAGCCTTCCATCCTTCCGAGGTAGGTAAAATGAGGACCCGGATTGTGGGGGCAATAAGCTGACTTTGTATAAAAAAGAACACCGCTTTGGGGGGGCCAAAAAGCCCTACTAAGCAGGTATATACAAAAGTATGAAGGCTATTGCTTAACGCATTGTAAGCCGCCCTGAGTCTCCGGAGAAGGGCGGCATATAAATCGAACCAATAAATAATAACTAACTAACTAACTAACTAACTAACTAACTAACTAACTAACTAACTAAATAATAAATAGATAGATAGATAGATAGATAGATAGATAGATAGATAGATAGATAGATAGATAGATAAATAGATAAATAGATAAATAGATAAATAGATAAATAGATAAATAATATATTTCACACCTCCTCCTTCAAGAGCAACCGAGAGGACAAATGGGCTGGAGGCTAAAACCTAGGAGGAATGGTTGCAGGAGTTGGGTATGGCTAGTTTAATGAGAAGAAGGATTTAGGGGGGACATGATAGCAGCATTCCAGTATTTGAGGGGCTGCCCCAAAGAAGAGTTGGGGGTCCATCTATTCTCCAAAGCCCCTGAGGGCAGGACAAGAGGCAACGGATGGAAACTAATCAAGGAGAGAAGCAACCTGGAACTAAGGGGAAATTTCCTGACATAACAATTAATCAATGGAATGACTTGTCACAAGAATTTGTGGGTGCTCCCATCACTGGAGATTTTCAAGAAGAGATTGGGCAGCCATTTGTCTGGGATGGCAGAACCTATGGCATGCATACCCGAAGTGGCACACAGAGGCATTTTTCTGGGCACGTGAGCTGTCAGCCAACTCACCTGCAGCTGCGCCTGAGCCCCAGATGGTGTTCGGCCCTCCGGTGCACATGTGCGTAATTCAGGAGACCCTGCTGGTCTTCGGAGCTCTCCTGCACATGTGCGTGCGTTTGTGCATGTGTGCGAGAGTACTGGTGCACAGCGTTTGCATATAAGACGGTGTTCGTGCGTGTGCAATGCACACGCAGAAAACGTGCACATGGGCAGATGGTGCAATTGTGCATGCAGTGCATGCAGTGCATGGGGGAGCCGCATGAAATCTGCACCATTGCATGCACAGTGCTCAGTGCAGCGGGTGCATGAAAGCTCTGCAGATGCGCAGATGGTGTGGGTGCGTGCGCAGCACATAAGGGAGGAGCAAAGCGCATGAAGCACATACCTGTTTGGCACCCAGTAAAAGGTTCGCCACCACTGGCATAAGGACTCCTGCCTTGGGAAAGGGGTTGGACTAGAAGACCTCCAAGGTCCCTTCCAACTCTGTTAATCAAGGAGAGAAGCAATCTAGAACTAAGGAGGAATTTCCTGACAGTGAGGACAATTAACCAGTGGAACTACTTGCTTCCAGAAGTTGTGGCGGCTTCATCTTTGGAAGTTTTTAAGGAGAGATTGGACAGCCATTTCTCCAGAATGGTACAGGGTCTCCTGCTTGAGCAGGGGGTTGGACTAGATGACCTCCAGGGTCCCTTCCAACTCTGTTATTCTGTCCTCACTGTCGGGAAATTCCTCCTCAGTTCTAGGTTGCTTCTCTCCTTGATGAGTTTCCATCCATTGCTTCTTGTCCTGACTTTTTTGGTGCTTTGGAGAATAAATTGACCCCCTTTTCTTTGTGGCAACCCCTCAAATACTGGAACACTGCTATCATGTCCCTCCTAGTCCTTTTCATTAAACTTAGACATATCTCATTCCTGCTACCATTCTTCCTCTGTTTTAGCCATGTCTCTTTCTGGTCCTTGGTCATTTCAAAGGACCGACAATAGCCAACTTCCTACTGGAGTTCTACCAAGTAGACAATGGGTGCTTGGCCTTCCACCTTCATCTTGGCTTTATATATCTTGCAAGGACGGTCCTCTTTTCTGTCCCCTTAATGAAGATCACAGCCTTCCCCAGCTTAAGAAGTGTATTGCTCTCCACGTGCGTGTGTGTGTGAGTGACTCACAGAAATCCCACGAAGACCTGTAATTTAGCTGCAGCTGCGGTTCTTCAAGAAGTCAGCTGACTTCACACAACCAACCTTCTCATCTTCTTTGATCTTAGCTGGCTTCAATGTCCTGCTGGACCTGAAAGAGCTTGGTGAGAACTGGGCCAGGTTACATGGAGCACAAGTCTCCCACCATCAATTCTATAAACTCTAGAGCAGGGCTCTCCAACCTTGGCAACTTTAAGCCTGGAGGACTTCAACTCCCAGAATTCTGGGAGTTGAAGTTCTTCTAGAAGCAGTTTCCATGCTTCTAAGACCATCCTAAGGTCCTTCCTGATGGCGAGAACAGTGGAAGGACTTGCCTCCAGAAGTTATGGGTGCTCCATCACTGGAGATCTTTAAGAAGAGGTCGAACAGCCATTTGTCTGAACTGTAGAGGGTCTCCTCGAGGGGGTTGGATTAGAAGACCTCCGAGGTCCCTTCCAACTCTGTTATGTTGTTATTTCTGTTAAGATAGCTGCCTTTAACCATCTGGGTGTTCCGTTCCCAGCTCCGTGGAGCACATCCCGTTCGGATAAAGCAGCCCACGAATTTTCCCAGAGTCATAATTTGCATGTAAGGATGAACTGGAGATTAAAGATCAAAGCTGTAGAATTGCCCCGGAGCATGGTTAACGTGGAGACTGGTTTACGTAAGTTATGAAGCGTAGAAGCAGATGGCTAGTAGAGGGTAGCGGTTAAAAGTCCTGGATGGAAGTTCTGTGCCCAGCCTGATTCACGGAAGGGAGGACGGCTAGAGACTCCACCTTCGGCCGCGGAAGGATGGGTGAGAAATTCAACCACAGAATAACAGAGCTGCGTATCTGAATGGCGCTTGGTTTCCCACAGGCCAGCCTTGAAGAGAGGGGGCCGTTTCCTGAGTTGGACTCTTGGAGTCATGCAAAACCCATGGACGCATGCAAGCTTCGGGGCCCTTAGTGCTTCTCTGAGCTGGGTGGTTTTCTTACAGACCTTCCACGACCAAACTAGGTAATGTCATCAGTGCTAGAAGGGAGAGGGGTTTGCAGGGAAGAGGAAGAGGGGATGACTGTGGAGGTCTTTGGTGCTCCTTGAGGCTGGAGGTTTTCTCGCAGACATTTTGTTACCAAACTAGGTAACATCATCAGTGCAAAACCAAGAAAGCACTAAGGACCCTGCAATCCTCCTTCCTGCAAATCCTTCTCCTTTCTAGCACTGATGGTGTTACCTAGCTGGGTCAAGAACGTCTGCAAGAAAACCACCAAGCTCAGAGAGCACCAAGGGCCCCACAGTCCTCCTTTTCCTCCTCCTCCTTTTCTTCTTCTTCTTCTTCTTCTTCTTCTTCTTCTTCTTCTTCTTCTTCTTCTTCTTCTTCTTCTTCTTCTTCTTCTTCTTCTTCTTCTTCTTCTTCTTCTTCTTCTTCTTCTTCTCCTCCTCCTCCTCCTCCTCCTCCTCCTCCTCCTCCTCCTCTCCTCCTCCTCCTTTTTCTTCTTCTTCTTCTTCTTCTTCTTCTTCTTCTTCTTCTTCTTCTTCTTCTTCTTCTTCTTCTTCTTCTTCTCCTCCTCCTCCTCCTCCTCCTCCTCCTCCTCCTCCTCCCCTCCTCCTCCTCCTCCTCCTCCTCCTCCTCCTCCTCTTCTTCTTCTTCTTCTTCTTCTTCTTCTTCTTCTTCTTCTTCTTCTTCTTCTTCTCCTCCTCCTCCTCCTCCTCCTCCTCCTCCTCCTCCTCCTCCTCCTCCTCTTCTCCTCCTCCTCCTCCTCTTCTCCTCCTCCTCCTCCTCCTCCTCCTCCTCCTCCTCCTCCTCCTCCTCCTCTTCTTCTTCTTCTTCTTCTTCTTCTTCTTCTTCTTCTTCTTCTTCTTCTTCTTCTTCTTCTTCTTCTCCTCCTCCTCCTCCTCCTCCTCCTCCTCCTCCTCCTCCTCCTCCTCCTCTCCTCCTCTCTTCTTCTTCTTCTTCTTCTTCTTCTTCTTCTTCTCCTCCTCCTCCTCCTCCTCCTCCTCCTCCTCCTCCTCCTCCTCCTCCTCCTCCTCCTCCTCCTCCTCCTCCTTTCTAGCACTGATGGTGTTACCTAGCTGGGTCAAGAAACATCTGCAAGAAAACTACCAAGCTCAGAGACCTCCAAGGACCCCACAGTTCAACCCTCAGCTATAAATATTCCCTCCTATGCGTCACACATAAAAGCCATCTTCCCTTTTACTCTCTTATCTGGGTCAGTGACCATCACACCTTCTTTAAAAAAAAAAAAAGCCTGAGAGCTAGAAAGGAAAAAAAAAGAGGATGCTACAAGCAGCAGATGAATGGTCCAAACCAATGCTCCATTATGACTTAGAATAACTTTATGGTTACTCTGAATGTACTCTAATCGGCATACATTAAAACGATATTTCGTTGCATGCAGCTCTCAAAGAGTCACCACCTCCCATATACACTACATACCATACTTTTCGGGTATAAGACACACTTCCCCCCCCCCCACGAAAGAGGGTGGAAATGTTGGTGTGTCTTATACTCCAAATACAGCCATTTTTGACCTCCCGAAACCCTGCCCGCATGTCCCATTTTCTCCAAAAATGGGCCCATTTTTCACAAAAACGGGGCACGCAGAGAGTTTGGTAGGCCTGCAGAGTGCTCCTGGCGTCCGGGGAGGGCAAAAACTTTATTTTTCTTGCTTATCTCTTCGAAATCTTGGTGTGTCTTATAGTCCAAAAAATACGGTAATCATGACAGAATAAATGAAGAAAGAAAGAAAGAAAGAAAGAAAGAAAGAAAGAAAGAAAGAAAGAAAGAAAGAAAGAAAGAAAGAAGGAAGGAAGGAAGGAAGGAAGGAAGGAAGGAAGGAAGGAAGGAAGGAAGGAAGGAAGGAAAGAAAGAAGAAGAAAGAAAGAAAGAAAGAAAGAAAGAAAGAAAGAAAGAAGAAAGAAGAAAGAAAGAAAGAAAGAAAGAAAATTATGCATATACCCACATATATTCTATGACCCAGAGAAAGAAACAACGGTCTAGTTCAGATGTATACATGTACATGGCGAGAGAAACAAATGACTTTTTCCAGAATCTGGTAAAAGTTCTGCTAGAAATACGTTGAAACCTCCTCCCAGAGGGAACAACAGAAACAGACCATGAAGTGGGTGTGTGGGGTCTCTAACAATGCTTTGAACTCATAGCGCTTATAAACGGTATCCTGAATGACAGGGAATGAGCGTTTTATAATCTTCTCCACTGCCCTCACCACTCTCTGTAGGGACTTTCTATCTGAGGCACTGCAGCCACCAAACCAAACTGGATGCAGTTTGTTAAAACGCTTTCCGTCATGCCTGGTATAGGTTAGTGATGGCTAACCTTTTTGCCGTCACATGCCAAAAGCGGGGGAGTGTGTGTGGGGGGGGTCGCACACATGTGCCCACACCCATATTTCAATGCACCATGCCCCCCCCACGCATGTGTGTGGGACCCCTGCACTCCCCCCCACTTTTGGCATGTGATGGCACAGTGGGCCCGGTAGGTCCATTTTTTGCTCTCCCCAGGATCCAGAGGCTTTCTTGGAGCTGGGGGAGGGCGAGAACGGCCTTCTCCACCCCCCCACCACAGAGGCCCTCCGGAGACAGGAAACAGCCCGTTTCCCAACTTCCGGTGGACCCGGAAGGCCCGAAAATCATCTGGCTGGTGCATGCATGCACGCTGGAGCTTAGCTACGGCAACGCTCGCATGCCCACAGATATGACTCCACGTGCCACATGTGGTGCACCGCGTGCCATAGGTTCGCCATCACGGGTATAGTTTCTCCTGCTTGAACAGGGGGCTGGACTAGAAGACCTCAAGCTCCCTTCCAGCTCCGTTCTATTCTATTCTAAATAGGAGTCAGTTACCAAGCCTCTGAATTTTGATCAAGTGACCCTGGAGATGCGGCAACGGTCGTAAGTGTGGAAAAACTACCATAAGTCACTTTTTTCAGTGCCGTCGTAACGTCAAACGGTCACAAAACGAACTGTCATAAGTCGAGGACTACCTGTAAAATTAGCATCTCCTGCAACTTAAGGATGGAGAGCCTGGTTGGTGGGAAGAAAAGGCAGATTAATCCCTCTCCTCAAACAAGCTTTGGGGTCTCCAATTTTTACTTGGCAAACCCAACAGGTTCCATTGACAGAAAGCGAAATCTTGGCTCCTAAAAAAAACAGAAAGGAAGAAAAAGAAAGACGGACCAACACACTCAGAACAGCCTGGAAGCACCTTTTTTTGGGGGAGGGGTGGGGGGTGACTCACCAACTTTATTCCAAACAGTTCACAAAAGCTCCCGGCTGGGAATACAAATGGTGAGTCGTAAAAATTGTGAGCCGTGGGCTGTTACGGATGTTCTCAGCCGTAGTGGGGTGGAGTGTAGTCTGGAGCCCAGAAGGGAGGGGCTGCTTCCCAGAAGGCAAAGCGGCAGCGAAGGTAAGACTGTCCGGTGGGCAGTAAGGAAAACACTCCAGACCTTCCCAGTAGTGGGTTTCAAATATTTTGAAAGTCCCTCGGAGTTAGGCAGCATAGAAATGCGAAAAATTAAATTAAATTAAATTTTACTACCGGTTCTGTGGGTGTGGCTTGGTGGGCGTGGCTCGGTGGGTGTGGCAGGGGAGGTTACTACAAAATCCCCATTTCCTCCCGATCAGCTGGGACTTGGGAGGCAGAGAATAGATGGGGGTGAGGCCAGTCAGAATTTTTATTACCGGTTCTCCGAACTACTCAAAATTTCCGCTACCGGTTCTCCAGAACCAGTCAGAACCTGCTGAAACCCACCTCTGGACCTTCCCTAGCAGTTCACGGTGTCTGTCCATCGGTAGTCCTTGATTTAGGACCGCAATTGAGCGTAAAACTGATGCGGCTAAGCGAGACAGTTGTTAAGTGAACTTTTCCCCCATTTTACAACGTCTCTCCTCACCGTGAATCGTTGCAGAATGTTAAGGGAGTAACCTGGTTGTTAAGTGAATCCGGCTTCCCTGCCAATTTTGCTCGTCGGAAGGTCGCAAAAGGGGTTTTGCAACCATCGTAAATGTGAACGAGTTGCCGAGTGTCTGAATTTTGATCCTGTGGCCATGGGGACGATGCAAAGATTGCAAGTGTGAAACCACTCATAAGTAACGTTTTTCAGAGCAGTTGTAACTTCGGCCACTAAACAAGACTCGGAATACCTGCAGCTACCTCGTAGGCCTTGAGGTTGTCTCCCATCCTAAGGGCAAAAAATAGTCCTAAGTAACTTTTTTTAGTGCGATGGTAACTTCGAAAGGTGACAAACTGTAGTTAGTTGAGGGCTGCCTGTATAAGTTATGCAGATCGTTACTTTAGTCCGGCAAAATTCTGTCTGTAGGTCAACAGCAAGAAGGAGACCACAGAGAAGGAACTGCAGGAGTCGTTCTTGGCTCTTGGAGCCTGACACATAGACTAGCTCAGCTCTTCCAGGGCAAAGCTACCCCCAAGCCTTCCTCGGTTGAAATATAATAGATAACAGAATGGGGGAGTTGGAAGGGACCTCGAAGGTCTTCTAGTCCAGCCCCTTGCCCAAGATCATAGAATCACAGGGTTGGAAGGGACTTTGAAGGTCTTCTAATCCAATGCCCTGCCCAAGATCATAGAATCATAGGGCCAGAAGGGACCTCGGAGGTCCTCTAGTCCACCCCCCACTCTAAGATCACAGAATCATAGAGCTGGAAGGGACCTTGGAGGTCTTCTAGTCC
>JAXLNS010000006.1:107531314-107738814 GCA_037215915.1 Pantherophis vulpinus
ACTTGTGGACTGACCTGGTCTTTTGCGCCTGACACAAACTTAAGATAAAGAAGAGCGTTTATCGATGCAATCCAGGGGAAGCTTATTCTGGCAGATGACCTGGATGGGTGGATAAGAATAAAATGAAATAGTACAGGAGGGAAAAGCAAAACAAAAATCCAGAGATCTCATCAGAATTGGAACTCTTTGAAGATTGTTGGGCGAGAAAAGGTTTGCAAAACAGGCCTTAGGCATAAATCTCCTGGTATGTGAACACAACAATGGCATAAAAGCAACCCTAAAACCGTTCCTGATTCTGGTTTGGTTGGTTATGGTGAAAGGCGGAGAGAATTAGCCAAGAATTCAAAGCTGGGGAGAAATCCAAGAAACCATGAGGGCAAATAGATTTTCGGTAGCCACTTTCTAAAAAGATGGCTATGGGAGGAAGGGAGAGAAAAAAAAGTCAGAAAAGGGACCATAGAACTTTTAAATGTTAATGTTAATGTTTATGTTAATTTTATTTCTATACCGCCCTTCTCCCGAAGGACTGGGGCGGTGTACAGCCAATTTAAAAACATAAATATAACATAAAATATAAATATACATAAAATATAAATATAACATAAAATATAAATATAACATAAAATACTGTTTTCATTCAAAAGCAAAAGCATTCGATCCGATGAATGAAATGCATAGGCATTCAGCACAGGGAAGTTTGTTTGTTTGTTTTTTTAAATTAAATTAAATTTTAAAAGTTTAATTTGCGGAGTAAACAGCGTTCATTGAGAAAGGTGCTACCATATTCGTCCCGATTTTATGCCCCTGAACTACAGATAATCCTTTACTTACAACGGTTTGTTTAGTGACCGTTGGAAGTCACAACGTCACTGAAAAAGAAAACTTATGACCATTTTTTACACTTACGACTCTTGTGGTCATGTGGTCCAAATTCAGATGCTTGGCAACTGACTTGTATTTATGACGGTTGCGGGTTGTCCCAGGGTGACACAATCCCCTTTTACGACCTTCTGACAAGCAAACTCAACGGGGAAGACGGATTCGCTTAGTGGCCGTGCTACCGTCTTAACGACTGCAGTGATTCACTTAACAAAGGTGGCAAGTAAGGTCGTAAAACGGGGCAAAATTCACTTCTTGTCTCACTTAGCAACAAAATGGCTGTACCTGAAAGTGGCCCTGCCCTTCCCACAATTTTTCTTCCTACAGGGAGAAAAGGAAAGTGAAAGAAATGCAGCGAAAGTAGAGTCATTTTTTCAGGACTAGAAAGCGGAGGCAAAGACAGATTTATCTCCTAAGAGCAGTGTTTCTCAATCTTGGAAGCTTGAAGATGGGTGGACTTCAATTCCCAGAATCCCCCAGTTGAAGTCCACCCATCTTCAAGCTTCCAAGGTTGAGAAACACTGCCTAAGAGGATGAACAAAAAGAGGGCGTGGAAGCTGCTTGCAAAAAATGAATGGGCACACCCAAAGTGTTGCACTAATGGGAAGAAAATGGGGTGGAGTGATGACACAGAAAGGAGCTGTGGAGGGTGAGAAACAGACTCCCCAGTCAGAAATTTGACGGAGTCATGAAGTGAGAGAGGAGCAACAGTTTATTGCCTGTAAAAATACGTTTGAATTTGAATAACTGAGTTGGAAGGGACCTTGGAGGTCTTCTAGTCCAACCCCCTGCTAAGGCAGGAAACCCTACACCACTTCAGACAAATGGTTATCCAACATCTTCTTACAAACATCCAGTGTTGGAGCATTTACAACTTCTGGAGGCAAATTGTTCCACTTATTAATTGTTCTCTTAGGAAATTTTTCCTTAGTTCCAGGTTGCTTCTCTCCTTGATTACTTTCCATCTGTTGCTTCTTGTCCTGGCTTCTGGTGCTTTGGAGAATAGCTTGACTCCCTCTTCTGTGGGGCAGCCCCTGAGATATTGGAAGACTGCTACCATGTCTCCCCTAGTCCTTTTTTCATTAAACTAGACATACCCAGTTCCTGCAACCGTTCTTCCTATGTTTTATCCTCCAGTCCCCTAATCATCTTTGTTGCTCTTCTCTGCACTCTTTCTAGAGTCTCAGCATCTTTTTACATCGTGGCGACCAAAACTGGATGCATTATTCCAAGTGTGGCCTTACAAGGCCTTGTAAAGTGGTATTAACACTCCACATGATCTTGATTCTATCCTTCTGTTGATGCAGCCTAGAACTGTGTTGGCTTTTTGGCAACTGCAGCACAAGGCTGGCTCATATTTAAGTGGTTGTCCACTAGGACTCCAAGAGTTCTTGCAAGAGCAGGTGGCCAACTATGTAGGCAGTAACAGTGTTGGAAGGGACCTTGGAGGTCATCTAGTCCAACCCCTGCTCACACAGGAGACCTGTACTAGGGATTCGAACCGCCGAACTGCTGACCTTTCTGATCGACAAGCTCAGCGTCTTAGCCAATGAGCCACCTAGTCAGACCATTTCTCCAGCTTTTTATTCCCTCCACCCGAACCACAAACCCCTCCCTGCAACCCCCTTAATGAAGATCATAGGGTTGCAATCTTAGAGCATCTGTTTCTCCACAAATTTCCCCCATACTTACTCTGTTCCCTACCTTTTGCCCAGACTACCTTTTGTCCTTTTTTAAAAATTTCTTCATCTATATTTTCTTGTTTCCTTACAACTTGCAATAAAGAAGGGGAATCCTTGGTCAAGGATTTATATTCTTTTGACCAAAAACAGGAAGAGAGACTAGCAGAAAATTATGCATTTTTTTTTATATGTGATGAAGAATAGGCAGAAGAGAAAATCTCCATTCATTTGCAAGTTTTCTAAGCAAAATTTAAATCATTTAAATACGTTAAATAACTGGCAGGTATTCCAAAACTCAAATCAAGATTCATATAATATAATATTACCTTTGATTAAAATGGTGTCCTGTTGTCAGAGCCCATGTATCAAAGTTGATTTGACGATGTGTTGGAAAAAGCTTTATGATATTTTGACTCTCAAATGTCCCAAAGAGAAATCGGGGACAAGTTCTACAAATTATTATTATGCATTAGCATAATAAATTGAGGCAAGCGGTTAATTAATTTCTCCACTATAGACTAGGACTGTGTGGTTAAAACTGTTAACTAATTGCTTATCGGAATAGCAGACCCTTCCTGTATTTTCATTGTGGACCTTTTTACCCTTATTGTCCCAACGTCCAGCTGAACTTTTAAACCCACGCCTCTCAAAAGTTGCTTTCTTTGCAAAAACAACACTATCTCCATCAGTTTCTTACAGGATGACAATTTAAAAAGATAATAATCATAAAACGAGAACGATGGCCACAAAAAGAAAAAAAAAAACGAAGGCGAGAGAAGAGGTTTTAAAAAAAAATTGTGGGAAAAACAAATGCCAAAGGAGCAAAGGAATATTTAAGTTTCTACACAAGACAAAAATGCAGCTGAAGGATTTGGATGGAACTAAAAATGTTTTGGAAAAAGGTGAAGAAGGAAAAATACGCTGAGTGTAAACAAGTAAACCAGTTTAAGGACAGGTAGTCCTCGACTTACGACCCCAATGGAGCCCGACATTTCTGTTGTTAAGGGAGACATCTGTCAAGTCTCATATAAATTAAAGCAGAAAAAAAAAGTGGGTTTTGCCCCATTTTACGAACTTTCTTTTCACAGTTGTTAAGTGAATTACTGTGGTTAGTAAATTTGTAATCTGGTTGTTAAGTGAATCTGGCTTCCCCTTATGGGACACAGTAATTGTCATAAGTACGAGCCGATTGCCAAGCATCTGAATTTGGAGTTGGGGACGCTAGAAAGGTCGTAACTGTGAAAAACGGTCATAAATCACTTTTTTCTCCAGGGTCGTTGTAACTTCAAACAGTCACTAAGTGAATAATTGTAAATCGAGGAATACCTGTCAAAGGGAGGCAATGATTTGAGATGACACTGAAGTTCGGGAGTGCTTGGAGGTCATCTAAGGCAGGGGGTCTCCAAAACCTGACCACTTTTAAGACTTCTGGACTTCAACTCCCAGAATTCCCAGCCAGCCTGTATTTACAATGGTTGCAGAGTCCCAGGATCCTATGATCACCAAATGCAACCCTCCCAGCTGACCTCTGAGAAGCAAAGTCAATGGGGGAAGCTGGATTCACTTAATGACTGCACGATTCATTTAACAACTGCACTGATTGACTTAAACATGGCGAAAAAGAATCACAGACGTGACTTGCATGCTGACCCCACCCCTGTGCCCTTCGCTGGTTCTCCACAATTTCTTCTGGGACCACCGAGCCCCAGAGTCCTCTTTCTCTCTCTGCAATAGTCTTTCTTGGAAGGGCGGATGGCCAGACAGATAACAGATAAGAGAACCACAGAGTTGGAAGGGGCCTTGGAGGTCTTCTAGTCCAGCCCCCTGCTCAAGCAGGAGACCCTCTACCATTCCAGACAAATATTTCTCCAGTGTCTCTTCTTAAAAACCTCCATGGATGGAGCACCTACAACTTCTGGAGGCAAGCTTGGATTAATTGGCCTGGGATTACAGAATAACAGAGTTGGAGGGGACCTTGGAGGTCTTCTGGTCCAACCCCAAGCACAGGACTAAAAACAATGGTTGGAAGTTAATCAAGAGAGAAGCAACTTGGAATTAGGAGAAACTTCCTAATAATGAGGACAAATTAACCAGTGGAACAGCTTGCCACCAGAATTTGTGGGTGCTCCATCACTGGAGGCTTTGGGTATAGGGTCTCCTGCTTGAGCAGGGAGCTGGAGTAGAAGACCTCCAAGGCCCCTTTCACCTCATTCTCTTCTCTTCTCTTCTCTTCTCTTCTCTTCTCTCTTCTCTCTTCTCTTCTCTTCTCTTCTCTTCTCTTCTCCTCTCCTCTCCTCTCCTCTCCTCTCCTATATTCCTCTTCTCTTCTCTTCTCTTCTCTTCTCTCTTCTCTTCTCTTCTCTTCTCTCTCTTCTCTTCTCTTCTCTTTTCATCTTCTCTTCTCCTCTCCTCTCCTCTCCTATATTCTCTTCTCTCTCTCTCTCTCTTCTCTCTCTTCTCTTCTCTTCTCTTCTTCTCTTCTCCTTCTCTTCCTTCTCTTCTCTCTTCTCTTCTCTTTTCTCTTCTCTCTCTCCTCTCCTCTTCCTCTCCTATATCCTCTTCTCTTCATACCTTCTCTTCTCTTCTCTCTTCTCTTCTCTTCTCTTCTCTTCTCTTCTCTTCTCTTCTCTTTCTCTTCTCTTCTCCTCTCCTCTCCTCTCCTCTCCTATTATCCTCTTCTCTTCTCTTCTCTTCTCTTCTCTCTCTCTCTTCTCTTCTCTTCTCTTCTCTTCTCTTCTCTTCTCTTCTCTCTCTTCTCTTCTCTCTCTTCTTCCTCTCTTCCTCTTCTATATTACTCGTCTCGTCTCTTCTCTTCTATATTCCTCCTCTCCTCTCCTCTCCTCTCCTCTCCTCTCCTCTCCTCTCCTCTCCTCTCCTCTCCTCTCCTCTCCTCTCCTCTCCTCTCCTCTTCTCTTCTCCTCTCTTCCTCTCCTCTCCTCTCCTCTCCTCTCTTCTATATTCTTCTTCTCTCTCTTCTCTTCTCTTCTCTTCTCTTCTCTTCTCTTCTCTTCTCTTCTCTTCTCTTCTCTTCTCTTCTCTTCTCTTCTCTTCTCTTCTCTTCTCTCTTCTCTTCTCCTCTACCCTACCCTACCCTACCCTACCCTACCCTACCCTACCCTACCCTACCCTACCCTACCCTACCCCACTCTATTCTACATCATAACAGAGTAGGAAGGGAGCTTGCTCAAGCAGGAGACCCTATACCATTCCAGACAAATGACTGTCCAATCTCTTCTTGAAAACCTCCAGTGATGGAGCCCCCACAACCTCTGGAGGGAAGGAGTTCCACTGGTTAATCGTCACTGTCAAGAAGTGGACGGATAATGACATGTCCACCCTCCCTCTGTTGGGAGCTGGGTTCCTCAACCTTCCCCACTTTGAGATGTGTGGACTACAGCGGACAGTTCTGAGACCCCCAAAAAAAGGTTTCTCCCGCCAGGAACCCCTATCCCAGTCGGGGAAGAGAAGATAATGTGGCGACTGGATGGAGTATGCCAAGGACTCCTGTCCCCTATAGCAATTGTGAGTCAACACCCAAGGATTGTGCTGAAGCGTGGAAATCAGAATTGCAGGCAGGAGGGGGGCTCGGCGCCCTTCCTTTGCCAGGGGGTGGGAGGTGGGGGTGGGTGACACAGACTGATCTGACCTCATCCCCTCCAACTTCCAGAGATGCCTGATTAAGACACAGCGGTTTTGCTGGAGGGGGAAACACTGAGTAATTAAAAGGAGCTCAAAAACAGCACCCCCCCCACCTCTGTCTGTTGGGATGGGCTCCCAAGCGAGCTGCAGTTGGCAGATGCCCATCGCTTTCCTCAACTGGGTGCCCTTGCCAGGGCTGACACACCAGGACTCACAGCTCGGAGTCACCAATGACCTCATTCCTGTTCAAAAACAAAAACCCCTCCCCACCCCCACCTTCTCCTATTTCTCCATCTCTGGTATAATTATGCACCATGAGCAGGTTCTGAGGTCGTGCACAGCTTCAGGGTGGCTGATGTCCCAATGTTGGCACCGTTGCCAAGGAAGGTGTTGGTTGCCAAGAGGTCTCAAGTCATGCCCAACTGATCAATCAGGTGGGGTAGGTCTGCCGTCAAAGCTTTGCATGGAGAGCTGTTGGTAGGTCTGTCTTCCACAGGTTGGGATCCCTGGAAAAGCGTCATCACAAGAAGGGAGGGTCAACCTACTCTCCAAAGGGCAGAAGGCAGGAAGGACAAGGAGCAATGGAGGGAAACTATTCCAGGAGAGAAGCAACCTGGAATTAAGGAGAAACTTCCTAACAGTGAGGACAATTAACCAGTGGAACTGCTTGCCTCCAGAAGTTGTAGGTGCTCCGTCACTGGAGATTGGAGAGGGACTGAACAACTATTTGACCAGGGGGGTTGGACTAGAAGACCTCCAAGGTCCCTTCCAATTCTTTCATTCTGTTTGGAAGGAAGAGTGGGATATAAATATGTATGTTTTTCAACTGTGATTCAGAATTTAAAAAATAAATAAACTGAGAGCAACTACAGGGCAAGGAAGGCTGAAAGTCACACTTTAAAGCAGGGGTCAGGAACCGTGGTCCTTTTATGGATTGTGGACCAACTCCAGAATTCCTTAGCCAGTTTCAAGCCGTATTTTTTAAGTTTGGCAATTTGAAGTGCAAGAACCGGTTATAAGTCACTTTCTTCAGTGTCGTAACATTGTCTTCATTGTCAGAGTTGATGCATAGACAGATAAAAGAGAGAGAGAGAGAGAGAAAGAGAGAATGAGAGTCATAGACAGATGATAGAGAGATGGTAGGTAGGTAGGTAGGTAGGTAGATAGAGATAGATAGATAGATAGATAGATAGATAGATAGATAGATAGATAGATAGACAGACAGACAGATAGATCTGGATGGATGGATGGATGGATGGATAGACAGACAGACAGACAATCATACATAGATGATAGGTATAGATAGATGATAGACAAATTGATGATAGATGATAGGTAGGTAGGTAGGTAGAAAGATAGATAGATAGGTAGGTAGGTAGGTAGATAGACAGATAAGTAGGTAGGTAGATAGATAATTGATAGATAGATAGATAGATAGATAGATAGATAGATAGATAGATAGATAGATAGATCTGGATGGATGGATAGATAGATAGATAGATAGATAGATAGATAGATAGATAGATAGATAGATAGATAGATCTGGATGGATGGATGGATGGATGATGATGGATGGATGGATGGATGTAGATAGATAGATAGAGAGAGAGACAATCATAGATAGATGATATAGATAGATGATAGACAAATTGGTGCCTGGAGGCCGTGCGGACCTGGATGGGGAGTAACAGGCTCCGACTCACCCTTCCAAGACCGAGTGGCTGTGGCTTCTGGCGTCCCGATATAGCCAGCTGGTGCCATCGCTGGTTATTGGGGGCGAATCACTGGCCCCCACAGAAAGGGCTCGCAACTTGGGCGTCCTCCTGGATGCACAGCTGTCTTTAGAAGAGCATATGATGGCCGTGGCCAGGGGGGGCATTTTATCAGGTCCGCCTGATACGCCAGTTGCGTCCCTTTCTAGATCGGACTCCCTATGCATGGTCACTCAGGCACTCGTCACCTCCTGCCTGGACTACTGCAATGCTCTCTACATGGGGCTCCCTTGGGGTGCACCCAGAGGCTCCAGCTGGTCCAGAATGCGGCTGTGCGGGGCTTATGGGAGCGACGGGGCGCTCCCATGTGACACCTCTCCTGCGCGAGCTGCACTGGCTCCGGTGGTCTTCCGGGTGCGCTTCAAGTGTGGTGACCACCTTCAAAGCGCTCCATGGCTTAGGGCCGGGTACTTACGAGATCGCCTTCTGCTACAATTGCCTCCCACCGGCCAGTTCGCTCCCACAGAAAGGGCCTCTTCAGGGTGCCGTCGGCCAGGCAATGTCGGCTGGCGACCCCCAGGGGGAGAGCCTTCTCTGTGGTGGCGCCCACCCTCTGGAATCAGTTGCCCCCAGAGATACGTCCGATCCAGATCTCCGACTTTTCGTCGGGCCCTGAAAACACACCTTTCATCTAGCCGGGCTGGCTTGACCCCATCCTTACGGTTTTAAATTATAATTGGTTTTAATTGGTTTATTTTAAATTGACAGCCAAAAGTATTTAATGTTTTTTAATTGTTTTAAATTTTATATGTTGTGTTTTTACCGTGGCTGTTCACCGCCCTGAGTCTAGTTGGAGAAGGGCGTATACAAATTAATTAAATAAATAAATAAATAAATAAATAAATAAATAAATAGATAGATAGATAGATAGATAGAGATAGATAGATAGATAGATAGATAGATAGATAGATAGATGATAGAGAGTTGTTGTTAATCACGAAGTCGTGTCCGACCCATCGTGACCCCATGGACCACGTTCCTCAGGCCTTCCTGTCCTCTACCATCCTCTGGAGTCCATTGAAGCTCACGCCAACTGCTTCAGTACTCCATCCAGCACCTCGTCTCTGCCGTCCCCTTCTTCTTTTGCCCTCCATCGTTCCCAGCATTTGGCTCTTCTCCAGGGAGTCCTTCCTTCTCATTAGGTGGCCAAAGCATTTGAGTTTCCTCTTCAGGATCTGGCCTTCTAAAGAGCAGTCAGGGTTGATCTCCTCTTGGACTGACCGGTTGGATGGCCTGGCAGTCCAAGGGACTCGCAGGAGGCTTCTCAGCACCAGAGTTCAAAGGCCCCTCAATTCTTTGGCGCTCAGCCTTCCTTATGGTCCAACTTTCACAGCAGACATTGCAACTGGGAAAACCAAAAGAGAGAGAGAGTAGCTACTCCAAAAATCTCTTTTGGGGTCCTTTTTCATATTTTGGACAACCTAACAAAGCGAAACCCAGCCAGGCACCCAAAGCCAGTGCAAATCCCCAACTCAGCTTGCCCCCTTCCCCCCTCCCCCCTCCCCACAGCTGCTTGCCATCTCTGGAACGATCCCAGAGAAACAAGACAGACGTGCCAACTGCACACAACACCCGCCCTGCCCTTCTTCACACCCAAAGCAAAGCCTCCTCCTGAGGACCTCAACCAAGGCCAACTCCACCAACCCATCCAGAAGAGAACAGGGAAGGCGTGGCCTCCGCCCAGCCAGCACCCAGATTAATCTGTGAATCGGGACAAAGAAAACCCCAGAGTTGGCACCGAGGTGGCAACCCTTTGCCAGGGCTGCTCTCCTCCCCTCTTGCTGTGCCCAGGGGCGGAGGGGGGCATGCTTGCCTAAATTCACAGCTCCGCTATCAGGAATAGCAACCTCGGATCCTCCTACGAGTTCTCTGGAATCAAGATAAGATCCAGGAAACTTCTGGGGAAATCTCGAGGGATGCCAACTAGAATCGAGATCACGTCAAGAATTAATACCCCTTTATAAGGCTTTGGTGAGACCACGCTTGGAATATTGCATCCGGTTTTGGTCGCCTCGTTGTAAAAAAAAAAAAGATGTTGAGACTCTAGAACCGTGATGGCGAACCTATGGCACGGGTGCCACAGGTGGCACACGAAGCCATATCTGTGGGCACACGAGCATTGCCCTACCTCAATCCAGCACGCATGTGCGCGCTGGCCAACTGATTTTCGGGCCTTCCGGGCCCATCGGAAGTCGGGAAACAGGCTGTTTCCAGGCCTCCGGGGGAGTGGGGAAGGCTGTTTTCACCGTCCCCAGGCTCCTAGAAAGGCTCTGGAGCCTGGGGAGGGCCAACAAATGGGCCTACCGGCCCACCGTGCCATCGTGTGCCAAAAGCGGGGGGAGAGGGGGGGGGTCATGCATGCATGCGTGGGGGGACGGGGTGCATTGAATTATGGATGTGGGCACGCATGCGCGCAATCCCCCCCATTACCCCTGCTTTTGGCACACGACGGCAAAAAGGTTAGCCATCACTGCTCTAGAAAGAGTGCAGAAAAAGAGCAACAAAGAGGAGATGGAGAAGGAGCTTCAGAAGAAACCTTCCCTACTTTCTCCGACTTTAAAGGGGACGGTGGGAGTTTTGTACTTTCAAACCTACAATAGTCTATTAATGTAGCTTTAAAGAACAGCCAGATAAGAGACCACTTATCCCACAGCTGCATACTGGATGGAGAAAGAGACCCAGCAGAAACCCTCCCTAGTTTCTCAGGCTGCAAAAAAAGACAGTGGGAGATTCGTACTTCCAGACTTATAAAATTCTATTAATGTACCTTTTGGGCAGGGGTGGGATTCCAAAATTTTAGCAACCAGTTCTCTGCCCGGTTGCTGGGTGGGTGTGGCCATGGTAGGTGTGACCTACTGTGCCTCTTGTACCACGGCGGGGATCGGGGGCGTTTTCACCCTCCCCAAGCTCCAGAGGCTTTCCTCAAGTCTCTGGGAGGGCGAAAATGGCCTCCCTGGGGGTCCGGAGGCCGGAAACGGGCCCATTTCTGGACTTTCGGAACTTCCGGGCGACCTGTTTTTCACTCTCCCAGGGCCTCTATGCAGGTCCTGCACTTACCTGGCATTCAAAACGGACCATGTGGAAACTCCTGGGAGGGGAGGGGCGGAGCAGTGTGGGCAGGGCCAGCGAGTCCTTGCAATTACTGGTTTGGTGAACCAAATGTAAAATTAGCATCTGGTTTGCCTGAACCAGTCCCACCCCTGCTTTTAGGGAAGAGTCAGATAAGAGACAGCCTAGCCCTCAGCTGCATAATAAGTGGAGAAAGAAGTCCAGAAAGGACCCCCCGCCCTGCTTTCTCAATTGATAAAAGAGACTGTGGGAGATTTGTATTTTCAGACATACAAGATTCTATTAAGGTAGCTTTAGGGAAGAGTCAGATAAGAGATGGCTCAGCCTCAGCTGCATAACAGACAGAAAAAGAGGCTCGGAAGGGACCCTCCCTAGTTTCTCAAGCTCCAAAAGAGACTGTGGGAGATTTGTACTTTCAGACATACAAGATTCTATTAATGTAGCTTTAGGGACGAGTCAGATAAGAGACAACTCAGCCCTCAGCTGCATAACAGACAGAGAAAGAGGCTCAGAAGGGACCCTCCCAAGTTTCTCAGATTGTAAAAGAGATGGTAGGGGATTTGTACTTTTAGGCTTACAAGATGTAAGTCTGGTGTTAATGTCGCTTAGGGAAGAGTCAGATAAGAGAGCACATAGCCCTCAGCTGCATCCATGGGAAGAGAAAGAGGATCTGAAGGGACCCTCCCTAGTTTCTCAGGATGTAAAAGAGACAGTGGGAGATTTGTACTTTCAAACTTGCAAGATTCTGTTAATGTAGCTTTAAAGAACAGTCAGATAAAGGAGTGCATAGCCCACAGCTACGTAATGGTTGGAGGCTCAGAAGGAACCCTCCCTAGTTTCTCCAGCTCTAAAAGAGATCGTAAAAGAGAATTGTACTTTCCAACTTACAAGATTCTATTAATGTAGCTTTAGAGAACAGCCCGATAAGAGACTGCATGACCCAGAGCTGCATAATGGACGGAGAAAGAGCTTCAGAAGAAACCCTCCCTAGTTTCTCCGGCTGTAAAGGAGACAGCGGAAGAGTTGTTATTTTCAGACTTGCAAGATTCTTTCAATGCAGCTTTACAATAAGGTAGAGTTAGATCATCTGGTCGTGTTTCCCGTCTGGTCTACCTGGTAAAGGGGACAGTCTTGGTGAGAAAAGGTGGGACTGGCAGTTGTCCCGTTTGCCGGCTCCTCTTGTTGACTTAGCAGATGAGATTTGATCTGACATTTGATTGACTTCCCCTCTGCTTAATGGCTGGGTGCCATGGGTGAGGACACCGCCCAAACAATGCTGCCCCATCTGACAGCCTCTTTCTTTCTCTTTCTCTTTCTCCTCCTTGCCAGGCTCCTGTCAGCTGGAGTGGAGTGGCAGAGACAGGCTGTCTTCTAGGTTGGCACTAGCTGACGGCATGGATACTTTCCTCCTCCTCCTCCTCCTCCTCCTCCTCCTCCTCCTCCTCCTCCTCCTCCTCCTCCTTCTTCTGCCATATCCATCATTGGATATTGGCTGTCAGGTTTCAGTGTCGTCTCAAATAAATTGCATTTCCAACCAAATAATCTTTGATGAAATCTTTCATTTATTAAGCACGACAATCTGTCCCCGATTATGTCGTAGCCAACACTGACTTCCTGACCCCAAACCTTCCCTTTCCGTTCCCCAATTCTCTGCGTCTCATTGGCCATCTTCCAAATCACTCTCCCCATATCTACTAATTCAGCTCCCAGGAATGTCCCCCCTCCCATCTCATCTCCTAGGGGATATTATCTTCAGGGAAAATAAGTAGGTGAAAAGCCAAGCGTCCTCTTGCCAGCTGCCCCCTCTTCTCCTCCTTATGTCAGCACTGGAACGAATGTAGTTTGGAGTGCTGACATTGGCGATCACGTTGGCAATCCTGTTCAATACTTTCCTGGCATTCCTCAATTGTGGTCCTAAGCCAAGGACTACCGTAATTCAGGCACTTGTCAATCAATATGTATTTATGACGGTGGCAGCATCCTGGGGTCAGGTGATCTCCATTCGTGGACTTCCGAGCCAGTTTCCAACAAGTAAAGTCAATGGGGGACTTTATGACTGCAGCAATTTATTTAACGGCTGTGGGAATAGGGCCACACCATCCGGCATGGCTCCCTTAACAACCGCTCTACTTAGCAACGGAAATGCTGCTCCCAACTCAGGTCGTCTGTCAAGGATGACTTGTATTTTGACAGCGGGTTTTTACGGTTAAAAAGTGAGCAATTACAGGTAGTCCCCGACTTACAACATTTCATTTAGTGACCATTTTACAAAGTTACAACGTCAATTAAAAAAGCGAGTTAAGACCGTTTTTCACACTTACGACTGTTGCAGCCTCCCCACGGTCACGTGATCAGAATTCAGATGCTGGGCAAATGACTTCTACTTATGACGGTCATGGCGTCCCGTGGTCATGTGACCTTCTGACAGGCAATGTCCACGGGGAAGCCAGATTCGCTTAACGACACTATTTCTGACTTATCAACTGCAGTGATTCGCTTAACAACGGTGGCAAGAAAAGTCATAAAATGGGGCAAAACTCACTTAACAAATGTCTCGCTTAGCAATAGGAATGTTGGGCTCAATTGTGGTTGTACGTCGAGGACTACCTCTGCAACTGGTTTATCACTCCGATTTGTCCATTTGTCTGAAGTGGTGTAGGGTCTCCTGCCTGAGCAGGGAGGGGGTTGGACTAGAAGACCTCCAAGGTCCCTTCCAACTCGGTTATTCTATTTTATTCTATTTATCAAGGCTCGGGTGAAAAGCTTTGGGCTCACTGATTTCATTCTCAGGAGGTTGCTTAAACTGCTCCGTTTTTTGACCAAGGGCAGAATTTGTCCCAACAAAGAGATTTGAGTTGGTTGAACTCTGCTTAGCTCAGTTCCAGGTTGAAGGTAGCCGTGAAGTTGACCTGTTGGATTCATTTATGGTCAACTGGCCACTTCTGCAGCCCAGAGAAGGTAGATTCACATACTGTAGCAACCAGTTTGCCCCAGAAATGTGAGCACGCCAGGGGTGGGTTTTAATTTTTTTTACTACCGGTTCTGTGGGCGTGGCTTATTTTGTGGGCGTGGTTCGATGGTCATGTGACAAACAATTCTTTAGGATTTAGCAGAGTCCTAAAGGGTCTACCAGGCTTTTAACTGCTTGCAGAGTTGTACCGGTCTACCCATTTGTTTTTGGAGCGCTCTGGTCTACCACCACGCGGCCTTTTACCGCTGATCAGCTGTAGGACGGCCCTTTGAAGCGCCGCGGCAAGCGTTTAAACAGTTTTTTGCCGCTCTGCCACCACCGAGAGCATCGGAAACCGCTTGCAGGCAGCTTGGCCTCAATTGCCAATCTACCACCACGGAGCGGTTTCCAAAGAGCGGATCGGTTGGGAGGCTTCTTGGCTTCTCAATTTAAAGCTACAGTGTCTTTTTTTTTTTTCATTTCTTTGTCAAGTGAGCCCTGATTTTTTTCCCTTCTAGCTGATCAGTTGGGACTCGGGAGGCAGCGAATAGATTGGGGGCGGGGCCAGGCAGAGGTGGTATTTACCGGTTCTCCGAACTACTCAAAAATTTCCACTACCAGTTCGCAAGAACCGGGGAGAACCGGTAGCAACCCACCACTGGAGCACGTGCACCATCCGTGCATGTGTGCGACATCAAACAACACAGCAATTCGCTCGCTTGTGCCATCTGCACATGCGTGCAGGGTCAAAAACACAGCAATATAGGATGGGATTGCGCCTGGGCAGATGGGCAGGCCCACCCACAAGTCGCTACTACCAATTTGCCCGAACTGGCTGAATCCCACCTCTGGTATGCAGGCATTAGAGCAGGACATGGATCGTAAGCAGTAGATGTAGGACCACATCTGTCCCTTCGCTACCACTTTATAAGGCCTTGGTAAGGCCACACCTGGAATACGGCATCCAGTTTGGGTCATGTCAAGTATTTGCAAGCCATTGGCACATATATCATACAGACACTAGTGGAGGCAGAAAGTGCCCCCACCCCTATGTGGAGAGGAGGGGCTTACACTGAGTATAAAACCCCCTCTAACCTTTCCACCTTGCTCTCTTTTACATTTGTTCTCCATGAGACATGATCTTTGATAGGGGTAGTCACACACGCTGTGTGCCCCCTATCCTAATGGATATTAAGACAGCCTTTGTATATAGTTAATATGTTTTGTTATATGAATAAATACATTTATCACATTTATTCATGCATCTGCCTTTGGACTCTTCTATGCTCCTGGGTGTTTCTACGATCCCAATTTCCACAGGTCACCACAATATAAAGAATGTTGAGACTCTGGAAAGAGTGCAGAGTGGAGCAACCAAGAGGATTAAAGGCCCGGAGGCCAAAAATTATGAAGAACGGTTGCAGGAACTGGGAATCTAAGAAAGATAAAGTCTAGGGTTGACATGTTAGTAGTCTTCCAATATTTGACAGGCTGCCACAAAGAGGAGGGGTCAATTTATTTTCCAAAGCACCTGAAGGCAGGAGAAGAAGCAACGGATGGAAACTGATCAAGGAGAGGCTTGTAGGGACTTCATCACTGGAGGCTTTCAAGAAGAGACTGGACAGCCACCTATCTGAAATGGTATAGGGTTTCCTGCTTGAGCAGGGGGTTGGACTAGAGGACCTCCAGGGTCCCTTCCAGATCTATTCAAGTCATTGAGGGGAGTCAACATCTTTTCCAAAGCACCAGAAGGCGGGAGAAGAAGCAACGGATGGAAACTAATCAAGGAGAGAGACAACCTAGAAGTAAGGAGGAATTTCCTAGAAGTGAGGACAATCAGCCAGAAGAACAACTGATCTTCAGAAGTTGTGGGTGCTCCATCACTGGAAGTTTTTAAGAAGAGGCTGGACAGCCATTTGTCTGAAACAGTACTATAAAGTTTCCTGCTTGAGCAACGGGTTGGACTAGAAGGCCTCTAAGATCCCTTCCAACTCTATTATACTGTTAGTTTAAGAAAGAGAAAGACTTGGGGTGACATGAGAGCAGTGTTCCAATATCTCCGGGGCTGCCCCAAAGAAGAGGAGGGTCAACCTCTTCTCCAAAGCACCTGAAGGCAGGAGAAGAAGCAACGGATGGAAACTAACCAAGGAGAGAAGCAACCTGGAACTAAGGAGAAACTTCCTAACAGTGAGAGAACAATCAGTCAGTGGAACTCCCTCCAGAGGTTGTGGATGCTCCATCATTGGAGGTCTTCAAGAAGAGATTGGACAACTGTTTGTCTGGAATGGTAGAGGGTCTCCTGCTTGAGCCCCAAAGTCCCAACCAACTCTGGGATGAGAGATGGGGGTGGAAGGCAGGTTGCCTTTCAACAGACAACCTTAAGGACCCAACAGATCCATCTCGATATTCAAGTTGTGTGAGGATTCAGCCTGCTGGAGAAGACCGTTCCCAGGAGAAAGCATTTTCTCACCAAGCTGGAAATGTTAGAAAGGAGGTTGCGATTCTTCTGAGGATGTGATCCGACGGGTTTCCCTTGGCAACAAGTCAGGATCTGATCCACCCACCTTTTCACAGCCATTTTCTCTTCTTCAGCCAGGAATCCTGGCATCCGCCTGGTCGTGCCACCCAACAGAGATGGATGGGCAGGGAAGGCCGGAGGTTTGGGGTGGCGAATGAAGGCGTGCAACCCTTTTGGCAGGGATCTGCGAAGGTCGAGGAAAGAGGGAAGGTTGGAAGGAGCCAGGTTCCTGCTGACTTCAGAAGGGTTCGATCAAACCGTCTTTATGGGGCTTCTGGGGGCTCCCTGAGCTTGGTGGTTTTCTTGCAGATGTTCATTACCCAACTACGTAACATCAACAGTGCTAGAAAGAAGTGAGGAGGAGGAGGAGGAGGAGGAGGAGGAGGAGGAGGAGGAGGAGGAGGAGGAGGAGGAGGTGGACTGAGAGGTCCTTGGTGCTCTCTGAGCTTGGTGGTTTTCTTGCAGACGTTTCATGACCCAACTAGGGAACATCATCACTGCTAGAAGGGGATGGGGTTTGTTCTTTGTTTATATACAGCAGCTTCCCCTGTCAGGGTTGATGAAGGTGTAGTTTTCTCCTTGGCATTTCCTTATTAGGGTATTGTTTTCTGCTTGATTGTTTGTCTGGTGTTAATCCCTGCTTATTCACTGAAGAGGTTACCCAGTTGGGTTATGAAACCCAACTGCAAGAAAACAACCCACCTCAGAGAGCACCAAGGACCCCAGTCTTGTTTCTCCTCCTCCTCCTCCTCCTCCTCCTCCTCCTCCTCCTCCTCCTCCTCCTCCTCCTCTTGCCCTGCTCCTTCTTTTCACCTCCTCGAACTGCACTAGTACTGATGATGTTACCTGATGTTATTGCTTAACGCATTGTAAGCCGCCCTGAGTCTCCGGAGAAGGGCGGCATATAAATCAAATTAAAAAAAAAATCCAGCTCAGAGAGCACCAAGGACCCCACAGTCTTCTTCCTCCTCCTCCTCCTCCTCCTCCTCCTCCTCCTCCTCCTCCTCTCCTCCACAAACCTCACTCCCTTCTAACATTGATGATGTTCCCTAGTTGGGTCACAAAATTTCTGCAAGAAAACCACCACGCTCAGAGAGCACCAAGGACCCTACAGTTCAACCCTCAGCTACTAAACCACCTTCCTCAGCAGAGGCCTACAGAGACTTGTTCAAGAGAGGGACACCCCCCAGATCCAAGTTGTGGCCGGAACTGGGGAAGTGCAAGCGTTCAAGGCAAGCTTGACCTCTTCTGGCTACGGACCTGAACTTCTCCAGCTTGCATTTTGGGCCGGAGAACCTCTGGAGAACCTCCCCAAAGGTGCCACCCTCCAAAAGCGAGCTTCCCAGCTGCCTTGCTCCCCAGATCCTTCCCTTCTCCCCTCCCCTTTGGGATAAAGGCAGCTGGGCCTCCCCCAATGTGCTGCTTTCCCAGTAGCTGGGCGCTGCTCCAGTTGCCCAATCCTTCTGGGTCCCGCCCTGCCCAGGGTGGGGCGGCGTGTGGGATAAACTGGATTCCTGCAGCACTGGGGAGTCTACCTCCCAGGGATAGATTTAATAATCCGTTGCCTTCCATCGCAAAGCTGCGCATTGTAAATAAATCTTTCATCCTGGCAAGGCGTGGTGGTGGTGGAACATTTGCAGGTTTCCCAACCCCTGCGTGGCTAAGGTTGCTTTCCCTATCCTGGACCTGCAGGGCCCAGGGAGGGGCCATTCTGCCTGGGGGGGTGGGGTGGGGAGGGGGCTCCCTTCGCCAGTAGACCCAGATCCTCTGATGCTCTCCCAGATGTAGCAAAAGTTCCCCCCTCCCCACTCGCCCATCACCTCCTCCTCCTCCTCCTCCCTGCAGAAGGAACCTGCTCTGCCTGCCATCACAGGTATAGGAACTGTCACAACAGCACCTCCTGCTGGTGACCAGAGGAACAATGCACCCCAAGCACCGAAGGACCCTTTTGGGGGGGTGGTTCAATTAACTCTAAGGCAGGTTGAAGGACTCGCCCCCACCCCCACCCCACCCCCAAGGAGATGTCTGGATCAGAAAATGCACGGAGTAACTACAGGCAGTCCTCGATTTACGCCCACGGACCCGTTTAAAAACATTTTCTGTTGCTAAACGGGACAGTTAAACAGCTGTTTTCCTGTTGCTAAACGGGACCGTTCTCGAGGGAGTTTTGTCCCATTTTATGACCTTTCCTGCCAGCGTTGCAAAGCGAAATGCTGCAGTTCTCAAGGTAGTAACCCGGTTGTTAAGTGAATCCGGCTTCCCTCCTTGGCTTTGCTGATCAGAAGGTCGCAAAAGGGGACTTCACGACCGTCATAAGTTTGAGTCGCTTGCCAAGCATCTTGAGTTTTGATCCCGTTTCCGTGAGGCTGCTGCCACGGTCATAAGTGTGAAAAATGGTCATATAAGTCACGTTTTTCAGTGCTTTTGTGACTTTGGATGGTCACTAAATGAGCTGTTGTAAGTTGAGGACTAACTATGCTCATTGGATAAGAAGCAAGAGAAGAACATAACAGAGAAGAAGTAAAACACAAGAGGCCGGTTAGTTTTCTGAGTTTAATTTCTTCCTCCTGCCCTCAGACAAAGTTTGGTGGTTACCATCAAATCCCCCTCTGTTTCCTTTCTATGCAATGGCCCAAATCCAGTTTATTTTATTTATTTAAAAGATTTACCCTTCTTTCAGCCCACTCTGCTGTTCCAAAGTCCAAAGGCTGGGGGGAAAAAAATCAAGAATGTGTATTTCCAGCAGATTTGCACCCGAGACCGGTTCGGCGTAGAGGAGCAAGAAGGAGCCTTAATCAGGAGTACAGAAATGTGGGGGTGTCTGAGCTGGGTTGCTTTCTTGTAGACCCAACTAGGTAACATCATCAGTGCTAGAAGGGAGTGGGGTTCGGTCCTTGTTTACTCCCTTCCAGCACTGATGATGTTCCCTAGTTGGGTCATGAAACGTCTGCAAGAAAACATCCAAGCTCAGATAGCACCCAGTCCTCCTCCTCCTCCCTCCTTCCAGCCTTGATGATATTCCCTAGTTGGGTCATGAAATGCCTGCAGGGAAAACCACCAAACTCAGAGAGCACCAAGGACCCCCCAGCCCTGCTCCTCCTCCTCCTCCCTCCCTAACTCTTCCTCCTCTTCCTCCTCCTCCACCATTTTATGTTCCAAGACCAGGGGTCCCCAAATTTGGCAGAATTCTCCAGCCAGCTATGCTATGCTGGCTGGAGAATTCTGGGAGTTGAAGTCCACAAGTCTTAAAGCTGCCAAGTTTGAAGACCTCTGTCCTAGACAGTGTTTCCTAACCTTGGCATCTTTTAAGATGTGTGGACTTCAACTCCCAGAATTCTGGGACTTGGAGTCCATACACCTTTAAGTTCCCAAGGCTGAGAAAACCCGATTTAGCAAATTAGCTAGTTGTATGTATGGGCAGCATTGTTAGATCGGGCACAAGGTGATGGGCATACCATAGATGAGTGCCAACACCTTCCTCCTTTTCTTCCAGATGGAAGGCCCTTGGGAAATACGGTAAAACCAAAATTTCATTTCTCCATCTTATGCTTGAAGGAGGTTAGCCAGCTCTTTTCATTCGCCGTTCCCAATCTTGGCAATTTCCCTCCAGCTTCGGAGTGGGACAACCACCATCCAATAACTGCTGGAATGGTTGCCAACGATGATGGACTTCTGGAAAACTCAAGCAGGTTTTTTGAGTTGGGAGAAGAGAGCCAACGGATCAACTGCCCTGCAGATTTAATCAATCAGAATAGAGCTGGAAGGGACCTTGGAGGTCTTCTAGCCCAACCCCCTGCTGAAACAGGAGACCCTACATCATTCCAGACAAGGAGCTGTCCAGTCTCTCCTTAAAAACCTCCAGTGATGGAGCACCCACAACTTCTGGTGGCAAGCTGTTCCACTGGTTAATTGTCCTCATTGTCAGGAAGTTTCTCCTTAATTCCAGGTTGCTTCTCTCTGTGACTTCAATCAGAATAGAGCTGGAAGGGACCTTGGAGGTCTTCTAGTCCAACCCTCTGCTCAAGCAGGAGACCCTACATCATTCCAGACAAGTAGCTGTCCAGTCTTTGGAAACTAATCAAGGAGAGAAGCAACCTGGAACTAAGGAGAACCTTCCTAACTGTAAGGACAATTAACCAGTGGAACAACTTGCCACCAGAAGTTGTGGGTGTTCCCATCACTGGAAGTTTTTAAGAAGAGTCTGGACAGTCACCTATCTGCTTGAGCAAAGGGCTGGACTAGAAGACCTCCAAGGTCCCTTCCGGCTCATTCATTCATTCACATTGGCCTCCTCGGGCTCTCGCTTCGCAAGCTCCAGAAAGTTCTGGAGAACTTCATGGAGGAGGAGATGGAAGAGGTAAACCAAGGGACCCTCTAAAGAAGGGTCCCACTGCCCGTTTCCCCCCGTCTTTAAATTATTACCAAGGCTCTGTACAAAAATAAAAAGGGTTCTCATAAGATTTACAACCAATATTATTAAATAAATATTTGGGGTAGAGAGTCCTTTGCTTGGTTCATAGTTCATCCTTGGGGTTGATGCCCAGATCGGTGGGACCGAAGCGTTGTTGGTCTAACAAGGCGATGATCTTGTCGGCATGGATTCGCTCCTGAAGGGAAAAAGAGAAGGGACAAGAGGTGAAGGCTGACCCAAGGAGGAAGGGCAGCCCCACCGTCCTCAATCTGGTCTGGAAAGACCATTTCTTATTCGTTAAAATTTATTTTTCACTGTGGAGTTACTATCTAGGCAGTTTACAATAATAAAAAAGGGGGGAAATGAACAGAGTGTAAGAGATTAACAGAGTTGGAAGGGACCTTGGAGGTCATCTAGTCCAACCCCCAACCCAAGCAGGAGACCCTATACCATTTCTGACCGATGACAGCCCAGTCTCTTCTTGAAAGCTTCCAGGGATGAAGCTCCCATGACTTCTAAAGGCAACTTCTGTTCCATGGGCTGATTGTTCTCACTGTCAGAAAATTCCTCCTTATTTCCAGGTTGAATCTTTCCTTGATCAGTTTCCCTCCATTATTCCTTGTCTGGCTTTCAGGAGCTTTGAAAAACAGCCTGACCTCCTCCTCTCCGTGGCAGCCCCTCAAATATTGGAAGATGCTCTCCTGTCGCCCCTGGTCCTTCTCTTCCCTAGACCAGCCAGGCCCAGTTCCTGCAACCGTTCATTGTATGTTTTAGCCTCCAGTCCCCTAATCCTCCTGGTTGCTCTTCTCTGCACTCTTTCCAGAGTCTCAGCATCTTTTTTACATCGTGGTGACCAAAACTGGATGCAGTAATCTAGGTGTGGCCTTACTAAGGCTTTATAGGGTGGTATTAGTTCCTCCCTTGATCTTGACTGTATCCCTCTGTTAATGCAGTTTAGGATTGCATTGGCTTTTTTGGCTGCCGCTGAACACGGCTGGCTCATATTTAGCTGGTTGTCCACTAAGACTCCAAGATCCCCCTCACAGTCACTGCTGTGGTAGTGGACTAAACAGGACAGAAGTAAAATAATAAGAGCAATAAAATACAGGTATCTCTATTTCTCAAGGAAATCTGCATTAGTTATAATTAAATTAGGATATTACAAATTAGTTATAATTACATTAGCGTAGTGTGATGCAGTCCTGGAGCCGAGGACACCCCCACTGCCTTATGATCCTTTTAGTCTTCTGAATTTTGGTTTTTATTTTTACTCGGAAGTTTTAAACTTGTTCTTCCTTCCATTTCTAAACTCTGCTTTCCCCAAGGGTGCTTTTTTTTCAACTGGACTTTCTGGATTTTTCTTTGAAGATGTTTCGCTTCTCCTCCAAGAAGCTTCTTCAGCTCTGACCAGATGGTGGGGAAGGGAAGGATTGATACTCCTTGCAGACACAGCTGATCATTTGCATCAGGGGTGAAATCCAACATTTTTCCCTACCAGTTCTGTGGGCGTGGCTTGGTGGGTGTGGCAGGGGAAGGATATTGCAAAACCTCCATTCCCACCCCACTCTGGGGCCACCTGAGTGGTGCAAATGGTTCCTGTGGTCTGCAATTTTTCCTCTGGGAATCCATTCCTCCTCCCACCCCATTCCAAGGGGGCTCATCCCACATTGCGTAGCTAAAGGTCTGTAGAGATTCTCAGCCATCCAGGTCCCGAAGGTGCTTTTCTTTCAAGAGGCAACTGGACTCTCTTGTTTTTTCTTTGAAGGCATTTCGCTTCTCATCCAGGAGGCTTCTTCAGCTCTGACTGGATGGTTGGGGAAAAACCCCCAGAAAGCCCAGAGGCCTCTTCAAAAAAAAAGCACTTTTGGGACAACCATGACTTGGATGGCTGGAGATCTTCAGAGACTGATCTTTGCTTTCTTTCTTTCTTTCTTTCTTTCTTTCTTTCTTTCTTTCTTTCTTTCTTTCTTTCTTTCTTTCTTCCTTCCTTTCCTTCCTTCCTTTCTTTCCCTCTTTCTTCCTTCCTTCCTTCCTTCCTTCCTCCTTCCTTTTTTCCTTGTTTCTTTCTTTCTTTCTTCTTTCTTTCTTTCTTTCTTTCTTTCTTTCTTTCTTTCTTTCTTTCTTCTTTCTTTCTTCCTTCCTTCCTTCCTTCTTCCTTCTTTCTTTCTTTCTTTCTTTCTTTCTTTCTTTCTTTCTTTCTTTCTTTCTTTCTTTCTTTCTTTCTTTCTTTCTTTCTTTCTTTCTTTCTTTCTTTCTTTCTTTCTTTCTTCTTTCCCTCTTCCTTCCTTCCTTCTTTCTTTCTTTGTTTCTTTCTTTCTTTCTTTCTTTCTTGGATTTTCATACTTTTGTATATACCTGCTTAGTAGGGCTTTTGCCCCCCCCCCCCCCAGCGGTGTTCTTTTTTTATATACAAAGTCAGCTTATTGCCCCCACAATCCGGGTCCTCATTTTACTGACCTCGGAAGGATGGAAGGCTGAGTCAACCTTGAGCCTGGTGAGATTTGAACTCGCAGTAATTGCAGGTATCTGGTGCTACTTAACAGTTCTTTAGTCTGCTGCGCCACTAAGGCTCCTTGGCTCCCTTATTCCTGTTCTTAAAGTTCCCAAAGTTCCTGTTTTACACGGTGACAGACTTTGGGTGTTTTGGATTGTCACTAGGAACAGTAGCTCCAATTATACAGGGAATGTATCCTTATATAATGGTAGCATCAAGGGAGCTTCAGCGTGAAAAGGAAGTTCAGCCAAACTTCTCCATCTTAGTGCCTGCAGAATGCACCCCGGTTTTTCCTCTGGTTCTCTTGGTGGGGTTTTTTGTAGCCACTTGGGGGCGCTCTTCTACAAGTAATATTCCCAGGTTTAGTTAGGATAAAAAGTGGGAGGCTGCAGCTGCTGATCGATACCCTCTCGGAGGTGGAGGTTCCGTCTCAGAAGGAGTTTGGGGGGGTCTTTTCAGAGAAGCAGGTGTCCCTGAGGCAGCTGCAGGGCAAAAGTGCAGAAGCCTCTGACTTGAAAGGAAACAGGTTGGCCCGCAAAGGAGCTCCAGGACTCCGGATTCTGTGTTAACATCAACCACTCTGCTCTCCTCCTTTCCTTCCTTCCTTCCCTCCCTCCCTCTCCTCCATCCTCCTTCAGGGTTTCCTTCCTTCCTTCCTTCCTCCCTTCCCCTCTCCTTCCATTCTTCTCATTCCCATTCCCCCCTTCCTTCCTTTCCTTTCCTTTCCTTTCCTTCCTTCCTTGCTTCCTTCCCTACGTTTCCTTTTCTCTCCTTCCTCTTTTCCTTCCTTCTCCCATGTCCTTCCTTCCTTCCTCCTGCTCTCTTCCTCTCTCTCCTTCAGTTCCTTCCTTCCTCTTGTTCTCTTCCTTTTTCTCTCCTTCAATTCCTTCATTCCCTTTCCCTTTCTCCTCCCTTCCTTCTCTCCCTCCCTCCCTCCTTCCTTCCTTCCTCCCTTCCTTCCTCCTGTTCTCTTCCTCTCTCCTTCAGTTCCTTCCTTCCTTTTGTTCTCTTCCCTTTTCACTCCTTCAATTCCTTCATTCCCTTTCCCTTTCTCCTCCCTTCCTTCCTTCCTTCCTTCCTTCCTTCCTTCCTTCCTTCCTTCCTTCCTTCCTTCCTTCCTTCCCATTTCACTTCCCTTCCCTTCCCTCCCCTTCTTCCCTCCCTGGGACTCAGACTGTGGCCCAGCCAAACTCACCAGTTCTCTGTAAAGGGGGTTGAGGGTGAACCACAGAGCGACGGCGCAGCGCTGTCCTTTGGTGACGGCCTTGACCCCGTGGGGATTCTCTCCGCCCGAGGAGAAGCTGACCATTCGCCCGCACTTGGGTCGGATGGAGGCCTGGAAGAAGGAGGGGAGGGAGGGAGGGAGGCACTGGGGTCGGGTGAGGGCCAAATGGAGCCACCGGCCTCTTCTTGCCTGTCAGGTACAGGTGGTCCTCGAATTCTGACCATTAATTGAGCCCAAAATTTTGACAGTGGTTAAGAGAGTTTGGCCCCATTTCACGACCTTTCTTGCCACCGTCGTTAAGCGAATCACTGCCGTTAAGTTAGTAAGATGGTCATTAAGTGACTCTGGTTTCCCTGTGGACTTTGCTCATCAGAAGGCTGCAAAAGCGGAAATCACGTGTGGCCCCAAGATACCACAACCGTCCTAAGTACACGCCAGTGGCCCAGCCTCTGGATCTTGAACGCCTGAACTGCAATGGTCATAAGTGTGAAAAGCAGTCAGGAGGCATTTTTTTCAGTGCCACTGTGACTTTGAACGGTCGTTAAATGAACGTTTGTAAATTGAGGAGTATCTTACCTGTCCAGGTATCTACTCACCGTGACTGTCTTGGCATCCATTTCCGTGAAAATAAACTCCCCGCCTTCAAAGTCGCTGTTCATGTAGAGGAGAGCACTGCAAAAGGAGAGGAAGGACAGAAGAGGAAGGTGAGATAGAATAGAATAAAGTACAGTAGAATAGAGTAGATTAGAGTAGAGTAGAGTAGAGTAAAGTAGGGTAGAGTAGAGTAGAGTAGGGTAGGGTAGGGTAGGGTAGGGTAGGGTAGGGTAGAGTAGAACAGAATAGAATACAGTGGAGTGGAGTGGAATGGAATGGAATAATAGGGTAGAGTAGAGTAGAGTAGAGTAGAGTAGGGTAGGGTAGGGTAGGGTAGGGTAGAGTAGAGTAGAACAGAATAGAATACAGTGGAGTGGAGTGGAATGGAATGGAATAATAGGGTAGAGTAGAGTAGAGTAGAGTAGAGTAGGGTAGGGTAGGGTAGGGTAGGGTAGGGTAGGGTAGGGTAGGGTAGAGTAGAACAGAATAGAATACAGTGGAGTGGAGTGGAATGGAATAATAGGGTAGAGTAGAGTAGAGTAGAGTAGAGTAGAGTAGAATAGAATAGAATAGAATAGAATAGAATAGAATAGAATAGAATAGAATAGAATAGAATAGAATAGAATAGAATAGAATAGAATAGAATAGAATAGAATAGAATAGTTGGAAGGGACCTTGGAGGTCTTCTAGTCCAGCCTCTATATAATTCCAGACAAACAGCTGTTTCTTCCTAAAAACCATCAGGAAGGAAGGGAGGGAAGGGGGGAGGGAGGGAGGGAGGGGAAGGGAAGAGAAGGGAGGGAGGGAGGGAGGGAAAGAAGGAAGGGAGGGAAGAAAGAAGGAAGGAAGGAAGGAAGGAAGGAAGGAAGGAAGGAAGGGGAATGGAGGGAGGGAGGGAGGGAAAGGAAGGTAGGTAAGAAGGAAGGAAGGGGAAGGGAGGGAGGGAAGGAGGGAAAAAAGGAGGGAGGGAAGGAAAGGAAGGTAGGTAGGAAGGAAGGAAGGGGAAGGGAGGGAGGGAGGGAAGGAGGGAAAGAAGGAAGGGAGGAAGGAGGGAGGGAGGGAAGGAAAGGAAGGTAGGTAGGAAGGAAGGAAGGAAGGGGAAGGGAGGGAGGGAGGAAGGAAGGAAGGAAGGAGATGGGAATGAGAAGGAGGAAGGAACAACAGAATAACAGAGTTGGAAGGGACCTTTGAGGTCTTCTAGCCCAACCTCCTGCTCTAGATTACTCTACTTGGCCTTGATGAAGAGCACCTGAAGACCCTTCTTATCTTCAGGGTCATGAGCGACCCACCCACCTGTAGTCTCGGAAGGTGTAAGCTGGGGGCTCCTTCCAACACTCGTTGGCCTCGGGGTCCAAGAGACAATTGTCCGCGTGGATTGGGTGGCTGAGATCATTCCTCCGTTCCTGTTGACCTGAAGGAACCAAGAACTGAAGACCTCAAGGTGGCCCCACACAACTTTTGTGTTGCTCTCTTGCTAAAACACTCCCACAAAACCTCCTGCACACCTCTAAAGCCCTTCCCCAAAGCCTTTACACCAGGGGTCTCCAAAGTTTAGCCACTTTAAGACTTGCGGACTTCAGCTCCCAGAATTCCCTGACGTGAATGCATTCTTTATGACGTGCATCCCCATTGTGATCTGCTTACTCTCTCGTAATCCCTTTCTCTGCAATCTCTCCGCTCTAAGAGATGGGAGGAAAAGAAACAGGCACAGCTGGGTGGGGAATTCTGGGAGTTGAAGTCCTTCAAGTGGAGACCCCTGCTCTACGCCAGCGTTGCTCAACCTTGCCCTCTCCCCAGACTCACCTGACAGGGCTGTGCGGCAGACCAGGTGTGTGTAAGAGAAATACAGGGTGGAATTGAGCATGAAGTAGGATTCCACGATCTTCCGGGCTTTCTCGCTGACATCATAGAAGAGGCGGGCACTTTTCAAAGGGATCCGCCCCTCACTGCCAAACTGCAGGCAAATCAAATGAGAAGGTTCTCTCTCTTCTCTCTCCCTTTTATTTATTTTGTCCAGCATACATAAGATAACAGATAAAAGTATAAACATGATTTTGAATACATGAAATGGATACGAATAAAAAGGGACAGTAGGACAGGGACGGTTGGCACGTGGGTGCGCTTATGCACGCCCCCTTAGAGACCTCTGAGGAATGGGGTGAGGTCAACAGTAGACACTTTCTCTCTTTTTTCTTCTCTCTCTCTCTCTCTCTCTCTCTTTATCTCTCTTTCTTTCTCCTCTCTCTCTTTCTTTGTCTCTCTGTCTCTCTCTCTCTCCTTCTCTGTCTCTGTCTCTGTCTCTGTCTCTTTCTTTCTCCTCTCTCTCTTTCTTTCTTTGTCCCTCTGTCTCTCTCTCTCTCCTTCTCTGTCTCTGTCTCTCTTTCTTTCTCGTCTCTCTCTTTCTTTCTTTGTCTCTCTGTCTCTCTCTCTCTCCTTCTCTCTCTCTTTCTTTCTCGTCTCTCTCTCTCTCTCTCTCTCCTTTCTTTCTTTGTCTCTCTGTCTCTCCTCTGTCTCTCTTTCTCTTCTCTCTCTCTCTCTTTCTCTCTCTCTATGTGCCTGTCTCTTTCTCTCTCTCTCTCTCTCTCCTTTCTTTCTTTCTTTGTCTCTGTCTCTCTTCCTCCTTCTCTGTCTCTCTCTTTCTCTTCTCTCTCTCTTTCTCTGTCTCTTTCAGCTTTTCTCTCTCCTCTTTCTCTCTCTTTCTCTGTCTCTCCTTTTTTCTCCTCTTTCTTTTTTCCTTCTTTCTTTCTTTCTCCTCTGTGTCTCTCTCCTTCTCTCTTTCTTTCTTTCTCGTCTCTCTCTGTGTGTGTGTGTCTCTCTCTCTTTCTGTCTCTCTTTCTTTCTTTCTCCTTCACTCTCTCTCTCTTTTCTTTCCTTCTTTCTTTCTTTCTCCTCTCTCTCTGTCTCTCTCTCTCTCATAGTCCTTGAGCCATTCATTTAATAACTGTTCAAATTTAAACGGCACTAAGAAAAGGGACTTGTGACCATTTTTCACACTCGAGTTACAACTACAACTGAGCCCAAAACTTTTGTTGTTAAGCGAGACACATTGTTAAGTGAGTTGTGCCCCATTTTAGAACCTTTTGGGCCACAGTTATTAAGTGAAATCACTGCCGTTGCTAAGTTAGCCACATGGTCGTTGAGTGAACCCGGCTTCCCCGTTGACTTTGCGTATCCGAAGGTCGCAAAAGGGAATCATGTGACCCCGGCACACTACGACCGTCATAAATATGAGTCAGTGTTTTCACTGTGCCGTTATAACTTTGAATGGCCACCAAATGAACGGTTGTAAATGGAGGACTACTCTACCTCTCAAGGACATATCTGGGATCAGAGCCGTGCCCATGTCTTGACGTGGCCTACCTGAAAGCAGAATGCCTGAAGAGAGGCTCCTCCATCATGAGCTGCTGATGGACTTGATCTAAACTAGCTTTGGAGGCCTCCAGAGGTTCTCACCACACATGAGAAAAAGGCCCAGCTTGACACAACGCCTTCTTACCTTCAGAGCGTTGAGGATGGTGGCTCCTTCGAACTTCTCATTTGGGGTGTGAGGAGAGGTCTTCCCCCTGTAGCCATCACCAGCCAGGAGGATGTTCTGCAGGAGAAGACCAACGTTTAGGGCTCTGGAGGCTAAAACATGTGAAGAAACGGTTGCAGGAACTGGGTTTGTCTAGTCCAACGAAGAGAAAGCTAGGGGCTGACATGATGGCATCTTCCAATATCTCAGGGGTTTCCACAAAGAGGAGGGGGTCCATCTATTCTCCAAAGTACCAGAAGGCAAGAAAAGAAGTGATGGATGGAATCTACTCAAGGAGAGAAGCAACCTGGAATTAAGGAGAAACTTCCTAACAGTGTGGACAATTAACCAGAGGAACAGTTTCCCACCAGATGTTGTGGGTACTCCAACACTCAGGTTTTTAAGAAGAAATTGGACAACTATTGATCCAATGGATGGCATCTCCTTCAGCGTGACACCTTCAAGGGGTTGGTCTCTAAGAGGCCAGAGGCTTCATGATGAGGTCTGCTCACAGAAATGGGCCAGGCAACCCTTATGGACCTCAAATTGCCACTAGACACCTGCTCAGAGGGGTCCTCCGCTTTGGCACCCACAGATGGGCAGTTACTCACATTGGCGATGTGCTCCAGCTCCTGGCACTCGCTTGGCGAGATGACATTGTCCAGGAGGACTCGCTGCGTCCCGTTCAGCTGCTGGGAATTGTAGACAAACTGGACTTCGTTGAACAGAAGGGGGCCTCCTAGGCAGAGAGGGAAGGAGGGAGGGGAAGGAAGGAAGGAGGCAGGGAGGGAGTGAGGGAGGAAGGAAAGAAGAAGGAAGAGAAGAAGGAAGGAAGGAAAAAGGAGGGAGAGAGTAAGAAATGAAGGAAAGAGATGGAGGGATTGAGAAAGGGAGAGAATGATGGAGAAAAAGAACGAAAAAAGAGGTAGGGAGGGAGAAAGGAAGGAAGGAGGGAGAAAGGAATGTGGGAGAGAGGGAGGAAAGAAGGAAGGAAGGAAGGAAGGAAGGAAGGAAGGAAGGAAGGAAGGAAAGGGAAGGAGGGAGAAATGATTGAGGGATGGAGAGAGGGAGAGAATGATGAAGAAAGGAAGGAAGAAAGAAAGAAAGAAAGAAAGAAAGAAAGAAAGAAAGAAAGAAAGAAAGAAAGAAAGAAAGAAAGAAAGAAAGAAAGAAAAAACTTATTTTAGCAGATCCAAACATTGGAAAGAGCAGACTGTGGAGCAAGGCAAGAGACACCCTGCCTGGGGCTAATCCGAAGGTTGGCTCAAGGGCAGAAGCAGCCCTCTCTCTTTCTGACCACGGAGGGAATCCTGGCTTGGCACTGCCCATCCTTGTCCTCCGGGTGGCATTTCAAGGGCAAAATCCAAACACGGTGGGAACAGCTCCCCCCACCCTCTCCCCCAAGCTTGGCTCCTTGGGGCTTTTCCATTTTTCCAGAGGCAGAAAGAACCGCTGCTTCTTTTCCCCCCAGATATCTTGAGGGTCAGAGAACCCCACAGAAGGTGAAGTGAATCTATTCCTCCAAGGGAGGAGGACAAAAGCCAGACCTCCCCCTCCTCCCAAAGCCCCCTCCCTTCCGGCACTGATGATGTTCCCTAGTTGGGTCATGAAACATCTGCAAGGAAACCACCCAGCTCAGAGAGCATCCCTATAGTTTTTTTCCTCCTCCTCCTCCTCCTCCTCCTCCTCCTCCTCCTCCTCCTCCTCCTCCTCCTCCTCCTCCTCCTCCTCCTCCTCCTCCTCCTCCTCTCCGCAAACCCCTCTCCTTTCCAATACTGATGATGTTCCCTAGTTGGGTCATGAAACGTCTACAAGAAAACCACCCAGCTCAGAGAGCATCCCTATATTTTTTTCCTCCTCCTCCTCCTCCTCCTCCTCCTCCTCCTCCTCCTCCTCCTCCTCCTCCTCCTCCTCCTCCTCTCCGCAAACCCCTCTCCTTTCCAATACTGATGATGTTCCCTAGTTGGGTCATGAAACGTCTACAAGAAAACCACCCAGCTCAGAGAGCATCCCTATATTTTTTTCCTCCTCCTCCTCCTCCTCCTCCTCCTCCTCCTCCTCCTCCTCCTCCTCCTCCTCCTCCTCCTCCTCCTCCTCCTCTCTTCCTCTATCTCCATTCTGGATGGTGCAAACAGCAAGCAAACCAGACGGGCCACGGGAGGAATGCTTTGCAATAGTTGGTGGGCAAACTATTCTCTGCCCTTACAAAATAATGCAATCTTTCCAAGAACGTGCCTACGGGAGGGAAAGCATCTGTGGAAATGGAGTTTCCACGAAAGGGGCCTGGGAAAAGCATTCTCTCCTTCGCCCTGAAGCCAGCCGAAGGCCTCAGCTGGGCTGAGAATTTGTCTCCAAAGTTTACAGTCTGCAGGTTGCACAGAGTAAATCTTTTTTTGACCCAGCTCTCAAAACTAACCGAGGATGGAGCTGGGTGGGTCCATTGCATTTCCTCTGGAAAATCAGAGACCCTTTCCCTCCTGCCCTCCATGCCTGTTAAGGAGTTGTGGGGTGGCCAAGCCCTAAGCAGGAGAGCCCCTAAAACAGCCAGGTCTCCAAACTTGGCCACTTGAAGACTTATGGACTTCAACTCCCAGAATTCCCTAGCCAGCGGGGGGAATTCTGGGAGTTGAAGTCCACAAAACTTAAAATGGCCAAGTTTGGAGAACCCTGGAGTAGACACACCCAATTCCTGCAACTGTTCTTGATATGATTTTGCCTCCAGGACCCTTCATGTCCAGGGAACCTTACCTTCCCGCAAAGGGTGCCCCATTTTGGACAAATCCTGCTCAGGAGGGGCATACCCAGGCTCATTGGCTTGGTGGTCCTGCAGCCCGGAAGGATCCCTGAGGAAGACAAACCAGGAGCCGCTGGTTGGGTTCCCACAATAGGCTGGACACCCGACTTAAGAGCCCGAAGCCCAACTGAATGTTGACTGAACAAGCCAACATGCCAAGAGTCAATCAATTAACTTGAGATGGAACATTACAGGTAATTCCTCAACGTACGACCGCAAACGGAGCCCATAATTCATGTTGCTAAGTGAGAGATGTGTGTGCAGTGAGTTTTGTTCCATTTTACGACCTTTCTCGCAGCCGTTAAGTGAATCACTACTGTTATTAAATGAACCACACAGTTGTTAAGTGAATCTGGCTTCCTCCTTGGCTTGGCTCGTCAGAAGGTCGCGAAAGGGGATCGCGTGATCCCCCCCCCCGGGATGCTGCGACCGTCATAAATGTGAGTCCGGTTGCCAAGCATTTGAATTTTGATCACGTGACCAGGCTACGAAAGTCGTAACTATGAAAATCGGTCCTACGTCACATTTTTTCAGCGCCATTGTAACTTTGAACGGTCACTAAATGAAGCGTTTGTAAGTCGAGGTCTACCTGCGTTTGGGTTTCAGGAAAGAGGGGAAGACCACAACAGACCATTAACAGTAACAAGAGTCGGAAGGGACCTTGGAGGTCATCTAGTCCAACCCCCTGCTCACGCAGGAGACCTGTGCTAGGGATTCGAACCGCTGAACTGCCGACTTTTCTGATCGACAAGCTCAGCGTCTTAGCCACTGAGCCACCTAGCCAGGCTATAAGAAGGCTAGTCAGGTCCAGGTGGAGGTTTTTGAGTCGTGGGGAAGACCCATCAGCCTCAAGTGCCGTGCGGACCCCCATTATCCTTCTCTGAGTTTTGGGTACGATGAGGTAACCCAGGTCTGTTGCCCACATGCAGGTTTAATCTTGGCTAGTGTCAGAACTGAGATGGGTCCTTTCTTTTTTTTCTTTTTTTTTTTTCCGGTTTATTCAATATAAAAAGATAAAAATTGTACAAAAAATTCTTAACTCTAACAATACATTCAAAACTACTTACAAACAAAACTAACAAACAGGATTACCTATCTATAATACATGAGCATACAAATATATACATTAACCTTTGCTTCTTTTATATCTTAATGACGGTGTATATTTATCACCTTTGATTTCTTACTGGAGCCATCTGGTTTCCCCCTTGGGCAGAGACCGGACTGGGGGCTCCCCTCTTTAAGTGGCATTTCTTTCACCTTCCCTTCCCAGCCGCCAGCCCTCCAAGCGCTAACCAGATCTGCCCCAAAAGGGCTTTATTTTCAAGAGGCAACTGGACTTTCTGGTTTTTCTTTTGAAGAGGTTTTGCTTCTCCTCCAAGAAGCTTCTTCAACTCTGACTGAATGGAAGGATTGATACTCCTTGCAGGCAGCTGTTCATTTGCATCCTTTTAGAGCAGTGTTTCTCAACCTTGGAGTTGAAGTCCACACATCGTCCAGCGGCCAAGGTTGAGAAGGACTGTTTTAGAGGGTCGTTGAGGCCACTTGGAGGTTTATCTGTGTCCTCAGGGTCCCCTGAGTAGTGTAAATGGGGGTGCAGTTCACAACACAATCATTTCAGCACTTCCAAGAAGGCTCCTCGCTCACTTGCACCCCCTCCCCCATGCAGACACCCCTGGTGCCAATGGTGACTCCCTTTCAAATATTCACCAACGGCTTTTGAGATTTCTGCCCCCCTGCAAGACCCCCTGAACTGTCAGTCTTCTTCAGCAGATGGTAGTTGTGCTTTCTTACCTTTGGCTGTCCGGACGAGATCCAGCGGGGTTCCAGTAGTTCTGGAAGAAGGAAGGCTGGCTGGTTAAGGCGGGAGAGAGAAAGAGAGAAGGGGAGAAAGAAAGAGAGGGAGAGGGAGAGAGGTTGAGGGAGAGCAGGAGGGAGGAAGGAAGGATGGAAAAGAGAAACGAAGGAAGGAAAAAAGGAAGGAAATTGTAATGAGAGGAAGGAAGGAAAGAAGAAAGGAAAAGAGAAAGGAAGGGAGGAAAAAAGGAAGGAAGGAAATTGTAATGAGAGGAAGGAAGGAAAGAAGAAATGAAAAGAGAAAGGAAGGAAGGAAAAAAGGAAGGAAGGAAATTGTAATGAGTGGAAGGAAGGAAAGAAAGAAGGAAGGAAGGAAGGAAAGAAGGAAGGAAGGAAAAAGGAAGGAAGGAAGGAAAAAAGGAAGGAAATTGTAACGAGAGGAAAGAAGGAAGGAAGGAAAAGAGAAATGGAGGAAGGAAAACGGAAGGAAGGAAATTGTAATGAGAGGAAGGAAGGAAGGAAAGAAGGAAGGAAGAAAGAAGGAAGGAAGGAAAAGAGAAATGAAGGAAGGAAAAAAGGAAGGAAATTGTAACGAGAGGAAAGAAGGAAGGAAGGAAAAGGGAAATGGAGGAAGGAAAAATGGAAGGAAGGAAATTGTAATGAGAGGAAGGAAGGAAAGAAGGCAGGCAGACAGGAGGAAGGAAAGGAAGGAAGGAAGGAAGGGAAGGGAAGAAGGACCCTCCCCACAATGCACCCCCCCATCCCCTCCAAAGAACTGTCCAAAAAACGTCTCCCTGTAACTTTATCTCAAGATTCAGTCACAAAATTCCCTCATTGAATTCCCACTAAACCATAAATCCACCTTAAACAGGTGCAAATGCTACCTTATACACAACCTGCCATGCTTAAACAGTGTGCCCCGTTCATGCAAAGCCTTGGTCTGAATCACCTATGAAGACGGCATCTAGTCATGGAACCAGAAGGCGCCCAACAACCCCATCCTAGCTGAGTTTAGGTGGTCGTGTGAATGCTGGCCCAAGTGTCCTGCAGCACCTTCACGCTGTCTAAAGGCACCTCTTTACCCAGATGGACTCCCCAAGTTCCAGAGTTGAAGTCCACAATCTTAAAGTCCAGACATTTTTGCTAAGCCTAGATGCAGATGATCTCCCCCGGCACCCGTGGCTGAAGGAGAAGTTCCTCCAAGCAAGGCTGGGTTTGGCCAGGACTAAGCTATGATTCTTGGCTCCATCTGCCCCACCCCCACCCCCCGAGACTCCAGGAGCCCATTCTCACCGGTTCCGTGTACAAGAAACCCAGGATGCTGGCTCCGTCCTCTAGCAACTCTGCTTCCAAGCGGTGTCTCCGGAGGAAGGTCACGGCTTCCTGGAAAAAAATATATATATATAAAAGAGAGAAACCTAGTTGTGAGCGTTACGCACGATCTGTAATTCTCCCACCGTGATCTGTGGAGTCCTTGGTGCCCCCTGAAGCTGGGTTGTTTTCTTGCAGGCGTTTCATGACCCAACTGGATAACAGCATCAGTGCTCAGTATCCGCATTGATGTGTCCTAATTGGGTCACGAAATGTCTACAAGAAAACCACCAAGATCAGAGAGCACCAAGGACCTCACAGTCGTCCTCCTCCTCCCCACTCCCTTCTAGACTGATGGTGTTACCTAATTGGGTCATGAAACGTTTGCAAGAAAACCACCTAACTCAGCACCAAGGACCCTACAGCCCTCCTCCTCCTCCTCCTCCTCCTCCCCTTCCTCTTCTTCCTCCTCCTCCTGGCCACCACCCCTTCTAGCCCTGATGATGTTCCCTAGTTTATTTATTTATTTTATTTATTTGTTTTAATTATTTATTTATTTTATTTTATTCGATTTGTATACCGCCCTTCTCCTAGTGGACTCAGGGCGGTGCACAGCCAGAACTAAAACACATACCGATACAAAATTTAAAATTATTAAAAGAATTATATACTTTGGCCCAAATTTAAAACAATTCGAATTTTAATTTGTATACCACCCTTCTCCAGCAGGACTCAGTTGGGTCAGAGAGCACCCAGGACCCAACAATTCAGCCCTGATCTGCCAACAACCTCTTCTTTCAGCGCGTCCTCAATGTAAGCCCTGCAGAAGATGGCTTGTTCCTCACCAAGGCCAAGGGTCCTCGAAGTTACATCCGAGCCTCGCTCCCACGTCCGAGCCGCTTACCTCTCTGGGTTTGATGGCCTCCAGGTCAAGAGATCCTTCTAAGAGGCTCTTGTAATAATCCTCGTTCTCCAGGACATCTTCATCGTCTGGATGGAAGAGGAGATACGTCCTGGTGCACTCCAACGCTTGGACGTAATCGCCCACTGTGAGGAGGATGGGAAAAAAACAAACCACGATTCAGGGTTTGTCTTCAGTTTGGCTGCATCCTGGCTGGCCAAATCTCAACGGAAGCAAATGAGAAATTGCTACAAGAGGTTAGCTTGAGCACAACCTGGAGAAGACGGACAACTCCGGCCAAAAATACAGAGAGGTGGCATGGCCCCCCACCTTATGAAGCCCGCCTCCTCCATCCCGTAATTTCTGAGCATGCTCAGTTCCACCCAGCGGTTCTTTCAATGCATCCGTTCCCTTCCAGCTGCTCTCTGCTACTACCACGTATCCGATACAGTTAGTTGGTCCTCGATTTACAAACACAACCGAACATGCAAAAATTCCTGTCGCTAAGTGAGACAGTTGCAAAATGGAGCTTTGCCCCATTGTACAACCGTCCTTGTGTCCTTAAGTGAATCACTGCAGTCGTTAAGTTAGTAAGACCGTTGTTAAGCAGATCTGGCTTCCTCACTGACTTTGCTTGTCAAAAGGTCACAAAAGGAGATCAGGTGACCCCGGGGGATTCTGCAACCGTCGTAAGTCCATGCCAGTTGCCAAGCCTCCAGATTTTGATCACGTGACCATGGGGGGGGGGTGTGTGTGGCAATGGTCCTAAGTGAGAAAAATGGTTCATAAATCACCTTTTTCCAGTGTCGTCGTGACTTCAAACGGTCACTGAATGAACAGTGGTAACTCAAGGACTACCTACAGGGAGCATTTTCCCCAGAATTCTAGTCCTCAATGTTTTTCAGGTTGAGAAACAGGAGCAGAGATACACGGTCCTTCTCTTCCGTTTCTCTCTTCTGTTGAAGTGCAGAATGGAGTTCAATTATTTTATAGCTGGTTATTTCAAATATGCATGTGATTTCTTTCCTTCCTTCCTCCCTTCTTTTATATTTTTCCTTCCTTTCTTTTATTTCCTTCCTCCCTCCCTCCCTCCCTCCATTCTTTCTTTGATATTTTTCCTTCCTTCCTTCCCTCCCTCCTTCCTTCTTTTATATTTTTCCTTCCTTCCTCTCTCCCTTCTCTTATTTCCTTCCTTCATTGCTTCCTTTCTTCCTTCCCACCCTCCCTTTCTTCCTTCATTCTTTCCTTCTTTCATTTCCTTCCTTTATTTTTGCCTTCCTTCCCTTCCTTCCTCCCTCCCTCCCTTCCTTTCCTTCTTTTATATTTTTCCTTCCTTCCTTCTCTTATTTCCTTCCTTCATTGCTTCCTTTCTTCCTTCCCACCCTCCCTCTCTTCCTTCATTCTTTCCTTCTTTCATTTCCTTCCTTCATTTTTTCCTTCCTTCCCTTCCTTCATCCCTCCCTCCCTTCCTTTCCTTCTTTTATATTTTTCCTTCTTTCCTTCCTTCCTCCTTTCATTTCCTTGCTTCCTTGCTTCCTTCCTTCCCTCCCTCCCTCTCTTCCTTCCTTCCTTCTTTTATTTTTTCCTTCCTCCCTCCCGCCCTCCCTCTCCTTTCTTTTATATTTTCCTTCCTTCATTGCTTCCTTCCCTCCCTCTCTTTCTTTCTTCTTTCCTTCTTTCATTTCCTTCCTTCCTTCTTTTATTTTTTTCCTTCCTTCCTTCCTTCTTCCCTCTCCTTTCTTTTATATTTTCCTTCCTTCATTGCTTCCTTCCTTCCCTCTCTTCCTTCCTTCTTTTATTTTCTTCCTTCCTCCCTCCCTCTCTTCTTTCTTTTATTCCTCCCTCCCTCCCTCTTTCTCAACATTGACAGACCGCCTTCTCCCCCCGCCCCCAGAAAAGAGCAGTGATTTTTTTCCCCCATCTGCTTTTGAGGCTCCCCTTTTGCCCTCTCCTGCCCATAAGCCTTGGCAAGCAGGGCAAAGGACTCGTTTGCTTAGAAACACAACCTTGAGTATTTCGGATGTTGTGGTGTGCAGCCCCAGGGATGTGTCCCCTTGCAAAGAACCCAGAAAACCTGCTCTTTCCATCAGACACGCTGAAAAGGCATCTTTGAGGGGCAGTAAGGGAGACCGCCTAACCCGGACTCTGGGTTGAAAGATCTTGAACCCAGGGCGTGCATTGTTTCCCTGAACCTGATGCAGGGAGTTCTCAATTTACAACCGTTCATTTAGTGACCGTTCAAAGTTGCAACACCACTGAAAAAAGTGACACGACTGGTTTTCACGCTTACGACCGTTGCAGCATCCCCCATGGTCACATGATCAAAATTCAGACACTTGAGCAACTGGCATGTACTTATGACGGTTTCAATGTCCAGGGGTCACATGATCCCCCTTTGTGACCTTCTGACAAGCAAAGTCAATGGGGAAGCCAGAGTTGCTTTAAAACCCTGTTACTACCTTCCTCTTCACAAGCTACACTGGGGTCCTGATTCGTCTGGCTTTTAAGAAGAGGGATAAATTGAAGGATGAAAGGTCTTTTGAGGTCTCCCAGTCCTAAAGACTCCATATTACTTTCAAGTTGGAGGCCATCTGCCTTCAAATCCCATTTGCCAAGGATTATGACAACATCTCCAGAAGATGCATCAGGGGCATTAAGTGGTCTGGCTTCGAAAAAAGAGTGGCTAAATTGATGGATGAAAGGTCTTTTGAGGTCTCCTGGTCCTAAAGACTCCATATTACCTCCAGGTTGGGGGGTCACCTGCCTCCAAATCCTACTTGTCAAGGAATATGATAACATCTCCAGAAGATGCATCAGGGGCACTAAAAGGTCTGATTTCTAAAAAAAAAATTGATGGATGAAAGGTCTTTTGAGGTCTCCCAGTCCTAAAGACTCCATATTACTTTCAAGTTGGAGGCCATCTGCCTCCAAATCCCACTTGCCAAGGAATATGATAACATCTCCAGAAGATGCATCAGGGGCACTAAATGGTCTGGCTTCGAAAAAAGAGTGGCTAAATTGATGGATGAAAGGTCTTTTGAGGTCTCCTGGTCCTAAAGACTCCATATTACCTCCAGGTTGGGGGGTCACCTGCCTCCAAATCCTACTTGTCAAGGAATATGATAACATCTCCAGAAGATGCATCAGGGGCACTAAAAGGTCTGATTTCTAAAAAAAAAATTGATGGATGAAAGGTCTTTTGAGGTCTCCCAGTCCTAAAGACTCCATATTACTTTCAAGTTGGAGGCCATCTGCCTCCAAATTCCACTTGCCAAGGAATATGATAACATCTCCAGAAGATGCATCAGTGGCACTAAATGGTCTGGCTTCGAAAAAAGAGTGGCTAAATTGATGGATGAAAGGTCTTTTGAGGTCTCCTGGTCCTAAAGACTTCATATTACTTTCAAATTGGGGGTCACCTACCTCCAGATCCCACTTGCCAAGGAATAAATGTGTTCATTCTTGGTTGTCCTCTAGGAGAAACACAATCCTGGACTACAGTGAGCTTGGCCTGACCCAGAAGGGCTGTTCTTGTGTTTGTAGACCTGTGCATGGTTTAGCTTTTGGGTGATAACACAACTCTGATCTCTGTGCGTTTGAGGACCTCAGAAAAGCTAGACCTACCTCTGAAGTAGGCAAACTGCAAGAAGTCGTAATGCAAGGGCAGGAAGTTGTCGATGGGTGAGAGTCGCCCAGGCCGTGTGGCAAGTTGTCGCACACACTCGTGTTGACACAGCACGACTTGCATGCAGTGATCTGCAAGGAAGGGAGAAAACACAAGTTTTGCAGCAGAAAAAACAACAATTCATTTCATTTAAGGCAACTGAGTTTCATAAGACCCCCGTACAGAATTACGGAGTTGGACGGGATCTTGGAGGCCTTCTAGTCCAACCCCCTGCACAAGCAGGAGACCTTATAGCATCCTGATCAAATGGTTGTCCAATCTCTTCTTAAAAAACTCCAGTAATGGAGCACCCACAACTTCTTGTGGCAAGCTGTTCCACTGGTTAATTGTTTTCACTTTCAGAAGTTTCTCCTTAATTCCAGGTTGCTTCTCTCCTTGCTTAGTTTCCATCCATTGCTTCTTGTCTTGCCTTCAGGGGCTTTGGAGAATAGGTGGAGCCCCCTCTTCTTTGGGGCAGCCCCTCAAATACTGGAAGACTGCTATCTTGTCACCCCTGGTCCTTCTCTTCCTTAGACTAGAGTCATACCCAAATTCCTGCAACCGTTCTTCGTATGCTTTATCCTCCAGTCCCCTAATCAACTTGGTTGCTCTTTTCTGCTCTTTCTAGGGTCTCAACATCTTCTTGAGTGAGAGCAATCAACCCAGAAACTCACAAATGGTGTAGGGTCTCCTGCTTGGGCAAGGGGTTGGACTAGATGACCTCCAAGGTCCCTTCCAACTCTGTTGTTCTATATTCAGCGGAACAGAAGTTGCCTTCAGAGGTTGTGGGAGCTTCATCCCTGGAAGCTTTCAAGAAGAATGGATAGATGATAAAGCATGGTGATGAAATATTATATATGAAATGAAATTTGGATAAAACGTTTAAACACTTGCCTTTTGCTAGAGGAAAGAACATTTGTCATATAATGAGATTTTGAAAATTTTAAAGCACGAAATGATTTTAACCGATCGAAATACTGTCTGTAACTATTTGGAAGGATGATGTTTTTATGTTGTTTTTGTTTAAAAAATAAAAAACTTTTTACAAAAAAAAAGAAGAGAAGAGACTGGGCTGCCCTCTGTCAGGAATGGTGTAGGGTCTCCTGCTTGGGTGGGGGGGGGTTGGACTAGATGACCTCCAAGGTCCCTTCCAACTCTGTTGTTCTATATTCAGCGGAACAGAAGTTGCCTTCAGAAGTTGTGGGAGCTTCATCCCTGGAAGCTTTCAAGAAGAGACCAGACTACCATCGGTCAGAAATGATGTGGGGTCTCCTGCTTGGGTGAACGGGGGGTTGGAATAGATGACCTCCATGGTCCCTTCCAACTCTGTTAATCTATTAATTTTCCCCCCTTTCTATCACGGTGGCCAAAACTGGATGTTGTGAGACTTCCTTCCATGAGGAAAACATAAACTCGCATCAGAAGAGCCTTGGTAGTACAGTGGTCTAAGGCACCCTGTTATTAAGCTGGTTATTAAGACCAGATGCCTGCAATTACTGCAGGTTCGAATCTCACGAGGCTCAAGGTTGACTCAGCCTTCCATCCTTTCTAAGGTGGGTAAAATGAGGACCCAGATTATGGGGGGCAATAAGCTGACTTTGTATAAATATACAAAAGTATGAAGGCTATTGCTTAACGCACTGTAAGCCGCCCTGAGTCTCCGGAGAAGGGCGGCATATAAATCAATTTTTTTAAAAAAAGAAGAATAAACGTAGGAAACTCCTGGGGCAGCTTTTGAAAGGAGGGACGGAGGCTGCTTGTGGCATCTGCAGGGAGGGTCAGAGGCTGTTTTGTCCTCCGGGAGACTCTTGTCAGCACATTCTATTGTGTCGAATGCTGCATTTCGAGCTATTACACAACGCCAGGCCCTAGGAACACGCAGTCCCCAGTGAATTGTGTCTGCGTGGTGGTGCAAGCCGATGAGACATGCTCCCCTGCCCACTGGGGAGTCGGAGAGAGAGAGCGCATGAGTCAGAGGGTCCTTGATTTATGACCAAATTGGGACATGGAATTTCCGTGGTAAGCAAAACGATTGTTGAGCGTATCACACCCAGGTTCACACCCCTTTCTATCACCCCAGGGATTAAGCCATTAGTCATGCGGGGCGAATCCTGCTTTCCCCACTGACTTTGCGGGTTGGAAACTGGTGGGGAAGTTTGCATTGGGAGATCACGTGACACCTGCCCCCCCCCGTACGAAGATGCTGCAATCGTCGTAAATAGAGGCCAGCTAAGCGGAGACAGCGGTTAAGTGAGTTTTGCCCCATTTTGCAACCTTTCTTGCCACTGTTGTGAAGTGGATCGCTGCAGGCGTTAAGTGAGTCCCACGGCTGTTAAGTGAATCCGGCGTCTCCGTTGAGGACTAGCTGTATTACATTGTGAAAACCTCCCATATCGGTTAAGGTGTATCCAGGTTGACCCTCACTGGAAGCCGTGACCCAACCCAGCTGCCCCATCTCTCTGCTTCTTTGTCAAGGGCAGCTGGGGAGGACAAATGGTGGGGCAGGAGAGGCCCTCATCTTCCTCACCCATCCAGAGATGGGAAGAAAAGGCCGGAGAGTAAAAGAATGACAGAGTTTGAAGGGACCTTGGAGGTCTTCTAGTCCAGCCCCCTGCTCAAGCAGGAGATGCTATACTATTTCAGACAAATGGCGGTCCAATCTCTTCTTAAACACCTCCAGTGAGGGAGCACCCACAACTTCTGGTGGCAAGTAGTTCCACTGGTTAATTGTTCCAACTGTCAAGAAATTTCTCCTTAATTCCAGGTTGCTTCTCTTTGATTAGTTTCCTTCCTTCCTTCCTTCCTTCCTTCCTTCCTTCCTTCCTTCCTTCCTTCCTTCCTTCCTTCCTTCCTTCCTTCCTTCCTTCCTTCCCTCCTTCCTTCCTTCCTTCCTTCATCATAGGACTCCAAGGGACCTCAGAGGTTTTCCTGAGCAAGACCCATCCAGAGATGGGAAGGAAAGGCCGGAGAGTAAAAGAATGACAGAGTTGGAAGGGACCTTGGAGGTCTTCTAGTCCAGCCCCCTGCTCAAGCAGGAGACCCTTTACCATCCCAGTCAAATGGCTGTCCAGTCTCTTCTTAAAAAGCCTCCAGTGATGAAGCACCCACGCCTTCCAGTGGCAAGTTGTTCCACTGCTTAATTGTTCTAACTGTCAGAAAAAAATCCTCCTTAGTTCCAGGTTGCTTCTCTCCTTGATGAGTTTCCACCCGTTGCTTCTCCTCCTGCCTTCAGGGGCTTCGGAGAATAGGTGGACCCCCAATTCTTCTTTGTGGCAGCCCCTCAAATACTGGAAGTCTGCAATCCTGTCTCCCCTAGTCCTTCTTCTCATTAAATCTGGGTAGGAACTAGATCTACCCAGTTCCTGCAACCGTTCTTGGTATCTTTTAGCCTCCAGCCCCCCCCAAGAGAACTGGAGAGAAGCCCTCTTGGACCAGGCCAGGAGGCCACGTTCTCCTTCCGCTGGTGGCCTTACCTGCAATGGCCTCGTAGAGAACGGCCTTATAATCCAGGTACTCGTATTCCTCAAATCTCTGGGGACCTTCGCACAAGATCCGGCACTCGGCGTCCGCAGCCTCGTAATCCTTCAGGGCCCGTTCCAGGAAGCCAATGGCCAAATCGTATTCCTCCCGGTCGTAATGCCGGATGCCGGACAGATAATTCTCCTGGAAGACACAAGAAGACACCTTGAAGCCAAGGTTGAGGAGGAAACACCTGTCCGACTACCTTCACTGAGTAGGGGCTGGGCTTCATGACCTCAAGGAGCCCTTCCAACCTGCCTGGGGACTCTAGGGCTCTACGCAGACGTGGGAAAGGACATCGTAGTTGTAGAGTCGGTCCCTGACTTACAACCACAATTGGGACCAGAATTTCCATTGCAAAACCAGGAGGCTGTTGAGGGAGGCGCCTCCAATTTTACCATCTTGTTTGCCACGGTTGTTATCACTGCATTTGTTAAGTGACTCATGCCGCCGTTAAGCGAATCCAGCTTCCCCCAATGGACTTTGCTCGTTGGAAGCTGGCTGGGAAGTCAGAAATGGCGATCACTGTGACCGTCATAAGTACGAGATGGTGGCTGAAATTAATGTGACAATGGGCCTATTGCAATGGTCATTACGTGTGAGGATCATTCTTCCCTCTCTGACTTCAGCTTCCTTCTTTCCTTCTCTTTCTCTCTCCCTCTTTCTTTCTTTCTTTCTTTCTTTCTTTTTCTCCTTACTTCCTCCCTCCCTCCCTCCCTTTCTTTCTTTTTCTTTTTCTCCTTCCTTCCTTCTTTCTTTTTCTTTCTTTTTCTCCTTCCTTCCTTCCTTCCTCTTTCTTTCATTCTTCTTCCTTCCTTCCCTTTTCTCCTTCCTTCCTTCTTTCTCTTTCTTTCTCTCTTTTTCTCCTAACTTCCTCCCTCCCTCCCTTTCTTTCTTTCCTTCTTTCTTTCTTCCTTCCTTCCTTTTTCTCCTTCCTTCCTTTTCTTTTTTTCTTTTTCTCCTTCCTTCCTCTTTCTTTCATTCTTCTTCCTTCCTTCCCTTTTCTCCTTCCTTCATTCTTTCTCTTTCTTTCTATCTTTTTCTCCTTCCTTCCTTTCCTCCCTCCCTCTGATCATCCATTCTTCCTTCCTTCCATTCTTCTTCCTTCCTTCCCTTTTCTCCTTCTTTCCTTCCTTTCTTTCTTTTTCTCCTTCCTTCTTCCCTCCCTCTCTCCATCCCATCTTTCTTTCTTTCTTTCTTTCTTTCTCTTCTTTCTTTCTTTCTTTCTTTCTTTCTTTCTTTCTTTCTTTCTTTCTTTCTTTCTTTCTTCCTTTCTTTTTCTTTCTTCCTTCCTTTCTTTCTTTCTTCTCTCTCTCTCACTTTCTTTCTTTCTTTTCCTTTGTTCCTCCCTCCCTCCCTCCCTCTCACACTCACACTTACACCCCCACAGACTCCCACAGAGAGAGACCATCTTTACCATGTGCGGCTGAGCCTCTTGGTCCACCAGGTCCACCTTCCCCGAGAGGGTCTTGTAATTGTCCAGGTCCTGCTGCATCTCCAGGTGTTCTGGGTTGGCTGCAAAGAAGGTGTGGGCAGCATTGGCCGCCTTGTCCAACTCATTCATCTGGGAGAGAGAGAGGAAGGAAGGAAGGAAAGAAAGGAGGGAGGGAGGGGGAGAGATACTTAAATACCCACAATCATTTTTTTTTAAAGCATCATCAAACAGCCCCAAATACCACAGAGGAATTCAGAAAGGACTTGACCTCCAAGGAAAGAACAGAGACACGCAAAGAGAAGCTACTTGGGCCATTCAAAGAAACGAAGAATATCCAACTTCAATCCTTTTGCTATGACCTCATCAATAGTTTCAACTCCATTTCCAACAAGGAATGTCTGGGGAGGGGGGGGGGGGGCAAAACCTGCACATTCCAGGCCACGAGGCTCCCACCTCAGCTGAGTAAATAAACATCTCGAGATGGAGGTTCACCCAAGCAGGCAAGAATCCTATTGTCAGGGAGGGTGGAGTTTGGAGGAAATCAGCTTTTTCGGCTCTCCACATCCCTCCTTCAGATGTGCTGGACTTCTGAGCCAGGTTCAGGAAGGCTGGAGTCAAAAGTGACAGAGAGGGTCCCACACGCTCCAGGGGCCTCCATGGCTCAAGACAAAGGAAGAGGCTCGGATGCCCAAAGGTGCTTTTATTTCAAGAGGCAACTGGACTTTCTGGTTTTTCTTTGAAGACGTTTCGCTTCTCATCCAGGAAGCTTCTTCAGCCCTAAGTGGATGGTGGGGAGCGGAAGGAAGCCAGTCAGAGCTGAAGAAGCTTCCTGGATGAGAAGCGAAACATCTTCAAAGAAAAACCAGAAAGTCCAGTTGCCTCTTGAAATAAAAGCCCCTCTGGGACAGCCATGGCCTGGATGACCAAAAATCTCCATAGACAAAGAGGCTCAGGGTTCTTCTAAAGCAGCTCTGCTTCGATAAGAGGAAGACCATTAAGATCACTCAATACCACTTTTTAATGCCTTGGGAAGGCCACACTTGGAATTCTACATCTGGTTTTGGTTGCCACAATATAAAAAAAGATGTTGAGACTCTGGAAAGAGTGCAGAGAAGAGCCACAAAGAGGATTAGGGGACTGGAGGCTAAAACCTACGATGAACGGTTGCAGGAACTGGGCCTGGCTAGTTTAATGAAAAGAAAAAACTAGGGGAGACATGACTGCATCTTCCAATACTTGAGGGGCTGCCACAAAGAAGAAGAGGGGGTCAAGCTATTCTCCAAAGCAGCTGAAGGCAGGACAAGAAGCAATGGGTGGAAACTAATCAAGGAGAGAAGCAACCTGGAACTAAGGAGAAATTTCCTGACAGTGAGGAATAGAATAGAATAGAATAGAATAGAATAGAATAGAATAGAATAGAATAGAATAGAATAGAATAGAATAGAATAGAATAGAATAGAATAGAATAGAATAGAATAGAATAGAATAGAATAGAATAGAGGGAATGGAATGGAATAGGAAATGAAAGGGAAGGGAAAGGAAGGGAAAGGAAGGGAAGGGAAGGGAAGGGAAGGGAAGAGAAGAGAAGAGAAGAGAGGAGAGGAGAGGAGAGGAGAGGAGAGGAGAGGAGAGGAGAGGAGAGGAGAGGAGAGGAGAGGAGAGGAGAGGAGAGGAGAGGAGAGGAGAGGAGAGAATACAGAAGAGAAGAGAAGAGAATATAGAATAGAATAGAATAGAATAGAATAGAATAGAATAGAATAGAATAGAATAGAATAGAATAGAATAGAATAGAATAGAACAGAACAGAACAGAATAGAATAGAATAGAATAGAACAGAACAGAATAGAATAGAATAGAATAGAATAGAACAGAATAGAATAGAACAGAATAGAATAGAATAGAATAGAATAGAATAGAATAGAATAGAATAGAATAGAATAGAATGGAATAGAACGGAATTGAATTCTTTATTGGCCAAGTGTGACTGGACACACAAGGAATTTGTCTTTGGTGCATACAGTCTCAGAGTACATAAAAGAAAAGACACATAAGGTACAACATTTAATGATAGTCATAGGGAACAAATAAGCAATCAAATCATATTAGGAAACAGTCAATATAAATCTTAAGGATACCAGCAACAAGGTTTCAGTCATACAGTCATAAGTGGGAGGAGATGGATGATGGGAACGATGAGAAGATGAATAGTAGTGCAGACTTAGTGAATAGTTTGACAGTGTTGAGGGAATTATTTGTTTAGCAGAGTGGTGACGTCCAGGGAAAAAACTCTTCTTGTGTCTAGTTGTGTGCAGTGCTCTATAGCGTCGATTTGAGGGTAGGAGTTGAAACAAGTTATGTCCAGGATGCGAGGGGTCTGTAGATATTTTCCCAGCCCTCTTTTTGACTCGTGCAGTATACAGGTCCTCCATGGAAGGCAGGTTGATAGTCATTGATAGAATATAACAGAACAGAATAAAATAAAATAAAATAAAATACCGTGTTTCCCTGAAAATCAGACCCTGTCTTATATTTTTTTGAACCCTGAAATAAGCGCTTGGCCTTATTGCCATGCGCTCAAAAGCCCAATTGGGCTTATTATCAGGGGATGCCTTATTTTGGGGGAAACAGGGTAACAATTAACCAGTGGAACAGCTTGCCACCAGAAATCGTGGGCACTCCATCATTGGAGGTTTTTAAGAAGAGACTGGGCAGCCACTAGTCTGAAATGGTAGAGGGTCTCCTGCTTGAGCAGTGGGCTGGACTAGAAGACCTCCAAAGTCCCTTCCAACTCTGCTATTCTGTTAAGAGAGATCCAACCTGGAACAGGAGAAATTTCATGGCAGTGAGAACAAGTAACCAGTGGAACAACTTGCCACCAGAAGTTGTGGGTGCTTCATCTCCGGAGGCTTTTAAGAAGAGACTGGACCACCATCGGTCTGAAATGGTATGGGATCTCCTGCTCGTGCAGGGGGATGGACTAGAAGACCTCCAAGGTCCCTTCCAACTCTGTTATTTCTGTTAAGTAGTAAAATGCATTTACTCAAAACGCTTCTACTTCACCATCCCAAGATTTAGTTGGCCACAATCCTCCAGCATCTGTTTTCATAGTGGAACGTGGTCCGTATCTTGGAAGGACCTCCAAAAGCCCACATGAAAAACTGTCCCAGCAACTTCCCTCGAAGGAGAGACGCCAAAACATTGTATAAAGTTTTCAAAGCTCCCCGGAGAATTGCTCAGGAACTGGGCTGCGTGGAAGGCAAATTCTTTAACTGCTAAATTAATCAGACCATCTTTGGATCTAACCCAGGCATTCATCTAGGAGCGTTTCCCAACGGTAGCAGTTTGAAGATGGATGGAGTTCAAAAAGAGAAGGAGAAGGAGAAGGAGAAGGTGAAGAAGGAGAAAAAGAAGAAGTGGTGGTGGAAGGAAGAAGAGGAGGAAGAAGAGAAGGATATGAAAGGGAAGGAGAAAGGGTGGTAGTGGTGGAAGAGGAGAAGTTAGGGATGGTGGAAATGAAGAAAGAGGAGATCAAGAAGAAGAAGAAGAAGAAGAAGAAGAAGGAGAAGGAGAAGAAGAAGAAGAAGAAGAAGAAGAAGAAGAAGAAGAAGAAGAAGAAGAAGAAGAAGAAGAAGAAGAAGAAGAAGAAGAAGAAGAAGAAGAGGAGGAGGAGGTAGAGGCAGCAATGGTGGTGGTGATGGATGAGGAGGGGGGGAGAAGGTTAAGAAAGAGAAGGAGCAATGGTGGTGGAAGAGGAGGAGGAGGGATGGTGGAGCTGAAGAAAGAGTAGAAGAAGAGGAGGTGGAGGTCGCAATAGTGGTGAAGAAAGAGAAGATGAGCTGGTGATGGTGGTAGAGAAAAAGAGAAGGAGAGGAAGAAGGAGAGATAAAGAAAGAGGAGGATGAAGAGAAGATAGAGGAGGAGGAGGAAGGAGAAGGAGAAGGAGAAGGAGAAGGAGAAGAAGAAGAAGAAGAAGAAGAAGAAGAAGAAGAAGAAGAAGAAGAAGAAGAAGAAGAAGAAGAAGAAGAAGAAGAAGAAGAAGAAGAAGAAGAAGAAGAAGAAGAAGAAGAAGAAGAAGAAGACGACTGTAGGGTCCTTGGTGCTCTTTGAACTCAATTGTTTTCTTGCAGACATTTTATCACCCAAGTAGGTAACATCATCAATGCTAGAAGAGAGACAGGTGTGTGGAGAGGAGGAGGAGGAGGAGGAGGAGGAGGGGGAGAACCTGGACTCCTGCGTGTCCTGGAATGTACAAGGTAGGGCACGGCTTGGCATGGGGCATGGTTTCCTCCCCTGGCAGTTCTTGCCCAGACGTGCCTCCTTGGCATAACCTGGATTTGGGGGGAGGCTGTGCCCTTGAAGAGGACTAGTCTGCAGCTGAAATGCTCCAGGGCACCTCCGTGGCTGCCTTGCCAAGCCCTCAGCAGGAAAGACGGAGGCTGCGGAAGGAAAGGAGATTTATTCTGTGCCCTTCCTTGCTCTCTTTCTGGCTGAAGAAGATTAGATTGGCAATCCTGGACAGATGCTTAGAGAAATTAAGTGGACAGGGAGCTAATTTTGGGCAGATGTTTGATTGACCCAGTAAGGAGGGAGACCAAACCCGTTTAGAACACGTTGCCTAAGGCAAAACTCGTTGGGGTGCTTCCCCTAAACTCTCACCCCACCCCTGGTGATCCTAGTGCCAAGGGGTGAAGCCTCGGCACCCCAAATAAGGGTGCTGAGGACGTGACGCGTTGAATTGTGCCAAGATGTGCCATGAAGCAGCCATTTTAACTCGGAATTTGGGAGGGTTGATTGCCAAAACAGCTGCCCTCCTATGTGAGACGGGGGAATGTTGCTGTAAATCAGAGTTTTTTTAATCTCAGTGATTTTAAGACCAAGTGGATGTTAACTCCCAGAATCCTCCAGTCAACAGCATGGGGGGGGGAATTGAATGGAATTGAATTCTGGGAGTTGAAGTCCACCCGTCTTGAAGTTAGTCATTCCCGACTCTAGGGGGAGGTGCTCATCTCCGTTTCAAAGCCGAAGAGCCAGCGCTGTCTGAAGACGTCTCCGTGGTCCTGTGGCCAGCATGACTCAACGCCAAAGGTGCACAGAACGCTGTTCCCTTCCCACCAAAGGTGGCCCCTATTTTTCTCCTTGCATTTTTTTTTACCTGCTTTCAAACTGCTAGGTTGGCAGAAGCTGGGACAAGTAACGGGAGCTCATTCCATTATGTGGCACTAGGGATTCGAATCGCTGAACTGCCAACCTTTCAATCGACAAGCTCAGAGTCTTAGCCACTGAGCCACCACATCCCTCTTATATATCTATCTATCTACTCACACACACACACTACTGGTAGTCCTCAACTTACGACCACAATTAAGCCCCAAATTTACATTGCCAAGTGAGACATTCGTTAAGTGAGTTTTGTCCCCTTTTATAACTTTTCTTACCACAGTTCTTAAGTGAATCGTTGCAATTGTTCAGTTAGTAACACGGTTGTGAATTGAATCCGTCTTCCCCATGGACCTTGCTTGTTGGAAGGTCGCAAAAGGGGACTTTGCGACCGTCATAACTACGAGTCAGTTTGCCAAGCGTCTGAATTTCGATCACGTGACTCTGGGGATGCTGCAACGGTCGTAAGAAAAATGATCCTAAGTCACTGTTTTCAGCGATGTTGTGATTTAGTGAACGGTCACTAAATGAATTGTTGTAAGTCGAGGACTAGCTGTACAATACTGAAAGGAGACCCTTCTATCACCCATTATATAGAGCATAGCTCTTGTGTTATATTTTGAAAAACTTTTGCCGCCTGGAATTTCAACCGAAGGATGGTTTGGGAATTTGGATGAAAAGATGAGTTTATATGTTTCCTTTCCACCCCTCCCTTTTTTTTTTTTGCCTAGCATGAAGCAAAACGACAAAGGTTAATTTAATTGCATAACATGACGGCATATAGAAATATTAATTTTTACTGGAGCATAAGGCATGCATGCTTTTGTGAGGTGGGGCGGATGCATGGAATATATTTTAAAAAAAATGTGCAAATACCACACAGCATTATGGGTTACTACACATCTCAAATAAAAGATCTGCCAGTTATCATGGAAGGATTAGGAAGAGAGGAATTGGACGACTGAATATTGGTATTTTTCCAAGTTAATAAGATTGACTCGGGACCCAGGTCAAGTGTCTTGTGTGAATGCAACCCTTTCACTTTTCAGCCCCAGAATTCATTAGAGACGGAGGCCCTTTAACCCGGAGACGCCTTCAACTCTGCCCCTTTGCAAGGGGGGGGGGGGTTCTACTCTACACACAGCTTCTTCCCCCAACTGTAGCTCACCAACAATCATCACATACAGGGAGTCCTCAGCTTACGACCGCAAATGGAACCAGAACTTTCGTTGCCCAGCGGAGCAGTCATGAAGTCAGCTGATCTTTTTTTTTTTTTTTTTGCCATGGTCGTTCAGTGCGTTTTGCCCCGTTTAACGTCCTTTCTTGCCACTGTTGTTAAGTGAACCACTGCCATTAATAAGTTAGTCACCTGGCTGTTAAGTGAATTTGGCTTCTCTGTGGACTTTGCTTGTCGGAAAAGGTAGTGAAAGGGGATTACGTGACCCATGGGATGCTGCCACCGTCATAAATACGAGTCAGTTGCCAAGCGCCTGAATTTTGATCATGTGACCATGGGGATGCTGCAATAGTCGTAAGTGTGAAAAATGGTCATGAGACACTTTATTCACACTGTGAGAGGGATCTTGGAGTCCTGGTGGACGACCACTTAAATCTGAGCCAGCCGTGTGCAGCAGCTGCCCAAAAAGCCAACACAGATCTAGGCTGCATCAACAGAGGGAGAGAATCAAGACCACGTTAAAAGAGTTAATTCCACTTTATAATGCCCTGATAAAGCCACACTTGGAATACTGCATTCAGTTTTGGTCGCCATGATGTAAAAAAGATGTGGAGACTCTAGAAAGAGTGCAGAGAAGAGCAACAAAGAGGATTAGGGGTCTGGAGGCTAAAACATACGAAGAACGGTTGCAGGAACTGGGTATGGCTAGTTTAATGAAAAGAAGGACTAGGGGAGACATGATAGCAGTCTTCCAATATCTCAGGGGCTGCCACAAAGAAGAGGGGGTCAAGCTATTCTCCAAAGCATCTGAAGGCAGGACAAGAAGCAATGGGTGGAAACTAATCAAGGAGAGAAGCAATTTAAAACTAAGGAGAAATTTCCTGACAGTGAGAACAATTAACCAGTGGAACAACTTGCCTCCAGAAGCTGTAAATGCTCCAACACTGGAAGTTTTTAAGAAGAGATTGGACAACTATTTGTCTGAAGTGTGTAGGGTTTCCTGCCTGGCCAGGGTTGGACTAGAAGACCTCCAAGGTCCCTTCCAACTCTGTTATTCCATTCCATTCCATTCCATTCCATTCCATTCCATTCTATTCTATAATCTGTGCCTCTCTTGCGACACAACAGTTGTTGCCTCCTGAGTCCTCCCGTGACCCCTGCAAAGAACGAGCCGATGACCAAGCCTTTTGAGGTCAGTTTAATTAATTGGTTACTTAATTCTGCAGCCGCCGCCACTGCTGAGCATTTGAACAACATGTTATGCTCATTGCTGAGATTATAATGTGAACCATGCTCCCGGTTTCCGGCTTCTGAGAAGGAAAGCAATTTATCCTTTTCCAGGATAAATAAATAAAAACTCAGGGGGTGAATTCAGCCAGGATTTGCACACGTACACACAAATGCAAAGGAATATTGTCATGCTGTTCTTTGGGGGATCAGGAGAAGGAAAAAAATAAATAATTGCTGTGTTTTCAATAAGGCCACGCATGCTCAGGAAGGGGGCAAAGAGGCTTGTAAGTGAACTTCTACTCCCCAAATTATCTTGAGCTGCGCCTCTCCTAGGATCTGAACGTGGGGACACCTTGTGGTCATCTAGTCCAACCCCCTACTCAGGGCGGGAATCTGAGTCTCTGAGGATTTACCTGGATTTTTAATCCCAAAATCGTCTTTAACAGCCTGTAAAGATTCTCAGTCATCCCAAAGGTGCTTTTTCAGGAGGCAACTGGAGTTTCTGTTTTTTTTTTTTTTTTGAAGATGTTTCCCTTTTTATCCAAGAAGCTTCTTCAGCTCTGACTGGAGAAACTTCCATTCCCCACCATCCAGTCAGAGCTGAAGAAGCTTCTTGGATAAAAAGGGAAACATCTTCAAAAAAAAATCTGGCTCCCAGGAACTTAAATCTGTTTTATTCCATACCACGCACTCTGGAATGAGAAGAAATGCTGTTATTGGTCGTAAAATGGAGCAAACCTCACTCAACCAATGTCTCGCTTAGCAACAAAAATTTTGGACTCATTTGCGGTCGTGCGTTGAGGACTACTTGTATTCTGTGTAGGGCACCACAATGCCCACTGTTTCATTGAGTGCCCGGATAAATGCCCCAAGCAGGACTGGTCCTTTTCCTCTCTCCAGCCCACCTCTCCACACTCCAGACCCCCAGTGCCCCGTGCCAGATTTGGGAGGGTTTGGGTCCCTCTTCACCCGTGGCAGAGGGAGCTCTGTGCCCTGCCCTGCCCGTGTGCCCCATCTGGCTCTTTCAGAGCATTGTCTGTCCCTGAAAGGGCTCCCCTGTTCTACCCTCTCTCGGGAGCAGCATTGGGGGGTGGGCAGTGGGCAGCTCTCAAGGAAGCCAGCCATGGCTCATGGCCGCAGCTACCAGAGTGGTAGTGCTGGATCTGGGAAGGAAGGCTTCCATTAGAAAAAACCTGTCCTTCTGGCCTCCCCTCCATGCGGGAGGGAAATCTCTGGGTCTGGGAGGAAGCCCCAAGCCTGCTCCTGGCCCCACCACCTGGAGGCAGGGAGTGTCTCAAACTTTTCAGCTCAGCGAAGGAAGGAAGGAAGAAGGGAAAAGAGAGAAATAAGAGAAAAGAAAAGAGTGAAGGAAAAGGGAAAAGGAGAAAGGAGAAAGGAAAGGAGGTGGGAGGAAGAAAAGGAAAGGAAGGGAAGGGAAGGGAAGGGAAGGAAGGGAAGGGGAGGGGAAGGGTGGAGAGGAAAGGAAGGGAAGGGAAGGGAAGGGAAGGGAAGGGAAGGAAGGAAAGGAAAGGAAAGGAAAGGAAAGGAAAGGAAAGGAAGGGAAGGGAAGGGAAGGGAAGGGAAGGAAAAGAAAGGAAAAGAAAAGAAAAGAAAAGAAAAGAAAAGAAAAGAAAGGAAAGGAGGTGGGAGGAAGGGAAGGGAAGGAAAGGAAGAGAAGGGAAGGGAAGGGAAGGGAAGGAAGGGAAGGGAAGGGAAGGGAAGGGAAGGAAAAGAAAGGAAAAGAAAAGAAAAGAAAAGAAAAGAAAAGAAAGGAAAGGAGGTGGGAGGAAGGGAAGGGAAGGAAAGGAAGAGAAGGGAAGGGAAGGGAAGGGAAGGGAAGGAAGGGAAGGGAAGGGAAGGGAAGGGAAGGGAAGGGAAAGAAAGGAAAAGAAAAGAAAAGAAAAGAAAGGAAAGGAGGTGGGAGGAAGGGAAGGGAAGGAAAGGAAGAGAAGGGAAGGGAAGGGAAGGAAAGGAAGGGAAGGGAAGGAAAAGAAAGGAAAAGAAAAGAAAGGAAAGGAAAGGAGGTGGGAGGAAGGGAAGGGAAGGGAAGGGAAGGGAAGGGAAGGAAAGGAAAGGAAAGGAAAGGAAAGGAAAGGAAAGGAAAGGAAAGGAAAGGAAAGGAAAGGAAAGGAAAGGGAGGGAAGGGAAGGGAAGGAAGGGAAGGGAAGGGAAGGGAAGGAAAGGGGAAGGAAGGGAAGGGAAGGGAAGGGAAGGGAAAGGAAGAGAAAGAAAGGAAAGGGAAGGGAAGGGAAAGGAAGAGAAAGAAAAGAAAGGAAAGGAAAGGAAAGGAGGTGGGAGGAAGGGAAGGGAAGGGAAGGGAAGGGAAGGGAAGGGAAGGAAAGGAAAGGAAAGGAAAGGAAAGGAAAGGAAAGGAAAGGAAAGGAAAGGAAAGGAAAGGAAAACCTGAGCCAAAGACAAAATCAATGGCCAATCCTGCCATTCCTACAAAGGGAAACTGCCCCACACGAACACGAGAGCCGAGGCCAGGAGGAAGAGGGTCCGGGAACCACAAGCCACTTACACAAAGGGCATCTTTTGGATGGTGTTCCCAGTGCCCCCCCTCTCCTGTTTCTGCCAACGGGCGAGAGGCTGCTTGTGCAACCTTAGCGGCTCCACCGTGGAGAGGCTGGCATTCCTCCAGGCAGACAGAGCAGCTGCTCCTGGTGCCAGCAGCCCCTGTGCAAAATGCTGGGGGAGGGGAGTCAGCACAGGGCCAGCAACCCCTCCCCCTCCTCCCAGGATTTGGGGGCACTTGTTCAAATGTTTGCAAAGGCCCGGGTTCAAGAGACCACCGAGACAATCTCCATCCACTGAACTGCCATTTATGACAATGATATCCTGCCAAATAAGCAGGCTTCTCCATTTTACAAAGAAACAAATAAGCAGACACCCTCCACGCATCTTAAAGTCTAACTCCCATCACACCAGCAACCGTCCCCCCAGAGGGAAGGTTAGTTTTAAAGCCCAATTGTCGCAAATGTTAGGTTTTTAATTACCGGTATGTCACTGAGGTGGCTCCTCTGCTGGCTTTTGGAGGCTGGATTGAGAACTCCTGACCCCCTTTTTCTAGCTCCAGTAGAAGAGAGTATTTGTGGCTCAGGGCTGAATTGTGGGGGCCCTTGGAGTTTGGTGGTTTTCTTGCAGATATTTCATGACCCAACTAGGTAATATCATCAGTGCTGGAAGGGAGCAGAGTCTGTGAGGAGGAAGAGGAAGAGGAAGAAGAAGAAGAAGAGGAGGAAGAGAGGAGGAGGAGGAGGAGGAGGAGGAGGAGGAGGAGGAGGAGGAGGAGGAGGAGGAGGAGGAGGAGGAAGAAGAAGAAGAAGAAGAAGAAGAAGAAGAAGAAGAAGAAGAAGAAGAAGAAGAAGAAGAAGAAGAAGAAGAAGAAGAAGAAGAAGAAGAAGAAGAAGAAGAAGAAGAAGAAGAAGAAGAAGAAGAAGAAGAAGAAACAACCGGGAGGTCCTTGGTGCTCTCTGAGCTTGGTTACTTTCTTGCAGACATTTCATAACCTAGCTAGGTAATATCATCACTGCTAGAAGGCTTTGCAGAGAAAAGGAAGGAAGGAGGGAGGGAGGGAGGTGGACAACTGCGGAGTCCTTGGTGCTCTCTGAGCTTGATTGTTTTCTTACAGATGTTTCATGACCCAGTTATCAGGATGTTATCCTAACATTATCAGGATGAGGAAGGGTGAGTTTGGGAGAATATTTTTAAACTCACCCACCCCCCAAATATGGAGCACCTACAGCTTCTGGTGGCAAGCTGTTCCACTGGTTAATTGTCCTCCCTGTCAGGAAGTTTCTCCTTAATTCCAGGTTGCTTCTCTCCTTGATGAGTTTCCACCCATTGCTTCTTGTCCTGCCTTCTGGTGCTTTGGAGAATAGGTGGACCTCTCTCTGAATAACTTAAGAGAGAGGGTCTATCAGAGTCTTCCGGATCCTTCTCCTTTCCCTCCTCTGGGTTCAAGTTTCCATGTTGCCAAGAGGTCAAAGAGGAGTTTGAAGTCACATCATCCCTGAATCCTGCTGTGGAAATTGGCTGCCGGACAGCTGGCAGAGGACGAGGTGGAGGCGGAGGCAGCTCGGGGTCCTGAATGAGCTGATGCCTCCAAAAAAAGCCACAGTCCTCATCCACCCCCTCCTCAAAAACCCCTGCGGTCCAGCCCGGCTTCCGTTGGTCCTTCCAATTTTCTTCATCGGCTCCCCTTCCTGTCTCCGGAATCTGCTCCTTCCAAGCGGCATTGCCTTCCTCCAATCGGTCAAACCGGCTTTGACCAGTCCAGTGTCCAAAGGGCAGCCAAAGCCTTTTGCAGGCTGAACTGACAAGGCTAGCTGGGACCCCAAAGGGCAGCACGGGCTAGGAACCATGGGAGTTGTAGTCTGGTGCCAATGGAAGGGTCTCCGGCTTTGGAAGTTTGTAGCAGGACGAAAAGAAAATCTTCTTTTCTGTCCGTCCATCCCCAGGTGGTTGTGTGTAGACTGGAACTGCCTGGGTATCTATGCCACTCTTTCTCAACTTTGGCCACTTGTAGTCGTAGCTGGATGGATTTCAACTCCCAGAATTCCCCAGCCGGAGTTTCTCAACCAAGGTTGAGAATCATTGCTCTGCTTGGTACCGTAGTTTTTGTCAAAGATGTGTAAATATGTAGAGTTTGGTCATGTTTCCACTTCTCCTTCTCCTCAACTTTTTTTCCAAGATGGTGAGCTTTTGGCATGGATTTTCATAAGCAGTTTTCTCACCGTAGCTAGTTTTTTATGCTAGATAGATAGAATGATATAATTAGATACGATAGATGATAGTTAGATGATAGAGATGGATGGATGGATGGATGGATGGATGGATGGATGGATGGATGGATGAAGAAAGACAACGAGAGAGAGATATAATAAATATATAAATTGGCTGCCGTACATAGATGATATATAGATAAAGATGGATATACCGGTAGATTAGATAAATAGATGATAGATAGATAGATAGATAGATAGATAGATAGATAGATAGATAGATAGATAGAGATAGATAGATATAGATAGAAAGTTAGATAGATAGAGAGATGAGAGAGAGAGTGTTGTGGCTCCGTTACCTGAGCCTGTGTCATCGGCTGGAGAGAACTCCGAGAGTGAAGGAGAGGAGCTGGCAAGGCCTCCCTCTCCAGGACCCTCCTCTCTGGCAATGCCTTCGGTGTCCGCTGAAGGTCAAGAGATAGGGCCGGGGCCAAGCACGTCCACGCAGCCACAGGTGGACAGTAATGAGGGAGATGAGTCTTGGCTGGATCCTCGGCAGCGTCGCAGAGATAAGCGCGCGCTTATCTCACGCCTCTTCAGAAGAAGAGGCGTGTCAGAGATTAAGCTGAGTCACTGGACCACACCCCACAGGGTATAAAAGGGGGTGAGGTGGCCATTCAGACTCTGTGACGGACAAAACTAACTACTATCGAGTCACATTGCATCTTTGGAAACAGCATTATCTGCCTTGGATTTAATTACGGACTGGACAATTCTTGAACTGTGTGTATCTTGTTTATGAGTAAAGTTCTTGGCAAGCAGCTACTGGGTTGCTGCCAAGCCTCTTATCGGAAGAATTGGTTGTCTGCCAGTTTATTTAACCCCCGGCTGTCTGTTTGTGTTCATGTGTGAGACGGAGACAGAACAGAGAGAGAGAGAGATTAGGACCACCACAGATAGAAGATCCCACTTGGCGCAAAATCCAGGACCTGTGTGGCACTATGAGAAGAAAGAGAGAAAGAAAGAAAGAAAGAAAGAAAGAAGGAAAGAAAGAAAGAAAGAAAGAAAGAAAGAAAGAAAGAAAGAAAGAAAGAAAGAAAGAAAGAAAGAAAGAAAGAAGAAAGCAGCTGGCTTGTAGCTGGAGAGGACCGCAGTGCTCCAAAAGGTCAGAGAGGAAGGAGAGGCTGTTGACATGCCTGGATGTTCTCCCAACCCTCCTGTAGAACAAATTTCCATCTTGACATACACAGTCAAGAGGCAGCTTTCTGGCGCACATAAACACCACTTCTCAATTTTGTCCGAAGATTGATGAGGTGCGAGCCTCTTGCAAAACACATAAAACTCTGAAAACGTTTTTTTTTTTCTTTAATCTTACTATTTGAGTGTTCCCAGTTAACCTCCCCGACACCGTTGAAGGCTCTAACAACATTGGAATGATAAGCAAGAAAATCTGCGAGATCACTAGAGTTAGAGGAATTTATAGGAAGTCTGTCAAAGAAATACCTTTTAAAAGCGGTGGGTTTAATTTCTTTTCAACCTGCAGAGCTGGGAAGTAAATTCCCTGTGTTTTAATGCATTTTACTTCAGCAACAACAGATTTGTCGGCTAGCAGTGGATAAAGAAATGTTTCTCAAAATCGGCAGCTTGAAGATGGATGGATTTCAATTCCCAGAATTCCCCAGCCAGCTGTGCTGGTTGGGGAATTCTGGGAGTTGAAGTCCATCCATCTTCAAGCTGTCCAGGTTGAGAAACACCAAATTAAAGCATTTTTACTACATCACCCCCCTCCCACATCCTTCAGTTTTTTCATTTAGTAGATCGCTGCACTTTTCCACCAGTAATTAATTCCTGCATTATTCATCTTAAGAAGTGGGCAAGAGACGACAAGCAAAGAAAATTATTCCCTTTTTTCATTCTACACTAAATTAATTTCCAGGATATCCCTGTCATCTGAATATTTTTTTAAAAAAAATATGTCTCAGTGTTAGCAAACCTGGGCTTTATTTCTGCTGTTCTTAACACCACCAAGTTTGTTGGTTATCAAGGATGAATGGAATGAATGAATTTCTTACAGGCTTTTTTATCCTTTGCAAAGGTTGAACTCTCCAGATTTAGTGGATGCAGGCAGCCCTTGACTTACAACAACAGTTCATTTAGTGATTTTTTTTTTTTATTAGTTTAAAGGTAAAGGTTCCCCTCGCACATATGTGCTAGTCGTTCCCGACTCTAGGGGGCGGTGCTCATCTCCGTTTCAAAGCCGAAGAGCCAGCGCTGTCCGAAGACGTCTCCGTGGTCCTGTGGCCGGCATGACTCAACGCCAAAGGCGCACGGAACACTGTTCCCTTCCCACCAAAGGTGGCTCCTATTTTTACAAACCATTTCTATAACAATGAGTCTGTCTCATTTACAAAAACAGAATCAAAGTTTCATTCCCCCCACCACCCACCACCCTTTTGCAAACACAAAATCCGGAAGCAATTTCAAAATAGAGACAAAATGAAATATAATCTCCTATTTGGATAAAAGAATCGATTTAACCATTCATTTAGTCACCGTTCAAATATACAATGGTGCTGAAAAAACTGTCTTATAACCTTTTTCACACTTATGACCGTTGCAGCATCCTGGTGATCACATGATCAAAACTTGGATGCTTGACAACTGATTTGTATTTATGACGGTTGGAGTGTCCTGGGATCACGTGATTCCCCCTTTTGCAACCTTCCGGACGAGCCAAGTCAATGGGGAAGCCGAATTCGCTTAACAACCGTGTCCCTGACTTAACAAATTGCAGTGATTGATTCACTTAATAACTGTGGCAAGGAAGGTTGTAAAATGGAGCAAAATTCACTGAACAATCATGTGACTAACTTAACAACCCACTGCAGTCATTCACTTTAACGATGGCAAGAAAAGTTGTAAAATGATACAAAATTCACAACAACTGGCTTGTTTCGCAACAAACATTTTGGGCTCCATTGCAGTCATAAGTCAAGAGACTACCTGCATTCTTGGGAAAATTTACCCCTTAATAAATACCTTTATTGCAACCATCTGATTGAAAGCAATTTCAGAACGGAAGAATTCACCAGCCTAAGGTTTAGGCAAATGCAATTCCCCCCAAAATAAAAACCCATTGCAATTTTATTCCAAAGATGTCTGGATGTCTGACTTCTTTCAAGTAGTTTTCTGACACAAATTTTCCAGGGAACAAGCCTGCTGAATACAATGGCCCTTTTTGTGACCAAACGATCTTCAGTGGCAAGAATTGAGGGGGACGGGATTTGACTCCGATGTAAGGAACTCCCACATTCTCAAGGGAAATTCAAAGCAAACTGTTTTCCATCTCGGTGGCTCCCCCATCAGAAGCAAAGCTGGGAGGGGAGGGGGGGGCAGAGGGAGAGATGGGAATTGGCCCGAAACATCCTTTAATTAAGCAATGCAAACTCGGTAATGGATTCTGTGCAAAAGATCTCAGAACATCTGTTCTGTGTCACCCCCGACAGGAAATGTTGGCGGACTCGTGCATTGGCTGAAATCCCCCGTTTCTTCCTTAATAAAACAATTAAACATATAAACAGGCTTGTCAGGGCTGTTGGGACTGCCACTCCCCCCCCTCCCTTCCCACAACACCGGGTGGAAACGGGCAAACGAGGATGGCTTTTTATGATGGGAGAAATTTCTTAACTAAGAAGCGATCTTGCAAAGTGGCCGTATCGATCTCACTCCATCACTGGAGCTTTTCCAGAAGAGATCAAGGAATCAGAATAGAGCTGGATGGGGCCTTGGAGGTCTTCTAGTCTAACCGCTGCTCAAGCAGGAGATCCTATACTATTTCAGACAAGTGACTGTCTATTCTCTTCTTAAAAACCTCCAGTGATGGAGCACCTACAACGTCTGGTGGCAAGCTGTCCCACTGGTTGTTCTCGACATCAGGAAATTTCTCCTTAATTTTAGTTCGTTTCTCTCCTTCGTTAGTTTCCATCCGTTGCTTCTGGTGCTTTGGAGAATAGATTGTCCCCCTCTTCTTTGGGGCAGCCCCTCAAATATTGGAAGACTGCTATCACGTCCCCCCTAGTTCTTCTTTTCCCTAGACTAGACATACCCAAATCCTGCAATCGTTCTTCCTATGTTTTAGTTCCCCAGGCCTTTAATTTAAGATATTGTGCAACCATCTGTCTCGGATGCTATCCTGCCTGAGCAGGGGGTTGGATTAGATGACCTCTAAGGTCCCTTCCATTATTCTCCGAATAATGATTGAACCGGTTCAAAAAGTAGAGGTTTCTTTCTCTTGTCTGGTCTGCTTGTATCTTGCTAAAGTGATGATCCCCAACCAGATTGCTACCACCTTAAAAGACAAAAGATTATGCTAGACAGCATTTTCCTGCTTCACAATCCCCAGGCAAGGACTCCTGTGGGATCCTTCTACCACATTGCATAAAGTTTGCGTAAAGAGGCAGTTCAGTGGTGAAAAAGTAAGGTTTAGAAGGCCAGGTATAGAAGAGGTGGTACCAGGCTCAATAAGAGTAACTGTGAGAGGGACCTTGGAGTCCTAGTGGACAATCACTTAAATCTGAGCAGCTGCCAAAAAAGCCAACACAGTTCTGGGCTGCATCAACAGAGGGAGAGAATCCAGATCATGTGAAGTGTTAATACCACTTTACAAGGCCTTGGTAAGGCCACACTTGGAATATGGCATCCAGTTTTGGTCGCCACGATGTAAAAGAGATGTTGAGACTCTGGAAAGAGTGCAGAGAAGAGCAATAAAGAGGATTAGGGGGCTAGAACATATAATGAATGCAAACCCCTCTCCCATCTAGCACTGATGATGTTCCCTAGTTGGGTCATGAAACGTCTGCAAGAAAACCACCAAGCTCAGAGAGCCCCGAGGAGCCCACAGTTCTCCTCCTCCTCCTCCTCCTCCTCCTCCTCCTCCTCCTCCTCCTCCTCCCCCTCCAACTCCTTTCTAGCACTGATGATGTTCCTTAGTTGGGTCATGAAACGTCTGCAAGAAAACCACCAAGCTCAGGGAGCACCAAAAACCCCACAGTTCAACCCTGAGCTGCAAATATTCTCCTCCTCCTCCTCCTCACAATTCCCCCTCCTTTCTAGCACTGATAAAGTTCCCTAGTTGGTTTGTGAAACATCGGTAAGAAAACAAAGCAAGCTCAGAGAGCTCCAAGGACCCCACAGTCCTCCTCCTCCTCTTACCAGCAACTCTCTCTCCCTTCTAGCATGGATGATGTCATCCCGTTGGGTCATGAAAGAAAACAGCCAAGCTCAGAGAGCACCAAGGAGCCCACAGATTAAAACCAGCCCGTTTGCTTGCTCCGTTTCCCCAAAGAACTCCCTCACACACATTCTCTCTACCTACAATTCTGATTTCCACCAGGCCCCTCCGTAAACGTAAATTTCCACCATTTACGTAAGAAAAACGTGGAAAGAATTTGCAAGCTCCAGGTGCTGCTTTTTATCCCATCCCAGCCGCCTGATTGATTCGGAAAGCTCTTCCACATCAACTTAGTAAAACATGGCATGCGAACATGAATTACAAGCTCAGGAGAGGAATGATGGGGAAAGGAGGAGAGAGAGAGGGAGAGACAGAGAGAGAGACAGAGAGAGGGAGGGAGGGAGGGAGGGAGGGAAAAAGAGAGAGAGAGAGAAAGAAAGAAAGAAAGAAAGAAAGAAAGAAAGAAAGAAAGAAAGAAAGAAAGAAAGAAAGAAAGAAAGCCATTTCCAGTTCCAAATTCTCGAGTTGATCAATGACCTTGAGTCACGGGGGGTTGCTTTTTAATCGACTGTGTGAGCTTGCCCAGAATTCATGCAGCAAGAAAGTAAAACATTTGCAAAAAGGCTCGGATTGTGTAAATTCCAAGCTTGGGGGCGAGGGGGGGAGGTGAGGGTGGAAGGGAGTGGGGAGATCTGGGATGCATGCCACATTTGCTACACAAATGAAGAACAATTTGGGATCAACCTGGGATTATCCAGGCGTTTGCCCTTTTCATCCACTGCAGAAGCAGAGTTATTATGTTGGTTTACGGCGGCAAAAATATCAAGAGGCGTTTGGTAGCATCACCAAAGCTTCAGCCTTGGAGTAAAATTTAGGAATGTTACTACCACATTCCTCCTGATTCATTTTTATCCCAAATCTTGGAACTGGCTTTAATGGGGATTAACTAATCAGCACCACTCTCAACAAGGAGGGAAAAAAAGTTTTTTCAGGCTTGTTTCTTATAAGATTTGTGAGTCACCAAGAGCTGATGTGATTTAATTCAGAGGGAGCATGACAGATTTGAGTATTGGGCCCTATCCCACAAAATGCAATTCAGTGGTGAGAAAAGGAAGGTTTTATTTACACTGTCAGAAGTAATTACGCATCCCCTCACCCACCCAGAGAATGAAAATATTACGCACCTCCTCACCCAGAGAATATTATATTTCCCCCAAAGGAGAAATGGAGAAACATGTTCTTAAAGGCAGAAAGCAGTCCCCAGCAACCCCCAACAACCTCCAGCAGATGCCCGAAGTCTTTAAAGATGGATATTTTGTGCCCATTAAGAAAGACTGGGCCAAGCTATTCACCAACAAAACACCTTCACCTCCAGTGAGGGGATTAAAATTTACATTCCCCTCCACCCAAATTCTAAGAACAGGACTGTGACCTTTTAGGACATAATAGGATTAATCCACCACCATGGAAATAGCAAGAGGTATAAGAGCCTCGGTGGTGCAGCGGACTAAAGTGCTGTTAAGTGCTAGCACTTAGCTGCCAGCTGCCTGCAATTAGTGCAAGTTCGAATCTCACCAGGCTCAAAGTTGACTCAGCCTTCCATCCTTTCGAGGTAGGTAAATTGAGGACCCGGATTGTGGGGGCAATAAGCCAGCTTTGTATAGAACAACACCGCTTAGGGGGGCCCGAAAGCCCTAATAAGCAGGTATATAAAAAAAAGTATGCAGGCTATTGCTATAATGCATTTTAAGCCGCCCTGAGTCTACGGAGAAGGGTGGCATATAAATTGGACTAATAAATAAAATAAATAAATAAGAGACACAAAAAGCCCCCTTCATTGCACAATCCCCAGAACAGTTCAGACTTCAAAGTCACAGAAACCTATAAAGATCCATCCACTCATTCAACCATTATGTCAGCTGCCCCAGAACTGCATGCTGTTGTTGGTTTTGCTCATCAATAAACAGAGACCTTCTTTCCATGCGGCCTCCATTTTATTTCCAGTGCCTTTCTCCTGGCTTGGAACTGGACCAGATTTTTCTTCCAACACTTAAGCGAGAAAAACTAAATTCCAGATACAGAATAGGTGGAGCCTGGCTCAATAGCAGTAAATGAAAGAGGGATCTTGGAGTCCTGGTAGATGATCACTTAAATAGGAGCCAGCCGTGTGCAGCAGCTGCCAAAAAAGCCAACACAGTTCTAGGCTGCATCAACAGAGGGATAGAATCACGATCACGCGAAGTGTTAATACCACTTTACAAGGCCTTGGTAAGGCCACACTTGGAATACGGCATCCAGTTTTGGTCACCACGATGTAAAAAAGAAGTTGAGACTCTGGAAAGAGTGCAGAGAAGAGCAACCAAGAGGATTAGGGGACTGGAGGCTAAAAGATATAAGGAATAGTTGCAGGAATTGGGTAGGTCTACTCTAGTAAAAATGTCCTGCAGTGATATGATAGCAGTTAGAACAATCAATCAATGGCATGTCTCCAGAAATCGTGGTTGCTCCATCACTGGAGGTTTTTAAGAAGAGGCTGGACAGCCATGTCTGAAATGGCATAGGTGTGAAGTTTCCGAAAGATGCCCTAATTAATTCGTGAGCCATGAGCCAAACTTCAAAAGAAATACAGTCATTTATTAGGAGCACCATTTCGGCAATATTCGGATGCAGTTAGAACTAATCCCACGTAGATTTACGTTCCCCTATGACCCCGTCTTTCCCCTCCTCCCTGGCCATGTTCATAAATCACATTCTCCAATTAAGCACTTTGGCTGGCTGTGAAACCCAACACCCTCCTTCTGATTGCGGTCAGGAAGAATGTATGGAATGCAGCTTCAGTTAGGGAAATCAATCAGCTCTATCTGTTCTCCCTCCCTCCTGCTCATGGCAACTCGAAAGCTTTGCAAGTTGACATTAGGATCTCCTGCTTGAGCAGGGGGTTGGGCTAGAAGACCTCCAAGGTCCCTTCCAACTCTGTTATTCTGATTTATTCTCCAAAACACCTGAAGGCAGGACAAGAAGCAACGGATGAAAAATTATCAATGAGAGAACCAACCTCATAATAAGAAAAGATTTCCTGACAGTTAGAACAATTAACCAGTGGGACACCTTGCCACCAGAAGTTGTGGGTGCTCCATCACTGGGGGTTTTCAAGAAGAAACCAGAAGCCATTTGTCTGAAACAATATAGGGTCTCCTGCTTGAGAAGGGTTGGACTAGAAGACCTCCAAGGTCCCTTCCAGCCCGAGCATTCCATGATCTCACAACTTTGTCCAAGCTGCACGAAAGGGATGAAGCTGCAGGCTCTGAACTGGATGAGACCCAAGCCAAAGACACAACTCAGCAAAGACGTCAGTTTAAAGCCCACTCAGGATTTCCCACATCTGCTGTGAGACGACAAAATCATTCACAACTCATTTGTGTTGGCTTTCCTGAAGGAAATCTCCCCGGCTCTGTTTATTCCACTGGCCAAGCATTGCACGTCCATCTGTCTGAACCTCAAGCGGGGAGATTTCCCTGGGAGAACGAAACTCTGAAATCTCTCGGAAAGAAATTCCGTCGTCGTGTTTTCCTTTTTGAATTGCGTTAAAGCAAGAAAACATCTCCGTGAGCTCACCGATTTTGGCAGCTGCTGCTACTACTATTCTGCAGATGTGCTCGTAAGGAGAGCAGAGTCCGCTTAAACAGAGATTTTGCTTCATTTTCTTACCTAACGTCCGTTCGGTTTTTAAATCCAGTTTTTAAAATGTGCATAAATAAAACGTATGCATAATTTTGTACTTATTTATTTATTTTGTCGTGTTCCTGTACTGTGTACTGAAGGGGGTGACCCTTTGAGAGCTGTACGCAAAGAAATTTCATTTTAATGTATGCCAGTTAGCATACATTCAAAGTGACAATAAAGTTATTCTAAGTTCTAAGTCTTGACTTATGACCACAATGGTGGTGGGGAGCACAATTTTCCTTGCTAAGCAAGGGGGTTGTGAAATGAGTCACACCTTTCTTTACAAACTTTTGGCCATGGTTGTTAAGTAAATCACCAAAGCTGGCAACTGGATCAGACAGTCACTAAGTAAGCCCGATTTGCACATGCTGGGGGAGAAGCAGACTGGATTTCAAAGGGACACCCCCATTTTTCCACTGACATTAGACTTCAGGCTTAGCAAAGTGATGGAGCACCCACAACTTCTGGTGGCAAGCTGTTCCATTGGTTAACTCTCCTCACTGCCAGGAAATTTCTCCTTAGTTCTAGGTTGAGTCTCTCTTTAATGATCTTCCACTTGTTATTTCTTGTTCTGCCTTCAGAGAAAATTTAATTGGATGTCCCGGTGTCCCTAAATCCCAGGGACCAGTTCCCTGATGGACGAATGGACCACTATGGATGGTGGAGAAGCTGCAGCAGAAGATCGGACCATTGGTGGACAGGCATCAAGTTTCTCGCCATTGCAAGAGAAAGGAAGATCTATAAATGAGGTAGATGGCATTACTTCCCACTACCCACCATAAACTGTATTTTGATGCAAATCACAACCTCAACCAATCAGAATAGAGCTGAAAGGGAGTTTGGAGGACTTTTAGTCCAGAGGTCTTCAAACTTGGCAGCTTTAAGACTTGTGGACTTCAACTCCCAGAATTCTATGCTGGCTGGAGAATTCTGGGAATTGAAGTCCACAAGTCTTAAAGCTGCCAAGTTTGAAGCCCTCTGGACTAGTCCAACCCCCTGCTCAAACAGGAGACCCTATACCGTTCCAGACAAGTGGTTGTCCAATCTCTTCTTAAAAGCCTCCGGTGTTGCCACCACAGCTTCTGGTGGCAACTTCCATTCCACTGATTAATTGTTCTCACTATTAGGAAGTTTCTCCTTAGTTCTAGGTTGCTTCTCTCCTTGATTAGCTTCCATCCTTTGCTTCTTGTCCTGCTTTGGAGAATAGGTGGACCCCCCTCTTCTCTGTGGCAGCCCCTCAAATATTGGAATACTGCTATCATGTCACCCCCTAATTCTTCTTTTCTCTAGACTGGACAAACCCAAATCCTGCAGCTGTTCTTTGTATATTTTAGTCTCCAGGCTTTTTAATCCTCTTAGTTGCTCTTCTTTGCACTTTTTCCAAAGTCTCAACATCTTTTTCGAATGTGGTGACCAAAACCGGATCCAGAGTATTCCAGATGTGGCCCTACTTTATAAAGCGGTATTAATTCTGATTTTGATTCTATGCCTCTATTTATACCAGGGGTCTCCAACCTTGGCAACTTTAAACCTGGAAGACTTCAACTCCCAGAATTCCCCAGCCAGCTGGCTGGGGAATTCTGGGAGTTGAAGTCCTCCAGGCTTAAAGTTGCCAAGATTGGAGACCCCTGGTTTATACAACCTACAAGCCTGGGAGGTGTGAACCACTTCAGAGGAGAGTTACTTGGATCTCCAACAACTGAGATGGGGCAGCCAACTTAAACACACCCAACGTTCATTTCCTTCTGAAGCAATCCTAACTCTCTTCCAAGGAAGATATTTCTGCAGGAGGATCCAAGTATAAGAAGACCCTCAATCCCAGCCCCGTTTCCCAAAAAACAAGAGCTCAGCAAATTTGGACAACTGAGTCTCAATCCATATTTTTTTTTTGCAGCTACATCTGGATTGCATTAACATGCAGGTGGTTTTCAAAAGCGTGCTGAGGGAATGAGTTTATTTATTCCACGTTTTTTTCACTCTCGGGCTTTACATTTTCTAAAACCTGGGCTGTGAAGCTGATGACGTCATGTGCCCTGTTCCACCGTGCAAGGACACAATGGGAGTTGTGACACACACACACACACGCACAGTGTTATTTTGAGGTCAGTCGCAGAAACAACCTCCAAGCAATTTTAACACCACTAGCACGGATGATGTCACCTAGTTGGGTCATAAAACATCTGCAGGAAGCTGACCAAGCTCAGAGAGTACCAAGGCCTCCTCCTCCTCCTCCTCCTCCTCCCACTCCATTTCCTAGCATTGATGATGTTCCCTAGTTGGGTCATGAAACATCTGCAAGAAAACCACCAAAGCTCAGAGAGTATCAAGGATCCCACATTTCAACATTGATTGCAGCAGGAATTCTCATTTAGAATAACAGAGTTGGAAGGGACCTTGGAGGTCTTCTAGTCCAACCCCCTGCTTAGGTAGGAAACCCTCTACCATTTCTGACAAATGGTTATCCAATATCTTCTTAAAAACTTCCAGTTTTGGAGCGTTCACAACTTCTGGAGGCAAGTTGTTCCAGTGGTTAATTGTCCTCACTATCAGGAAATGTTTCCTTAGTTCTAGGTTGCTTCTCTCCTTGATGGTTAACCGTTGTTCCAGCAGCCCCCTGGCTTTTCACAGCCCCCCCCCCAACAGTCCTTTCATGCTTCTCTCTGCCCCGTTAAGAAAACCCCAACGGCCCCTTTCAGCCGATCCTATTTTTTGCAACATGTAGTCAAAACTCAGCTGGGCTTCCTCCTGCCGCTGAACCTCTCTGGTTAACCTCAGATTCCGGCTGCCTGTGTGCAGACCCCATCAGGGAGGGCAGGCAGCCAGTTGGGGGAGAAACCTCTGCTGAACTCAGCCCGTCTTTCCCTGGTGAATGACGAAGGAGACCCCAGCAGCAAGGAATTCCACCGTGCTCTCAAGTGGAAGGAATGCAAAGCGTTTACTCGAGAGGGCTCGGTGGCGGTGAGCAATTGGAGAGCAATTGGAGAGCGGTTGTTGGACCTCTCGAGCTAGTTCAGTCCGACAACAGACACAGCGAGGGGAACCCAAACTCCAAGGCCACTTTCTGAAGCTTCTATGGCAGAGCTTCTCAACCTGAGCAACTTTAAGATGGGTGGACTTCAACTCCCAGAATTCTCCAGCCAGCATGCTACATTAACACAAGACTTACTTCTTGTAAATCTGAAAGTAGAATCCCCCACTATCTCTTTTACAACTGAGAAACTAGGGAGGGTCTCTTCTGAGCCTCTCTCTCTGTCTGTTATGCACCTGTGGGCTGAGCTGTCCCTTATCTGCCTGTTCCTTAAAGCTACATTAATAGAATCTTGTAAGTCTGGAGGTACAAATTTCCCACAGTCTCTTTACAGCCGGAGAAACTAAGGAAGGTCCCTTCTGAGGCTCCTTCCCCCCACCCCCACCCCCATTGTAAGTCTGGAGGTACAAATCTCCCACCGTCTCCTTTGCATTCTGAGAAACGAGGGAGGGCCTCTTCTGATCTCCTTTCTCTACCCGTTATGCAGCTGTGGGCTAAGCTGTCCCTTATCTGACTTTGTTTTCTAGGCAGCATCTCTTCCTCCCCATCTCACAAGGCCATTCCCACATACCATTGACACAGAGGTACCTCCAGTTGGGACAGGTTTGGCATCCTGACTCACCACCACAACTGGCTGACTCACAACTGGTTGGGAGTGGAGGAACAACCAAGCCAGCACATCTGGAAGACAAGGGGCCTGGAGGAAGAGTTTAGCAATAAAGGCTTTTGCCTGGGGGGGCGGGCGGGGGAAATTAGGGGAAAAGGGAAGGAAAAAATTGCTGGGGTTTTCTGGCAGGAGTTTTTTTTTCATGGAAATTCTGTCTTCTGTTGATGCAAATCCAGACAGGACGTGTCCTCTCCACTCCAACCAGTGGCTCAACATGGTGTGGGAAATTTTGCACATTCGACTTCATCCATCAAAATCCAGAGCCCAAATGCTTGCATCCTGTTGGGTTGGTGCTCCCTACTCAAAGCGGCAATCCCAACACCCACAGAAGTCAAAACAGGGTCACACCACAACATTTTCAAAGGACTTGTGTCTTTAAGGGGGTCTCGAACCCTAGAAACCGAGCAGCTGTGCTCACAAAGAGCTTAACAGCAAGTTCGCCTCCCAGAAAATCAGGGGTGAAATCCAGCAGGTTCCGACAGGTTCTGGAGAACCGGTAGCGGAAATTTTGAGTAGTTCAGAGAACCGGCAAAATCCACCTCTGGCTGGCCCCAGAGTGGGGTGGGAATGGAGATTTTGCAATATCCTTCCCCCAGGAATGGGGAGGGAATGGAGATTTTGCAGTTTGCTTCCCCTGCCACGCCCACCAAGCCACACCACGCCCACAGAACCGGTAGTAAAAAAAATTGAATTCTACCACTGCAGCAAACCTCACCCTCCATCACACTGATGACATTGCAGTCGAGTCATGAAACGTCTGCAAGAAAACCACCAAATTCAGAGAGCACCAAAAACTCCAGAGTTTGGTACACTCAGCCAACCCAGGATATGGTTTAATAACAAGGTTTGGTCTTAAGCGAACAGAACCAGGTGGAAGCTCCATGGTTATCATCAGCCAGGTGAGCTGAATTCCAGAGAAGCCCCTTATTCCATGCCCAGTTGTTTCAGAGGGATGCCTATTCCCTGCACTACGGGGGACATGAAAGCAGTTTTCCAGTATTTGAGGGGCTGCCCCAAAGAAGAGTGGGAGTCAACCTATTCTCCAAAGCCCCTGAAGGCAGGAGAAGAAGCCACGGATGGAGACTAACCAAGGAGAGAAGCAACTTGGAACTAAGGAGAAATTTCCTAACAGTGAGAACAATTAACCAGTGGAACGGTTTGCCACAAGAAGTTGTGGATGCTCCAACACAGGAAGTTTTTAAGAAGAAACTGGGCAGCCCCCTGCCTGAAATGGCATAGATCTCATTCTTGAGCCAAGGTTGGATTACAAGGTCCCTTGATGGCTGCAGAGAGAGGTTGAATCCCACCAGTTGTGTGGTGGGATCCCAGCTCTCCTCTTAATGTCCAAAGTCAGAAAAAAGTCTAAAAAAACTAAGCTGAGACTTTGGGAGGAGGGTGGGGTGTCAGAAGACATCTAAACATCCCATTTTAATGAGAGGCAGCATAGCTTAGAAGAGTGTCTCTCAACCTGGCCAACTTGAAGACGGATGGAGTTCAACTCCCAGAATTCCCCAGCCAGCCATGCTCTCTAAGCTGTGGGGGACATGCTAATTAGCTTTCCAGGGACACGGCTCCCCGTGTCCCTGGGAAGCCCAAACCACAACCGTTTGGCACTTCCCCACATGCTTCCCACGCCAAGGCCATTTCCTCTTCCCGCTTCGGAGTTGGATTTTCTTTCTAAGTCGAAAACAGTGGTGGCCAACATTTATTTAAATTATTATTATTATTATTATTTCAGGCTTTGCACATCCCTTGCAGAAGCCCCCCCCTTTGCATTAAGCACCCCCAGCGATCTGTTTACGACAGTGGCCAGCCGGGGGCTGCAGAACAGGAAGGAGCAAAAGGGAGGGAGGGAGAGGGAAGAGGAGGGAGAGGGGGAAGGTGCTCTGACTCAGCTCCCCAAAGACGACAAACCCTCTGACGTGAACACAAAAGATTCCTTTATTAGGGGTGTTGGCAGCCCTGGCAAAAAGTTTATCTTGCAGGCTAACAAGTCCGTCCATCCAGAAGATGAATAGTTTGTCTGATCTATTAATCTCAGCCCCCTTCCTTTTATCCCCAGAGCTAAGGTGGGGCTTCGCTAGCAGCAGTGGCTCTTCCGTCCCAAGGACCGGCCCATAGATTTCCACTGCTCTCCTCTCCTCTGCCTTCTGCGCATCAGGCACTAGACCCCTTCCTCATCAGCCATCTGCAGACCTGGGGGCTGTTGACTCTCTATCTGAGGGCTGATGGATGGCCCAGGCTCCTCCTCTGTCTGTCTGTCTCTCTCTCTGCCAGCTCCATTCCCTCTTCCCCCTCGGAGCTCTCAGGTTGCCCTGATGCTGATCCTGACTCCCACGCCTCCTCCTCCTCCTCCTCTGATTCGGCTGCTGGAAGGGCTGGCGGTCAACAGGCCACAACAGATTGTCTTAATCAATCATTAGGTGATGTGTGTGGTGCGAAGGGGGTGATTGTCTAATTTTTGTCTTCTTCTATAATCTGTGATTGCCTTGTGGTCTCCCATCCTGATGCAACACTGCTTATGCTTTCCATATCAGCCAAACAAAGCTGGGAATGGACCCCTATCTAGGTGTTTCTCAACCATAACAGCTTGAACTCCCAGAATTCCCCAGCCAACCATGCCTGTTTTTCCCCCCACTCCCTAGAGCGGAGAGATTGCAGAGAAAGGGATTAGAAAAGAGTAAGCAGACCACAATGGGGATACCCATCAAAAGGAATTCTGGGAGTTGAAGTCCAGGTGTCTTCAAGTGGCTGAGCTTCCAAAACACTGATGTAACTTAAAACACGTCTGGAGTAGCCTGGGAATGAATCTCTTCACTTACGAACCAGGAGCCAGCTGAAATTATCATTGGGCTGGAGTTTTTGTGTCAGCTTTTTCAAAAGCCAAAAAAGTCTTCAAAGACCTTTGCGCTGTGTTTCTGAAACTCATCCAGGACAGAAGAGTTTTGGAAAGAGCCATGGAAAACAAAGTGTGTTGATTAAAATAGCAGGGGTCCAGAGTTTTGAAAACAACTCCGCATATAAATTCACTCGCTGGGACAAGTTATTTTTCCAATGTTATGTTTTGCAGACAAATCAAAGCTTGTAGGAAAAGTGGGTCCCTGAAGGCTGGGCATTCGTTTGCCAATTGCAAAGAAATTAGGTCTGCAGATATCTTATTCCCAGGCTCCCTCTGGACGGAAGCGGGCTGGATCTGCTCTTTTCTGGTTTTTATGCCATGGCTTTTGGCACAAAGACTGTTCGGTGACCAACAAACAAAATCAAACAGGCTGCAAAACGATTAACAATATAATTGTAACCAGGAAAGATTCACATTGGAGTAAACCTGGGATGGATGGATGGATGGATGGATGGATGGATGGATGGATGGATGGATGGATGGATGGAGACAGATGCTGTAGGATAGATAGATAGATAGGTAGATAGATAGATACAGAGATAGATACAGAGGTAGATAGAGATAGATTGATGAGAGATACAGATAGATAGATAGATAGATAGATAGATAGATAGATAGATAGATAGATAGATACAGAGGTAGATACAGAGGTAGATTGAGATAGATTGATGAGAGATACAGATAGATAGATAGATAGATAGATAGATAGATAGATAGATAGATAGATACAGAGGTAGATACAGAGGTAGATTGAGATAGATTGATGAGAGATAGAGATAGATAGATAGATAGGTAGATAGACAGACAGACAGACAGATGGTTGGATGGACGGATAAACAGATGGACAGACACATGGATAGTCAGATATACAGAAATACTGGATAGATATATATGATGGAGAGAGATGATGGATTGATGTACGGATAGATGATGGACCAATAGATAGACGGAAGACAGACAAATGGATGATTGGATGGATGGACCACGATGGGTATATAGTGGAGAGATGGATGGATGGATGGATGGATGATACATGGATAGACAGACAGAGACAAAAAGGTGATAGAAAGACAGAGAGATAAAGAAATTAGAGACAGGCAGAGATTAGAGATGATAGATAGGTAGATGGCCACCAGCCCCTCCCTCCGAGTGCCTTGTCAGAGCTGCCTCGGGGTTTTGCCTGCACTGACCTCACTTGCTTGGTGGGGGCCGGTTGGCCGGTTAGAGGAGCACTGAGATGCCAAATGGCTTCAGGAGAAGTCGGACAAGGCAAGGAGTGGCTGGGATGGGAGGGGCGAGCCATGCGCTGGGGCCGGGCGTGGTGATTCAGCCGGTTCGCTGAACTGCACACAAAGTTAACTACCACCACTGGATGGCAGGCATATGGACATATGGACAGACGGAAACAATGGATGGATACGATGAGGAGAGAAATGGATGGATAGATGGGCAGCATATAAATTTAATTTAGAACAGAATAAAATAACAGAGTTGGAAGGGACCTTGGAGGTCTTCTAGTCCAACCCCCTGCTTAGGCAGGAAACCCTACACCACTTTAGACAAAGGGTTATCCAACATTTTCTTAAAAACTTCCAGTGTTGGAAGCATTCACAACTGCTGGTGGCAAGCTGTTCCACTGATTAATTGTTCTCACTGTCAGGAAATTTGTCCTTAGTTCTAAAATGCTTCTCTCCTTGATTAGTTTCCACCCGTTGCTTCTTGTTCTACCCTCATAGTTTGACTCCTTCTTCTATGTGGCAACCCCTGAGATATTGGAAGATTGCTATCATGTCTCCCCTAGTCCTTCTCTTCATCAGACTAGACATACCCAGTTCCTGCAACCGTTCTTCTTATGTTTTAGTCTCCAGTCCCCTCATCATCTTGGTTGCTTTTCTCTGCACTCTTTGTAGAGTCTCCACATCTTTTTTACATCGTGGTGACCAAAACTGAATGCAGGATTCCAAGTGTGGCCTTGCCAAGGCCTTATAAAGTGGTATTAACGCTCCACGTGATCTTGATTCTCTCCCTCTGTTGATGCAGCCTAGAACTGTGTTGGCTTTTTTGGCAGCTGCAACACACGGCTGGCTCATATTTAAGTGGTCGTCCACTAGGACTCCAAGATCCCTTGTTACTACTACTATTTAATAAATTTAATAAAGCTGTCTGGGGAATTTTGGGAGCTGAAGCCCACAGGTCATAAAGTGGTTGGACGCTCCTGGTTTAGAATAAAACTCCCTGCCAAGGTTCATCCAATGTCTATGGAAGCTTTTTAACTTCTGTTTGGCAACTCGAAAACTAACTTTTGTCTGAATTGAGGCCAAGCCACCGAAAAACAGGAGTTTTGCCCTTTTATTGACACAAAGCAGGACTGAAGGAGGTAAAACTTTCCTTGGCATTTGCACATCCTCTCCGAAAAGAAAAATACATAAATCTTATCATCAAACGTCTCCTCCACAGAGACGCCCGGATGTTGAAAATACCGAACCCAGCAAAGACTGATAACGATGCCTCATTAAAAGAAATTAAAGCAAAACCCAAATGTCACAAGGAAGGAATGTCAACAATAGACGAGTATCAAATGCGATGTATAATTATCTGATTTTTTGCATCTTTTTTTCCCGACGGTGCAAAAAAGACGAGGAAACTCTGCCTTTCTTATTTTTGTAATGGAAACTCAAACAAAACAAGGACAAAAAATCAGAAACAACTCCAAACGAAGACGGAAAAGGAAAAAAGCATGTAAGAAAATACACAGGCGGTTCTCGACTTATGACTGCTCACTTAGTGCCCGTTCAAAGTTACAACGGCACTGAAAAAAATTGACTTATGACCGTTTTTCACACTTACGACCGTTGTGGCCTCCCCAGGGTCACACGATCAAAATTCGGACACTTGGCAACTGACTCATATTTATGACTTCTGACAATGTCTCTGGAGGCTTGGATTCGCTTAACAACCGTGCTACTCACTTAACAACTGTGGCAAGAAAGATCATAAAATGAGTCAAGACTCACTTAACAAATGTCTCACTTAGCATACCATAAATTTTGGGTTCAGTTGTGGTCGTAAGTCAAAGATGACCTGTATACAGGTGGTTCTCGACTTATGACCGCTTACTTAGTGACCCTTCAAACTTACGACAGGAGATTTAAGACCTGGATCCAGAGTCCTGATGGTTGGCTGGCGATCACATGACCGAGCGCTCATCGACATGGTGGCATTTATGGCCACGTGCCCCATTTCGAGTCACGTGACCTTGTTTTAATATGATTTTGCCAAAAAATCAGCACTTACTTTGGATTTTGCGACATTTTCTGCCACAGTCATAAAGCGAACGTAGTGGCCACAAAACAAATCGGTTTACCTAACAACCACAACAGCTTGTTTTACAATCGCTTCATTTAACTCAAGTGCCGTCACCCACAAAAACAAAAAGTGTTGTGAGAATCGGATCCGTCTCCGACCCATTTTATGACCGTTATGATTTACGATGGTTATCGGCAGACTCCACGACGGTCGTAACTCAGGAACTACCTGTATTATGCTTAACGATAGTCACTGGGTTATTAATCAATGCACTACTATAGAGGCAGTCCTTGACTTACAACTTACAATCGAGGCCAAAATTTGAGTGGCTAAGGGAGACCATTGCTGAGCTTCGCCTCGTTTTACGACCTTTGTTGACGCCATTATTAAGTGAATCCTTGCGGTTGTTCAGTTAGCAACATGGTTGTTAGCTGAATCTGGCTTCCTCATTGACTTTGCTTGTCAGAAGGTCGCAAAAGCGAATCACGGGATACTGAAACCGTCATAAGTACATGCCAGTTTCCAAGCGCCTGAATTTTGATCACGTCACCAAAGGGATATTGCAATGGTCGTTAAGTGTGAAAAATGCCTATGTCATTTTTTTTCAAAAATCGTCATGATTTCGAACGGTCACTAAATAAAGAGTTATAATTCAAGGACTATCTGTATCAGCAGATGCAGGCCTGTTTCCTTTTGCCTAAGGCTGGAGCTTTGCTTTCAGGGAGGTTTCAGTGCTTTGAATATTTGCAATTAATATTTTCACCCAGTTCAGTTATATATATATATTCCCCCTCTGTGTATCCCAACCGTTGGGGTGGAAGGCTTTTTATGGTTATGTTTTGAATTGGACACAGGATCTTGTAAGCCACCCAAGGTTTGCTGGAGAAGGGCAACTATAAATCATCATCCTTGCCCACCATGTGAGGTGCCGTCCACGACTGGGAAACTGGCCAGCCGTTTAACTCGGTCCTCTCCGACCAAAATCAGATCCCGGTGGGGGGATTTCAGAAGCTGGGAAGGAGCTAAAATGGAAGACGCGGCTCTTCCCCTCACCCTCTCCCTCATCCATCCATCTCTCTGTGTGCGGCTCTCTCTCTCTCTCTAATTTATATCCTGTCCAACTATCTATCCATCCACCCACCCATCCTCTCTGTCTTCATCATATCCATCCATTGTTTCTGTCTTTCTTTCTTTTTTCTTTCTTCTTTCCTTCCTTCTTTCATCCATCCATCTTTCTAATTTATATGCTGCCCATCTCTATCCATCCACCCATCCTGTCTCTCCATCATATTCATTCTCTTTCCCTTTCTTTCTTTCTTTCCTTCCTTCCTTCTTTCCTTCCTTTTTTCCTTCCTTCTTTCTCCTTTCTCTAATCTTTTTTTCATCTATCTATCTATCTATCTATCTATCTATCTATCTATCTATCTATCTATCTATCTATCTATCTATCTGCTCAATCAGTCAATTTGTTTATTTTATTTTATTTATTTATTTTTAAATTTGTATACCGCCCTTCTCCCTGAGGACTCAGGGCGGTGAACAGCCAAGTAAAAACATAAACTACAAACATTAAAATACAATTAAAAAGATATATATAAATTTGGCCCCATGATTAAAAACAATAACAAACAATTAAAAACATTTTAAAAAGTGTTAGGCCAGCCCGGCTTGCTGGAAAAAGAAGGTTTTAAGGGCACGGCGGAAGGCACCGAGGTCTTGGATTCTCCTTATCTCTGGGGGCAGCTGATTCCAGAGGGTAGGTGCCCCCACAGAGAAGGCCCTCCCCCTGGGGGTCACCAGCCTGCATTGTTTGGCTGATGGCACCCCGAGGAGGCCCTCTCTGTGGGAGCGCACGGGACGATGGGAGGCTGTTGGTAGCAGCAGGCGGTCTCGAAGATAACTAGGTCCTATGCCATGGAGAATTTATCTCTTTACATCCATCCATCCATCCATCCATCCATCCATCCATCCATCCATCCATCCATCCACTCTTTCTCTCCCTTGCATCCATCCCTTCTGCCTACCTGTCCATCCATCCATCCATCATCCCACCCCCTCCCCTCTCTCATTACTTGCCAGGGAGATTAAAACCCGAGCCAGGTCCTAAACAGAAGGCAGAGCAAAAGAGCATTAAGAGCCTTGATAGTACAAGGGTTTAGTGCACCCTGTTATTAACACAGCTGCCTGCAATTTCTGCTGGTTCGAATCTCTCCAAGGCTCAAGGTTGACTCAGCCTTCCATCCTTTCTAAGGTAGGTTAAATGAGGACCCAGTTTGTGGGGGCAATAAGCTGACTTTGTATAAATATACAAAAGGATGAAGGCTATTGCTTAACGCATTGTAAGCCGCCCTGAGTCTCCAGAGAAGGGCGGCATATAAATCAAATTTAAAAAAAAAAAAAAAAGCCAGGGCCCCCCATTGCCTTCTCTATCTCTGTCTCACCCCCATCTCTCAGCAGGACTGCAGGGAAAAAAAAAGAAAAGAAAAGAAAGCTTGATTTTATGAATGAAGCTGCTGCGGCTGAGACCCCATCCCTGTGGGGGGCCCACGGTTTCATTCACTCCAGACAGCCGTCCCGTGCACCGTAATTGGGGAGGGGGGTGTGCCATTACGGCTAATTTGCTGCGGCTCCCAGTTGGTTTCCCGTGGAAGAGAAGGAGCCAGCGACGGGAGCAGGAATTTTCCAAACTGAAGTTGGGGAGGCTCCTCCTTTTAGGAATTCAGAGGTCTGGGCATTTGGAAAGCAAAGCTTGACATGTGCAATCTTATTTTGCAAGAAGCCCTTTTGTGCACTTTAGGAGCAATTTGGGGCCGGGAAGAAGGAAGGGACACACGGTCCCCGAATTTTTGAGATACCAGCCGAGCAGATGCCTCCAGCAAGGGCGGGACATTCTCCCGGTTTTATTTCCGTCCCATATTTAATTTTAGCTCTCCAGAACACGATGCTATTTATTATCCCAGGGAGGCTGAGAACTGCAGTCATTGTTGGGCTAAGCTGGGGAACAGCCAGAAACTCTCTCCCTGCCCCTCTTCTACCAACGGCCTGTGTATAATTACCAAAGAACAATTGCCAGTGAATTACATAAATTCTGTACGAGACAGACAATTGCTTGTTTTCTGTCGAAGCACAGCCTACAATGGGGAACCGGAGGTCAAGCAGCGGAGGGAAAAAGATCGTCTGAACCTGTAATTTTAAAAGCCTCAAGGAAGCCCAGTCTCAAAGGAGACTTTGCAGTTATGAACACATAGAATAGAATAGAATAGAATAGAATAGAATAGAATAGAATAGAATAGAATAGAATAGAATAGAATAGAATAGAATAGAATAGAATAGAATAGAATAGAATAGAATAGAATAGAATAGAAGAGTTGGCAGGGACCTTGGAGGTCTTCTAGTCCAACCCTCTGCCCAAGCAGGAGAACCTATACTATTTCAAATAAGTGACTGTCCAGTCTTTTCTTAAAAACCTCCACAACATCTGGAGGCAACTTCTGTTCCGTTGGTTGATTGTTCTCACTAGAAGACCTCCAAAGTCCTTTCTAACTCTGTTATTCTGGAATGTAAATGTTGTTTATTTCTATGTGCCAGTTGATGGCTGATTTGTCTGAGTGCCAACCTTCCAGGAATTCTCTGGCGTTTTTGGCCTTGGCTTGGTCTCGGACGGTCCCAGTTTCCCATTTGAAACTATCTTGAACTGGTTAATTGTCCTGACCGTCAGGAAGTTTCTCCTAAATTCCAGGTTGCTTCTCTCTTTGGTTAGTTTCCATCCATTGTTTCTGGTCCTGGATAGAGTTCAAGATAGTTTCAAATGGGAAACTGGGACCGTCCGAGACCAAGCCAAGGCCAAAAACGCCAGAGAATTCCTGGAAGGTTGGCACTCAGACAAATCAGCCATCAACTGGCACATAGAAATAAACAACATTTACATTCCAGAATAACAGAGTTAGAAAGGACTTCGGAGGTCTTCTAGTGAGAACAATCAACCAACGGAACAGAAGTTGCCTTCAGAAGTTGTGGGAGCTTCATCACTGGAAGCTTTCAAGAAGAGACTGGGCTGCTATCCGTCAGAAATGGTGTAGGGTCTCCTGCTTGGGTGGGGGGTTGGACTAGATGACCTCCAAGGTCCCTTCCAACTCTGTTAATCTATAATCTGTAATCTACCCCACTGCTCAGGCACAGGACCCTGTACCATTTCAGACAAATGGCTCTCCAGTCTCTTCCTGAAAACTTCCAGTGATTCTGCCACAACTTCTGAAGACGGCTCATCGATGGACTGTTTGAAGTTACAACGGCAGCCAGATTCACTTAACAACCATGTGTGACTCACTTAAGAACTGCAGTGATTCGCTTAACAACTGTGGTAAGAAAGGTCGTATAAAGGGGCAGAATTCACTGAACAATGGTCTCACTTAGCAACGGAAATTTTGGGCTCAATGATTGTTGTAAGTCAAGGACTACCTGTATACACATAGTCCTCGATTTAGAACAGTTCACTTAGTGACCATTTAAAGTTACAACGGCACTGAAAAAAGTGACTTAGGACCGTTTTTCACACATACGACCGCTGCAGCATCTCCACGAACACGTGATCAAAATTCAGATGCTTGGTAACTGACTCATAGTTATGACGGTTGCAGGGTCCCGGGATCACGTGATCCCCTTTTGCAACCTTCTGACCAGCAATGGGGAATCTAGATTCACTTAATAATCGTGGCAAGAATGGTCAGAAAATGGGGTAAAACTCACTTAATAGCCGTCTCACTTAGCAACTCAATTGTGGCTGTAAGTCGAGGATTACCTGCACATGAATAAAAACATTAATCCTTAAAAAATAGACTCACAAACAAGTGAAAACTTACAGTTAAAAATTGTGAGATCCAAGAAGACTCCAAGAAAAAAGAAAAGTTTTTGCCATCTCCTAAACTTGGGTCCTGGGAAGATATGATTACACGTAGAGTATTAACTTGATTTGGAAATAAATGCTTGATATTTTTCAATGAATGCATTCTTTTGATTGCCATGTAAGAACCGACAGCTGGATGGCTGGAATAGATTCTCTCTGATCTGTGCCAAAAGCTAATTGGAGAGACAGATTTATCGATCCGGTTACCCAAAGGGCTGAAAATTTATGACTTATGAACAATTGCCTATAGATCACGTATGGACAATTACAGTGAAATATTTTGATGTTTCTTGAAAATGTTAACTTTCCTAATGCACAGCTATATATTTCGCTTCAATCAGAATAGAGCTGGAAGGGACTTTGGAGGTCTTCTAGTCCATCCCCCTGCTCAAGCCAGAGACCCTACATACCATTTTTAGATTAGATTAACAGAGTTGGAAGGGACCTTGGAGGTCATCTAGTCCAACCCCCCCCCCCCACCCAAACAGGAGACCCTAAACCATTTCTGACAAATAGCAGTCCAATCTCTTCTTGAAAGCCTCCGGTGATGAAGCTCCCACAAATTCTTGTGGCAAGTCATTCCACTGGTTAATTGTCTTCACTGTTAGGAAATTTCTCCTTAGTTCTAGGTTGCTTCTCTCCTTGGTTAGTTTCCATCCGTTGCTTCTTGTCCTGCCTTCGGGTGCTTTGGAGAATAGGTTGACACCCCTCTTCTTCAGGGCAGCCCCTGAGAGATTGATTCAGAAAGGTGGAAGGAAGGACAGGAAGACGAGCACCGGGGCAAGATAGAGGGACTCAGTTATGGTGCTGATGGCTCCACCATTGGAAGATCTCAAGGACCAAACTGGGGATAGATCCTCATGAAGAATATCTCTCAATGCGGTCCCTAAGAGTTGACCCTCAACTTGGAGGCACAGAATCCACCAATCAAAGCCAATCAATCAATCAATCAAGGGCTGAAAATTTATGACTTATGAACAATTGCCTATAGATCACGTATGGACAATTACAGTGAAATATTTTGATGTTTCTTGAAAATGTTAACTTTCCTAATGCACAGCTATATATTTCGCTTCAATCAAAATAGAGCTGGAAGGGACCTGGGACGCCTTCTAGTCCAACCCTCTGCTCATTTAGGAGACCTTATACCATTACATTACCAGTCACCATTACAGTGACTGTCCAGCCCCTTCTTAAAAAACCCCAGTGATGGAGAACCCACAACTTCTGGTGGCAAGTTGTTCCACTGGTTAATTCTCCTCACTGTTAGGAAGTTTTTCCTTAGTTCCAGGTTGCTTCTCTCCTTGATCAGTTTCCATCCGTTGCTTCTTCTCCTGCCTTCTGGTGTTTTGGAAAATAAGTTGACTCCCCTCAATGACTTGCATAGATCTGGAAGGGACCCTGGAGGTCCTCTAGTTCAACCCCCTGCTCAAGCAGGAGACCCTATACCATTTCAGATAAGTGGCTGTCCAGTCTCTTCTTGAAAGCCTCCAGTGATGAAGTCCCTACAAGCCATAGTTCTACGTTGCTTCTCTCCTTGATGAGTTTCCATCCGTTGCTTCTTCTCCTGCCCTCGGGTGCTTTGGAGAATAGCTTGACTCCCTCTTCTTTGGGGCAGCCCCTCAAATATTGGAACACTGCTCTCAGGTCCCCCCGAGTCCTTCTTTTCTCTAGACTGCCCAGACCCAAATCCTGCAACTGTTCTTTATATGTTTTATTTTCCAAGCTTTTAATGGTCTTAGTTGCTCTTCTCTGCACTTTTTCCGAAGTCTCAGCCTCTTTTTTGTAAAGTGTTGGGAAGTGGTTGGGTCAAGAGGAACATCAGGCCGATGTTCCTCTTGAGTTTCCTTTGAGTAAAGGAAACTCAAGTAGGACAAAGGCAGAAAACAGCTCCTCTGCGGAGAGACCTTTCAACTTTCCCATGACAAATCCCGGGCTTGTTTCCTTTCCTTGGCACAGCGCCTGCTGACTCCCGGAAGGCTCTGCCCCTCGTCCCCAGCTGGCTAAGCAGACCTTGGGAGGAAGCGCTGGGGACTCCCCCTGGGTGGGGATCTGACGTGCCAGAGGAAGCCTTCCCTGCTCTTCTGGAACATGCCAAGGGATCCACCCAGTTTCATTCCAGGAGATCAGGAGCCCGACAGCAAATCCTGGACCTGGGTGCAACCTGGGCCAGGCGCAGCTGAAAGAGGCTGCAGGGACGGCATCAGAGGAAAGAAGGGAGGGAGGCAGCAAAAAATTTGCAAATTATAGATCTGTGCAAGGAAATGGGTCCCGCTCGGCCCTTTAATTTACAAAGACCGTGAAGGGGTTCCAGCCTTAATGTGGCACATGGTTTATCCCACTTCCTGCCAGAGTAGATACCCCTCGAAGGAGACTCCATTGGAATACAGCTGGAAGGGACCTTGGAGGTCTTCTAGTCCAACCCCTTGCTCAAGCTGAGTCAAGGTTGACTCAGCCTTCCATCCTTTCTAAGGTAGGTAAATTGAGGACCCAGTTTGTGGGGGCAATAAGCTGACTTTGTATAAAATATACAAAAGTATGAAGGCTATTGCTTAACGCATTGTAAGCCGCCCTGAGTCTCCAGAGAAGGGTGGCATATAAATCAAATTAAAAAAAAAAAAAAAAAGCAGGAGACCCTATACAATTTGAGACAACTGGCTGTCCAATCTCTTCTTGAAAACCTCCAGTAATGGAGCAAACACAACTTCATGTGGCAAGCAGTTCCACTGATTAATTGTTCTCCCTGTTAGGAAGTTTCTCCTTAATTCCAGGTTGCTTCTCTTCTTGTTTCGTTTCCATCCGTTGCTTCTTGTCCTGCCTTCTGGTGCTTTGGAGAATAAGTTGACCCCCAACTCTTCTTTGGGGCAGCCCCTCAAACACTGGAGGACTGCTCTCATGTCCCCCCTGGTCCTTCTTTTCTCTAGACCGGCCAAACCCAAATCCTGCAACCGTTCGTCATATTTTTCCAGGCCTTTGATCATCTTTGTTGCTCTTCTCTCTACTTTTTCCAAACTCTCAACGTCTTTTTTTGTAATGTGGGGACCAAAACTGGATGCAGGATTCCAGGTGTGGCCTTACTAAAGGCTTTATAAAGCGCTATTAATACTTCACCTGATTTTGATTCAGTGGTGAAATCTAACCTTTGTTACTACGGGTTCTGTGGGCGTGGCTTGGTGTGTGTGTGTGTGGGGGTAATGTGACTGGGTGGGCGTGGCCATTTTTTAAAAACTGTTTTTCTTTTAAAAGCCTTTGACGATCCCAGCTGAGCCGTGCGATCATCAGAGGCTTTTTTAAAAAAACTTTTAAAAGCATTTTTTGGCCAAAGAGGTTGTAGAAAAAATGCTTTTAAAAGTTAAAAAAAAAGCCTCTGATGATTGTGCGGCTCAGCTGGACAATGTGGGGGGAGCAGGGATTTTTGCTACCGGTTCGCTGAACCACCCGCCTTCATCGCTACCGGATCGGGCAATCCGGTCCGAACCGGGATCATTTCCCCCCTGTTTTGATTCCATGCCTCTGTTTATACAACCAAGGATTGTATTGGCTTTTTTGACTGCTGCCGCACAGTGCCACTCTCTCCAAGGGAATCCCAATGGGATTTGGAGCTCCCATCCTTGTACGGGGCTCTGCTCAAGCAGGAGACGCTACACCTGTGATGGTGAACATATGGCATGCGTGCCAGTGGTGGCATGCAGAGCCCTCTCTGTGGGCTGGTACGCTGTCGCCAGCTGATCTTCGTGGGTGGCGGAGCGCCGGAAAACAGCCTGAAAACGGCCTGAAAAACAGCCTGAAAACGGCTGAAAAACAGGCCATTTTCCAGCCGTTTTTCAGGCTGTTTTCCGGCCATTTCTTGGGCCACTAGAGCGGGGAGGCAAGGAACCTTGTGGGTCCCATCTCCTAAGGAGATCCATCTGGTGGCAACCCGAAGAAGGGCCTTCTTGGTGGTGGCTCCCTCCCTCTGGAATATTATCCCTGCAGAAATTAGATTGGGTGCCACCTTAGCAGTTTTCAGAAGGCCCCTGAAGGTTTGGTTTTGCCACCAGGCCTGGGGAAGCCGGAGTGGGATGGAGCCTATCGAATGGCTCATCTCCTCTCCGCAAACCCCACTCCCTTCTATCATGGATGATGTTACCTAGTTGGGTCATGAAACGTCTGCAATAAAACCACCAAGCTCAGAGAATATCAAGGACCCAACAGTCGTTGTCATCCTCCTCCTCCTCCTCCTCCTCCTCCTCCTCCTCCTCCTCCTCCTCCTCCTCCTCCTCCTCCTCCTCCTCCTCCTCCTTTCCACAACCTCCCACCTTCTAGCACTGATGATGTTCCCTAGTTGGGTCATAAAACGTCTGCAAGAAAACCACCCAACTGAGAGAGCACAAATATTCTTTTCTATCAGGATTGCAAAAGCCCAGTGACACAGATTTCGCATTCGAGCTCCGATCTAAGACGAATATTGACAGGAGATCGAGGAATTAAGGCAAGAGAAGAGCCAAAAAGACATGGCCGAAAACAGGAAGACAAAAAAACACCCTAATTGATCCAGGACCGGATCAAAATGCATTGTGACAGATTTGCCCACCCCAAGCAAAAGCTGGAAAAACAAAAGGCTGCATTAAGAAGCCATCGTCGTCTTCCCCCAAACCACGGAATTTGGCTGGTTGGGAAGGTTTTCCAGACCTCATTAAGCTGGAATCGCTGCCTTAAATGAAAAACAACCCTCGTCTAAATGAAAAACAGTCTCTTTTCATCAGACGTGTGCGAGGGTATTAAAAGAAACTCTATCTGGGGGCCAAACGGTTGGCCTCCGCTCGCGAAGACTCCCAGGATGACATAATGAAAAAAATTTCACAATCGCAGGCGCAATATTTGCTGCAACTCCAGCAATTCTGCGAAACGTGCATTTATAGCCCTGTAGCACTTGAGATACGATCTTGTAAGGTGGGAATACAGCGCCTCTTCCCTTTCCCCCCCCCTGACAACCGCCCCCCAATCAGAGGCCTAAGGGAGGCAGTTAGGGGGCCCCACTCATGCAGTTCCCAACCAGACAAGATTTACAAGGTAACTGTCATTTACGATGTAAGAAAAGATGTTGAGACTCTGGAAAGCGTGCAGAGAAGAGCAACAAAGATAATTAGGGGAGCGTAGGATAAAACATAGGAAGAACGGTTGCAAGAAATGGGTATGTCTAGTTTGATTGAATCAGAATAGAGCTGGAAGGGGCCTTGGAGGTCTTCTAGTCCAGCCCCCTGCTCAGGCAGGAGACCCTATACCCATTTTAGACAAGTAGCTGTCCTACTCTCTTCTTCAAAGCCTCCAAGTAGATGGAGCACCCACAACTTCTGGTGGCCAGCTGTTCCACTGGTTTGAAGAGAAGGACTAGGGGGGACATGATAGCAGTGCTCCAATATTTGAGGGGGGTCAAGCTATTCTTCAAAGCACCAGGAGGCAGGAGAAGCAACGGATGGAAACTAATCAAGGAGAGAAGCAACGTAGAACTAAGGAGAAATTTCCTGACAGTGAGAACAATTAATCAATGGAACAACTTGCCTCCAGAAGTTGTGAATGCTCCAGCAATGGAAGTTTTTAAGAAGATGTTGGATAACCATTTGTCTGGGATGGTATTTCCTGCTTAAGCAGGGGGTTGGACTAGAAGACCTCCAAGGTCCCTTCCAACTCTGTTATTCTGTACACCATGATCTCTGTACCTGTAAGGGTTACAGTCACTACAGTCTACAACTAACCTTGGTATATTTGATTATAGGTAGTCCTCGACTTACAACAATTCATTTACAGAGGCAGTTAGAAAAAGGAGTGATTAATGACCAGTTTTCACTCTTGCCATTGTTGCAGCATCCTTGAGATCACATGATCAAAATTGACTCGTACTTATTGCAGAGTCCCGGGGTCATGTGATCCCCTTTTGCGACCTTCTGACAAACAGAGTCAAGGGGGAAGTCAGTTTGGTGTAGTGGTTAAGGGGCCAGCCTTGAAGATCTAGTCCTACCCCAGGCATGAAATCCAGTTGGGTAACTTTGAGCCAATCACCAGGAGACGGTGAGTTCTAGTCCTGCCTTAGGCATGAAAGCCAGATGGGTGACTTTGGGCCAATCACCAGGAGACTGTGAGTTCTAGTTCCTCCCCTTAGGGATGGAAGCTGACTAGGTGACTTTAGGCCAATTACCAGGAGACGGTGAGTTCTAGTCCTGCCTTAGGCATGAAAGCCAGCTGGGTGACTTTGGGCCAGTCCCTCCCTCTCAGTCCGACCCACCTCACAGGGTTGTTGTGATGGGGGAAATAGGAAGAATATCAAGTATTTCTATTTATATGTCAGGTATGTTTATTTATAAAGGTGGGATAAAAATCGAAGGAATAACTAAAGAAATAAGCATCCGAATGTTGCAAATGTCAGGGAACAGCTGCTCAGGTGAGGCGGAGGGACTCAAAGGCAGCCAGAAGCTCTGGGTGGGAGAGGCCCCCAACTGGGAAGAGGAGAAAACCTGGGGGCACCTGGAAGAAAAGAGAAGGGAGACCACCCTGAGGCCAGGTGACCTCTGCAGAGCAAGGAAGGGGAGGGGCAGGGAAATAAGACCTCTCTCTTCCAGGGTCCCCTGTCCTGCTGGACCATCCCCAAACGGTCCCCCAGGGAAGGATTTCTCCCGGGTCCTGCACCACCACCTGGTTGGGCTGCCTTACCTGCGTTCCCCCCCTCCCACTCACTGGATTTCTATGCCCCTCCACGCCCCCCCATCCCCCCCACCTCTGCTGCCTCTAAAATCGCTTTGGGAAAGCAGGATAAGTTAGCTAAATAAATAAACATGCAAAATGAACACGCAAAATAAATAAATCAATAAATGCGCTAGACAAACAAGTAAATTTGCCAAATAAATTTGCTAAACGAATAAAATTTGCTAAAATAGATGCGCTCAACAAATGAATCAACCTGCTGAAACGAATAAATGTGCTAAACAATAAATAAATAAAGGTGCTAAATCAGTAAATTTGCAAAATAAATCCGCTAAATAAATCAGTATCCTAAGCAATAAAATAAACAAATATTCTGAATGAACAAATGTGCTAAATAAATAAATCAATATCCTAAAGAATAAATAAATGCAGATAGTCCTAGACGTATGACCACAATTGACCCCAAAATTTCCTTTGCTAAGTGAGACAGTTGTTAATAGCAAAATATACCGCTTCCCAGTGCTTTTACAGCCTTCTCTAAGTGGTTTACAGAGTCTGCCTCTTGCCCCCAGCAATTTGGATCCTCATTTTACCCACCTGGGAAGGAGGGAAGGCTGAGTCAACCTTGAGCCAGGTGAGAATTGAACTGCCAAAATGCTGGCAGTCAGCAGGAGGAGCCTGCAGTACTGCACTCTAACTACTGCGCCAACACGGTTAAAGTGAGTTTCGCTCCATTTTTACGATCTTTCTTGCCACGGTTGTTAAGTGAATCACCACAGATGTTAAGTTAGTAATACGGTTGTTAAGTGAATCTCGCTTCCCCATTGACTTTGCTTGGGAGAAGGTCGCGAAAGGAGATCACGTGACCTCGGGATACCGCAGCCATTATAAATATGAGTCAGTTGGCCAAGTGTCCGAATTTTGATCATGTGACCACGGGGATGCTGCAATGGTCATTAAGTGTGAAAAATGGTTGTAAGTCACTTTTTTCAGTGCCATTGTAACTTTGGTCACTAAATGAACTGTTGTAAGTTGAGGACTGCCTGTAAATAGGAATAAGAAAATCGAAAAGTTGGAAGGGACCTTAGAGGTCTACTAGTCCAACTCCCTGCTCCGAATCACAGAATAACCGAGTTAGAAGAGACCTTGGAGGTCATCTAGTCCAACCCCCTGCTCAGAATCCCAGGATAGCAGAGTTGGAAGGGACCTCAGTGGTCTTCTAATCCAACCCCCTGCTCGGAATCACAGAATAACAAAAAGGGCCTAAGAGGTCATCTAGTCCAACCCCCTGCTCAGAATTGCAGAACAACAGAAGGGACCTTGGAGGTCATCCAGTCCAAACCCCTGCTCGGAATCACAGGATAGCAGAGTTGGAAGGGTCCTTAGAGGTCATCTAGTCCAACCCCCTGCTTGGAATCACAGAAGAACAGAGTTAGAAGAGGCCTTGTAGTCCAATCCCTGCTTGGAATGAAAGGACAAGGGAAGGGACCTCAGAGGTCATCTAGCCCGACCCCCTGCTCAGGCAGGCAAGTGAAGAAAGAAAGGTGCCGAAGAGCCGCCTTCTTTCCCGGGGCCCCGAAGGAGCCGGGCGCCGCTCACCTGGATGTAGGCGCGCTGCAGGTAGCTGTAGGGCAGGCGGCGCTGGAAGTCGGCGAGCACCTCCTGGCTGGCGGCGGGGGCGGCGGCGGCCTCGGGGCCCAGGCAGGCGCGGAGGCATCGGGCGCGGCGGAGGAAGGCGCCGGCCAAGGGCAGCGGCTCCGGCCCGGCCTCCAGCGGCTCTTCCCGGCGGCAGCGCAGCCCGCAGCCCGCTCGCTTCTCCCGCAGCCGCCGCTCCGCTCGCAGCGCCCGCTCCAGCCCGCGCGCCGCCCCCGCGAAGTCCGCCCGCCGGTGCGCCTCCAGCCCCGCCGCGTACAGAGCCTCGAAGGGCGCCTCGCACTCGCCGCTCGCCCGCAGCGCCTCCGCCAGCAGCGCCAGCAGCGCCAGCAGCCGCGGCCCCGCCGCCATCCCGCGCGGGCAGGTGCCGGCGAGGAGCCTCCCGCAAGCGCTGCCCGGCTGCGGAGGAGGAGGAGGAGGAGGCGCCGCTTCGCTTCTCCGCTGGCTCGGCTCGGCTCTGCCGGTCCGCGCTCGGGCGATCCCCGGCGTCGCCTGCTTCTCTCCTCCCTCCTGGCCCGCCCCTTCAGCCGGGCGCCCCGCTCGGGAAGGATCCGCAGGGATCCGGACCCTGCGCCCTGGAGGGAATCGCTCCCAGATTCCCCAGCCAGCCCGCTGGATCGCCAAGGGGGGATTCCCCGCGCCGTTGGCACCTTTGATCCATAGACAGGGGGTCCCATGATCCTCCAAAGCCCCTGAAGGCTGGACAAGAAGCAACGGAGGCAAAGGAACCAAGGAGAAACTTCCCAACAGTGAGGACAATTAACCAGTGGAACGACTTGCCACCAGAAGTTGTGGATGCTCCAACACCTTAAGAAGAGACTGGACATCCCCCTGTCTGAAAAGGGATAGGGTCTCCTGCTTGAGTAGGGGGGTGGACTAGAAGACCTCTGAGGCCTCTTCCAGCTCTGTTAACAGAATACAGAATAACAGAGTTGGAGGGGACCTTGGAGGTCTTCTAGCCCAACCCCCTACTCAAGCAGGAGACCCTATCCCTTTTCAGACAGGGGGATGTCCAGTCTCTTCTTAAAAACTTCCCATGTTGGAGCATCCACAGCTTCTTGTGGCAAGTTATTATTTCTGGAGGCAAGTTATTGTGATTGGTTGGTTGGTTGGTTGATTGATTGATTGATTGGCATTTGATCCCTACAGTCAATCAGGGATAAGGAGTCGGTGGAGGAGAGACCAAGGGAAGATCCCCCAGGTTGTAAACTAGACTAGGAAGAAACTCAATCCACCCCAAAATAAATTAGCCGGCTGTTCTGCCCCAGCTCCGGATTCCTGAGGATATTGACACATACCAACGGTCCTTATCAAATTTATTAAGTAGCAAGAATAAACCAAAGTCTGGCAAAGGTTGGCAACCAGCCCAGAAAACAAGATACCATAAGACTTTTCCAAAAATGCTCTGATGATAATTACAAGTTGTTTCCAGCAAGAAACTTACTAACCGGGTGTGACTTAAATAGGCTAAGGGAGTGGCCAATTATCCTCAAGCCCTACTCTCGAGGAGACCTCCTCCTCCTGAGTAGCCACTCCTGCCTTTTGGCAGCCCTGCGTGCCCGAGCATTGAGGAGAGGCTCCTCCACTTCGCTCTCTCCACTTGAAGGAACCTCTGGAGGATCTGAAGGCCCTGGCTGAGTCTCTGCCTCTGGCACCACATCCTCTTCACCCTCCTCGCTGTCCGATGCGAGCACCGGCTGCACAGGCTTCTGGCGTGACACCACACCAGCCTCCTTGTTGTCGGGATCATCCACAATCCGCACAGGCCGCTGGTGGGCCACAACACTGGCTGAGTTTTCCCCCCTGTCCAAATGCTCAATTTTTTTTTTTTTTAATTTGATTTATATGCCGCCCTTCTCCGGAGACTCAGGGCGGCTTACAATGTGCTCAGCAATAGCCTTCATCCTTTTTTGTATATTTATACAAAGTCAGCTTATTGCCCCCACAAACTGGGTCCTCATTTCACCTACCTTAGAAAGGATGGGAGGCTGAGTCGACCTTGAGCCTTGGAGAGATTCGAACCTTCAGTAATTGCAGACAGCTGGATGTTAAATGCTGCCTTAGAAGGCATTAGCCTCCTACGCCACTCAGGCTCCTGAGTGTTAATTAATTAATTAATTAATTAATTAATTAATTAATTAATTAATTAATTAAGTTAATCGCATTAGAGCCCAGATGCTAATTTACTGACCTTTTTCTCCCGTTTCCAATATTGTTGTAAGCCGTCCGGAGTGACTCGATAGGAAGCTGGGGCGGCATATTGATTGAACAAATGAAATAACTTTAATCCACGTTCTTATGTAAACTTTCAATCGGGTTTAAAAAAATTCAGTCGGTTTAATTCTGCGCAGCCCGGCTGGGGAATTCTGGGAGTTGAAGTCCTCAAGTCTTAAAGTTGACAGCTTTGGAGACCCCTGCCCTAGTGGGGCAAATGGTCCTCTCCCATTCTAGATAGATGTACAGAGGTGGAAGATTTAAGCTTAGAGCAGTCTTTCTCAACCTTGGAAGCTTGAAGATGGGTGGACTTCAACTCCCAGAATCCCCCAGCCAGCAGCGCTGGCTGGGGGATTCTGGGAGTTGAAGTCCACCCATCTTCAAGCTACCAAGGTTGAGAAACACTGTCTTAGAGGAACCCCACAATTTAGGGAGCTGGGTTCGATTCTCTCCCCCATCAACATTCTCTGGAGCTGGTTTAGAGAAAGGAGGGGCAGTCGGAACCCTCTCCATTGCCATAACCCACAGAAAAAAAAACCTGGTTGACGGTACCAAAAGCTGATATTTAAAAAGGTCAAAGATAATTGACAAGCCCAGCTAATACTGTCGCCATGCTAAATTGACTTAGGGAACAAAAAATAATAATTCAATCTGATAGCCCTCCCCCCTTCATTTCTACAGAAAAGGTACAAGTAAATAACCTTGTTTATTCATTATTTCTTTATGAATTAAATTTCCACACTGCCCTTGTCAGCTGAGATATTCTGGGGAGGTTTACAACCTCATAATGAAATCATATGAAGACTTATTTATTCCATCAAGCCGGCCTAGCCTAAATGGTTCTTAATTGGGATTTTAAATTTTATAGACTTGGGGGTTTTAAATTGGGAAGCCAATGATTTAATTCTTTTTAATTATCTTAACTTTTGTATTGTATGTATTTTTAATTTTGGCTGTTCGCTGCCCTGAGTCCCTTCTGGGAGAAGGGCGGTATACAAATTAAATAAATAAATAAATAAATAAATAAATAAATAAATAAATAAATAAATAAATAATAAATAAATAAATAAATAAATAAACAAATAAACAAATAAATAAATAAATAAATAAAATATAAATACAGGTAGTTGTTCACTTGAAACAGTTCATTTAGTGACTGTTTAGAAACCATGGATGGGAACTCACACAGGAGAGAAGCAACCTGGAATTAAGGAGAAACTTACTAACTCTGAGAAGAATTAACCAGTGGAACAGCTTGCCACCAGATGTTATGGGTGCTCCATCACTGGAGGTTTTTAAAAGAGACTGGACAGCCACTCTCTAGGGCAGAAGTCTCCATCCTTGGCCACTTTAAGCTTTGCTGGCTGGGAAATTCTAGGAATTGAAATCCTCCAGGCTTAAATTGGCCAAGGTTGGAGACCCCTGGGGGGCTGGGGGTTGGACTAGAAGACCTCCAAGGTCCCTTCCAGCTCTATTCTGATTGACTGTTTGAAGTCTCAATGGTCCTGTAAAAAGAGACTCGTGTTTCACTTTTACATCTGCTGTAGCATCCCCACGGGCACATGATCAAAATTCAGAGGCTTGGTTCCATATTTAGAATAGAATAGAATAACAGAGTTGGAAGGGACCTTGTAGGTCATCTAGTCCAACCCCCCCCCCCACCAGCCCTAGCAGGAGATGCTAGAACATTGTTTGCCGTCGTGTGCCAAAAGTGAGGGGAGCACACGGGGGGTCACTCCCATATGTACCCCCACCCATAATTCAGTATGCCCCACCCCCACGCACATGCGCGCGTGACACCCCTGCGCATTCCCCGCTTTTGGCACGTGATGGCACAGTGGGCCCAGTAGACCCGTTTTTCGCCCTCCCCAGGCTCCAGAGGCTTTCTTGGAGCCTGGGGAGGGCAAAAACAGCCTTCCCCACCCCCTCCAGAGGCCCTCCAGAGGCTGGAAATAGCCTGTTTCCTGACTTCTGGTGGGCCCGGAAGGCCCGAAAATCAGCTGGGAGCTGAGCTAGGGCAATGCTCGTGTGCCCACCGATATGGTTCTGCGTGCCACCTGTGGTTGGCCATCACGGTGCTAGAACATTTCTGACAGAGGGCAGCCCAGTCTCTTCTTGAAAACCTCCAGTGATGCTTTTTTAGGACAGTTGCAGTATCCCAGATGTCATGTGATCACGTGATTCCCCTTTTGACACCTTCTGACAAGCAAGGTCAACGGGGAAACCAGATTCACTGAACGACCATGTTACTAGCTTAACCACCGCAGTGATTCGCTTAACAACGGTGGCAAGGAAGGTCGGAAAATGGGGCAAAGCGCACTTGGCAAATATCTCGCTTAGCAGCAGTCATTCTGGGTTTAACTGTGATCGTAAGACTTATTTTAAATCAGTGTATATTTCTGAAACAAACATTACAGCCAGGAAACCTCGTTCTTCCATCTCTTTCTCCAGAAGTGTACACTCCAGCTGTGTTTAAAGGTAAAGGTTCCCCTCGCGCATATGTGCTAGTCGTTCCCGACTCTAGGGGGCGGTGCTCAGCTCCATTTCAAAGCCGAAGAGCCAGCGCTGTCCGAAGACGTCTCCGTGGTCATGTGGCCAGCATGACTCAACGCCAAAGGCGCACAGAACGCTGTTCCCTTCCCACCAAAGGTGGCCCCTATTTTTCTACTTGCATTTTTTTTTACCTGCTTTCGAAGTGCTAGGTTGGCAGAAGCTGGGACAGGTAACGGGAGCTCACCCCATTAGGCGGCACCAGGGATTTGAATTAGGGGTCGGCTGAACTGCCGACCTTCCGATTGACAAGCTCAGCGTCTTAGCCACTGAGCTACCACATCCCTGTACACCAGCTGTGTTTACACAACCACAAAATCAAGATAATTACCAACGTGAGGGCTGCATTTATAAAGGATTGACTATATACAAAACAAATATGGGACTAAAAAGTTGCAAATAGCTTATGAATGAAATATTCAGATGATTACTTTTTCTTTTTTTTTTTCTTCTATTTTGATATCTTAGTATCTATGGCAGAGTTAAAGAGTAAGGGGAAGTTAAGAATTTATAGTTAGTTTGCGTATGTTAGATTATGTTTGTTAAATGCAATACCCTGTATTTTGCTCTGAGAAGTCGGGAGGGGGGAGGGAGGGAGAGGGGAAGGGGGGGAAATTTGTTTGTAAAATATTTTAAAACTTTTCAATAAAAAATAAAAAATAAAGCATCTTAAGCTTGGCTACTTTTAAGGTAGTCCTCGACTTATGACCACAACTGAGCCCAGAATTTCAGTTGCTAAGCAAGACATTCGTTTTGTCCCATTTTACACCCTTTTTTGCCGCAAGAAGGCTAAGAGAATTGGTGCAGTCGTTAAGCAAGTCACACGGTGATTAAGTGAATCTGGCTTCCCCCCTCCCCCCCGTTGACTTTGTTTGTCAGGAGGTCGCAAAAGGGGGATCACGTGACCCCTGGACACTGCAGCCGTCATAAACATGAGTCACTTCCCAAGCATCAGAATTTGGATCACGTGACTCCAAGGATGCTGCAACGGTCATAAGTCTGAAAAACATTCTTAAATCATTTTTTTTCAGTGCCATTGGAACTTCGAATGGTTACTAAGCAAACTCTTGTAAGCCAAGTAAAACCTGGAATTATTATTGTTGTTGTTGTTATTATTATCATTATTATTATTATTATGCTACCCATCTCCCCTACAAATTGACTTTGGGCTGCTTACACGCTATCAAACAGGTAAAACTTGGTTAAAAGATTAAAACGACGCAGATTAAAATATTATTAATTTTAAAACGTCACTAAACGGACGGCCGTAAGTCCCAGGCTATATGTATCCTCAGTCATTATTAGCAGACCTTGCTATGCATTTTAAAGAGAAAGTAGCCAGAACGATCCTCTAGCTTCGTTCCTCCAAGTTGGGGAGGGGGGAAAAAAAAGAGAGAGAGAAAGAAAAAGCGTTCGTAAAAGACAGAGAAATGCCAGCTGGACTCCATTCTAGGTAATTCCTTGGCAGGTCGAACTCCGTGGAGGTTGAAAGGGAGAAGTGGGTCCAACAGGATTGTAGATGTGTCTGGGGCTGGCTGAGGAGGCCTGGAGTCAGATGTCTCTCAGATGCCTTCCTCCTGCGTCCAAGACTTTTACAATTTATTTTTGGGAGAGAGAAGAGGGGAGGGGGTGTCGAAGACTCTCGGTGCTGCTCTGGAGAGGAGTCCAGAGATGCCAAAAGCAATAAATAAATAAATAAATAAATTTCCAAGCTATTGTTTGAAACATAGGATTGAAGGAGGCTGCAGAAGAGACGGATCCGTGTGTCCTCCCATAAGGATGGGGTTTGGAGAAACATCTGCTAAGAATATTGGCTATTTTTGCTGCATCCAAGCCCCTCCTGAAGCTATTCAGCCAAGGCAGACCGAGGCTCCGTTAAGAGGGGGATAGAATCCAGATCACATGAAGTGTTAATATCATTTTATAAAGCCTTGGTAAGACCACTTGGAATATTGTACCCAGTTTCGATGCAAAAAAAGATGTTGAGACTCTGGAAAGAGTGCCGAGAAGAGCAACAAAGAGGATCAGGATCAGAATAGAGCTGGAAGGGACCTTGGAGGTCTTCTAGTCCAGCCCCCTGCTCAAGCAGGAGATCCTATACCTGGGATGGCGAACCTATGGCACGCGTGCCACAGGTGGCATGCAGAGCCATGTTGCCTGGCACACCAGCTCAGCTCTGGCCAGCTGATTTTCGGGCCTTCTGGGCCCACCAGAAGTAGGGAAACAGGCTGTTTCCTGCCTCTAGAGGGCCTCCGAGGGGGTAGGGAAGGCTGTTTTCGCCCTCCCCAGATGCATAAAGAGAATCTGGAGCTAGGTGAGAAAGAAAAACGGGCCTACCGGGCCATTGCGTGCCAGGAGCGGGGGGGGGGGGAGGTCACGCATGCATGCGCAGGGCAGGGCGTATAGAATTATGGGTGTGGGCACACGCACATTCGAAACCCCCACCCCCACCCCCTTCCTGGCACGCAATGGCAAAAAGGTTAGCCATCACTATCCTATACCAATGATGGTCAACCTTTTCAGCACCGAGTGCCCAAACCAGAACGCACATGCATGTGTGTCCATGTGCACGTGCCGGAGCGCCGGAAACCCGAAGACCAGCTGGCTCGAGCGCACCCCCCCCCCCTCAGCCAGCTGGTCGTTGGGTTCCTGGCAGGCGCATGTGTGCCGGCCAGCTGGTCTTTGTTCATGCCAGAGCACCGGAAACTCAAAGACAGACTGGCCGGTGCACACATGCCTGTTTTTTGACCATTTTTCAGGCTGTTTTCCCACTGTTTTTCAGGAAATGAAAAACAGCCCGGAAACAGCTGGAAACAGCGCAAAAAGGCTCAGAAACAGCCTGGAAAACAGCCCAAAAATGGCCTGAAAAAGGCTCTGAAAACAGTGTGAAAAAAGCCTGGAAAACAGCCTGAGAAAGGCCCTGAAAAGACTCCGAAAAAAGCCTAGAAAACAACCCAAAAAAGGCCTGAAAAAGGCCCTGAAAAAAGTCTGAAAAAAGTCTGAAAACAGCCCAAAAAAGGCCTGAAAAAAGCCCTGAAAACAGTCCGAAAAAAGCCTGGAAAACAGCCCAAAAATGGCCTGAAAAAGACCCTGAAAACAGTGTGAAAAAAGCCTGGAAAACGGCCTGAAAAAGGCCCTGAAAAGAGTCCGAAAAAAGCCTGGAAAACAGCCCAAAAAAGGCCTGAAAAGAGCCCTGAAAACAGTCCAAAAAAAGCCTGGAAAACAGCCCAAAAATGGCCTGAAAAAGGACTAAAAAAGGCCCTGAAAACAGTGTGAAAAAAGCCTGGAAAACAGCCCAAAAAAGGCCTGAAAAAAGCCCTGAAAACAGTCCGAAAAAAGCCTGGAAAACAGCCTGAAAAAGGCCCTGAAAAAAGTCTGAAAAAAGCCTGGAAAACAGCCCAAAAAAGCCCTGAAAAAGGCCCTGAAAAGAGTCCGAAAAAAGCCCGGAAAATGGCCCGAGAAAGGCCTGAGAATGTTCCGAAAACGCCCCCCAAAATGGTCTGTTTTTTGGGCATTTTTCGGGCTGTTTTCTGGCACTCCGGCACCCGTGAAGACCAGCTGGCTGGCACGCATGTGTGTGCCGGAAACCAGAACAGCAGCTGGCGACTGCGCGCGTGCCCACAGAGAGGGTCTGCGTGCCACCTCTGGCACGCATGCCATTGGTTCGCCATCATGGTCCTATCCCATTTCAGACAGGTGGAAGAAGTCCAATCTCTTCTTAAAAACCTCCAGTGATGAAGCACCCACAACGTCTGTGTTGCAATATTATCAGGATCAGACTCAATAATAATAGTAAGAGTTAAAGGTTTAAATATACTTCCTTTTATTTACAATAGGCATTCTATATTCACTGAATATTCACAGATAGAAGCAAGGAAAAGGGTGAAGGTGGCTCCTTATATATACAGTGGGTGGAGCTATAAGAGGGAGTGGTGAATTATGAATACATTAAGAATTGAAGAATAAGTTAACCCCTGATATCCCATTCATATACTATTTACACATTAGAGAATAAGGCATTTACATCTGACAAATCCCCCTCTAAATGCCGATTCGTTATACAACACCAATTACATTCAGATTCAGGACAATACAAGACATACAATTTAGAAGTTAAATATTTGTGCTGTTTAGAAGGTAAAGGCTTTGTCAATATGTCAGCTAATTGTTCTGAAGTATCACAATGCACTGCTTTAATAAATCCATCCTGAGACAATTGTCTCACATGTTTAAATTTTATATCTATATGCCTGGACCTTTGTCCAATGGCATCGGATCTAGATATTTCAATGGCTGCTTTATTGTCTTCATGCATAACAAAAGGCAAAGCAGGTTTTTTCCAAACATCTGAAATTAAATCATTAAACCATACAAGGTTATTTGCAGCTTTGGATAAACAAACATATTCCGCTTCTGTCGTTGAAGTGGCTACTAGTTCTTGTTTACCAGTGTACCAGTAAACTGGACAGTCATTTAAGAGAAAAATATAACCAGATGTACTTTTTCTGCATGATGTGTCTCCAGCCCAATCCGCATCTGCGTAACATGCAAGCTTTGGTTCTTTATTATCACTAGGTTCTAATACTAAGCAAAAATCTAGTGTGCTTTTCAGATATCTTAAAATTCTTTTAACAGCTTCCCAGTGATACATTGTTGGTTTGCTGACGTGTCTGGATAATAAATTGAGTGGTAAGGCGATATCTGGTCTAGTCCAATTAGATATATAAAGAAGTGAACCTATGATTGATCTATAAAATGTGTTATCCTTGAATTCAGGAGAAGATTCATCAGTATTTCTAAGAAAATCAGTTTGCATAGGAGTATCACAGGGTTTGGCATTCTTTAAATTGCATTTATTTAAAAGTTCTATAATCTTATCTCTCTGAGTAAGTTTGAATCCCCTTCTAGTCTTATTAATTTGGACACCAAGATATTTGTTCACTTTACCTAGAGATTTCAACGAGAAATGTTCATTTAGCTTATTTACAAAAGTTTCTCTTCTCTCTTTGTGTTTTCCTATATATAAAATGTCATCTACATAAATCAATACAAATTCAATGTAATCATCACCCTTTTTGACAAAGAAACAGTTATCAGCAGTGGTAGCATTGAAATCCATGGTCTTAAGTACTTTTACTAAACAATCATACCATCTTTTACCAGATTGTTTTAATCCGTATAAACTCTTGTTCAACAGCCAAATTTCATTTTTGTTGGTGTATTGACTGTGAGGTGCTCTTACATATATTTCCTTATCTAGTTTTGCGTGTAGATACGCAGTCTGTATGTCATATTGAAATACATCAAGATTGAGTGCTGATGCTACCACTAGAGCTGTTTTGACACTCTCTGTTCTTACTGTGGGGAAATACGTGTCAGTATAGTCCTCCGGATATTTCTGTGCATAACCTTGTGCAACTAATCTAGCTTTGTATAGAGTATTGCCTCCTTCTAAGTTCTTAATTTTATATATCCACCTGGTACCAATAATTGTTTTATCTTTAGGTGCAATTGCAGGTGTAAATACATTTAATCCTTGTAAACTTTCCATCTCTTTTTTCATAGCTAGTTCCCATTTTTCTTTTTCTTCACGAGGAAGTTTTAACACTTCCTCATATGTATTAGGTGTTATTGGTTCACCATCCATATGCATTATGTAATCTCTGTATTTATTTGGCATTTGATTTCTGTTGTTCCTAATGGCTCTTTCAGGTTTGCTATTGTTATCATGCAAGTATCTTGCTTCCTTTTTTGTTAGTGTGTCTGTCTTTATTTTGTGTTGGCTATTTGTCCAAGTTTTGGTTTTGCTTTTATATTTGTTGATATTTTGTTTTTCTATGGTCCCTTCCTCATGAGATTTTGTATCTTTGTATTTATTTGGAAATATTTCATTAAGATGTAATTTAGACCAGTTGGCCTGTTCATGGAACACAGCTGTTCTGGAAACTATAAATTTGTTATTATTATCAATGAATCTGTACCCTTTGGTGCCAGTTTCATATCCCATAAATCTGAGTCTTCTGGATACGTTTTCTCCCTTCCTTCTCAACTGTTTAGGTATGTGTACGTCTGCAGTGACTCCGAATATGTGCATGTGTGCTAATTTTGGTTTCCTATTATACATTACTTCATATGGTGTCTTATTTACAATACTGGACCAGGTTCTATTTTGTGTGTAATTTGAATAATGTAAGGCTTCTGACCAAAATTGTTTGCTTAAGCCAGCATCCTCCAATGTGCACCTAATCATGGTTTGTAATGTGGAATTCTTCCTCTCTGCAATCCCGTTCTGAAACGCAGAAAATGGACTAGACGTGTAATGTAGCATTCCTCTATCCTTTAACCATTGGGAGAATTCTTTAGACATGAATTCACATCCCCTATCTGTCATAATTTGTTTTATTCTGATATTGTGTTGTGTTTCTATGCGTTTGTAAAATTCCTTAAATTTTTGAAAGGTTTCATCTTTGTGTTTTAATGTGTAAACAAACCCATAGCGGCTATAATCGTCTACTATTGTCAGGAAGTAACGTTTTCTATAAGTGATTGATGGAGTTAATGGGCCAACTAGGTCCATGTGTACTAAGTCAAAAATTTTGTTAGTTGATCTAGTAGATTTTCTTGGCCTGGGACTAGTTTTTAGTTTTGTAGATTTACATACTGAGCATTCCAAATAGTTTTCACAATTTTTTATTTTGACACCTTCTGCGTGTTCAGTCATTTTTTGTACTACAGGAAAACTGGCATGTCCTAACTTCCTATGTAAGATGTGAGCACACTCATCATGAATTGGCTTACCTATTTTTGGTTTTTTTTTATTGTGTGCATCTGCATGATCATGAGATATTTTACATTCATCATTGTCACTGTTGCTAATATTTTCATCATCTGCTTCAATACAATCTTCTATATTTGAATTAATGTTATGCAACCATTCTTCCTTTGTTATCAGATAAGGTAGGCCTCCTTTAATCATCACAGTGCCTACATTTATTTTATTCTTCTCCAAAGTCGCTTTTCCCTTTGAGAAAACTATATTAATGTCAGAATCTCTACTTAATTTTATGGCACTTAGTATGTTATGAGGTATTTCAGGTATTAACAATACCCCCTCTATTTTTCCTAGACCAGGCAAGGTTACATTCCCTCTGCCTAATACTTGAACCTTTTCTTGGTTAGCTACCTTTATTACAAATTTATCTTCTGTAAATGAAGACAATATATTTTTGTTATTAGTGGTGTGATTAGTTGCTCCAGAATCAATGAGCCAATTATTGTTCTCATTTTGCTGTATTTTAGTGTTGTCTTGTTTATTTAGTCCATTCAGTGAACCAGATTTTCTATCCTTTGAATTTTCTCTGCCCCCTCTATTTTCTCTGTAATTTGGTGGGCTTCTATATCTATGTCTATCTATGGAAGACTGTCTATAATTGTATTTGTTCCTATATTCTGACCTATGTCTTTCCTTTGAAATTTTGGGACAATCTCTTCTATTGTGTTCCCTGGATCCACAATTGTGACATTTAAATGTTTCATTATATTTTTCTTGGAAAGCTACTTTCCTAAAAGGTTTGTGCTCTGTGTGATTGCTAGAACGATTTTTTCTTGAATTGTCTTCTGCTATCAATTTGTTGGATAGACTTTCTATGGATAAATATCCTAGATTGATAGTGTCTAAATGTGACATAAAACTATCCCATGATGAATCAAGTGAGTTGATAATAACACTTTTCATTGTTTGGTCTGAAATTACCTCCCCCCTCAAATGCAGCTCAGCTCTTATTTTGTTTAAAGATATTAAATGCTCACTTATGGAAACCCCTGGTTTTACCCTAGATGAAAAGAAATCCTTAGACATTCTTGTGGTGGTAGCTACACTGTCGCTGTGAAACAAATTAAACATGCATTGAATAATTTCTGAAACAGTCTGATTTGGTTTGATGCTATGATACATTGCAGGAGACACACTAGATATTATTAAGAAAAATGCTCTATGGTGTAAACAATCTATTTTTAAAGTCCAAGGTCTTTTTGGGGGACTAGTGATAAAAAATAGTAAGTTTTCCTTCATAAAGACAACCTGGAGCTGTTGATACCATTCTTGCAAATTAACGCCATCAACCCTTAGTTTTGGGAAGTCACTGGGTAAGTTTCCCACATTATTTTGTCCATTACTTACAACCTGAGGTAGTCCGTGGTCTCGCAAGTGTAGAAAATTGCAAAACGGCATGGGGATGCTCGCAACGAGTCTGCGTGGTTCTCTCGCCAGTTCATGTCTTCCCGGACCGTCTGTGTAGTTTCGCGCATGCGCGTTGTCCATTTCTTCTTTGGCGTCGTCGTGGAAGTTTCTCTCCATTGCGGCTCGCTCGTTCTGTTCCTCTTCAGACGAGTCGGTCTCTGGATCGGCCTTGGGAGTTCTGGCGACGGCGGCTGCTCTTCTTTTTCTTTTGGGGGCGTTGGCACTTGCTTCGGTCTGTGGTGTAGGGCGGAATCGACAAGGCTCTCTAGGTTCAGGCGTCGTCGCTCTCGAAGTCAGGATGGGAGCGGGCAGGTCTTGAGGTATCGGCTTGCTCGCTCGCTTCTTCGGTGACTCTTTGGTAATTTTTAGTTTTGGCCCAAATGCAGCAAAAAGCGTTTTCATTGCTGACTTTACTTGGGATCTCGTTGAGTCATCTTCACTTTCTGATTCTGACTCTTCCGAGGAGTTTGAATCTTCTTTTTCATTTTCGTTGTCTGATAATGTTTTTCGCGCCAGAAATTTTGAATTGAGCTTTCTGATTGGCTCTGCTTCGCTCACCTTGGAGGTCTGTTGAAACCAAGATGGCTGCCATTCAAAATTTCGCGCGGGATCACATTTTTTCTTCTTCGTAATGACTTTCTCTGCAGTCATATCACTCACTATTTTTGGTTCTTTAGACTTCTCATTAGTGATGTTTTTCTCTCTCGCTGCTCCGCTGTTCTTCAGCATTTCTTGGAGGTTCGCGATGAGGCTTTCATCATTCTTCTGGCTTTTTAATAGTTTTAATATCTCTGACCTGAGTTCGTTATTCTCTATTTCGATTTCCTCCTGGTCATCATTTTCATCTATTATTTCTTCGTCTTCAGTGGTGTATTCTTCGGATTCTCTCGAAATTGCGTTTGTGGATTCGTTGATTATTTCTTGTTCTGTTTCCATTTCTTTGCTGTAGGCTCTGGTGTTGGGCCTATCCTTCTTAGACATTTTTAAGTTTTTATTGAGTCAATTAACCACCCTCTGCTACCAGCTTGTTGCAATATTTTCAGGATCAGACCCAATAATAATAGTAAGAATTAAAGGTTTAAATATACTTCCTTTTATTTACAATAGGCATTCTATATTCACTGAATATTCACAGATAGAAGCAAGGAAAAGTGTGAAGGTGGCTCCTTATATATACAATGGGTGGAGCTATAAGTGGGAGTGGTGAATCATGAATACATTAAGGATTGAAGAATAAGTTAACCCCTGATATCCCATTCATATACTATTTACACATTAGAGAATAAGGCATTTACATCTGACAGTCTGAAGGCAACTTCTGTTCCAAAACATATAAAGAACGGTTGCTGGAACTGGGTATGTCTAATTGAATGAAAAGGTGGATTAGGGGTGATATGTCAGCACTCTTCCAATATTTGAGGGGCTGCCACAGAGAGGAAGGGGGGGCCAACCTATTCTCCAAAGCCCCTGAAGGCAGGACAAGAAGCAACGGATGGAAACTGATCAAAGAGAGAAGCAACCTGGAATTAAGGGGAAACTTCCTAACAGTGAGGACAATTAGCCAGTGGAACATCTTGCCACCAGAAGTCATGGGTGCTCCATCACTGGAGGCTTTTAGGAACAGATTTATTTATTAGTTCAATTTATATGCTGCCTTTCTCCGAAGACTCAGGGTGGCTGTTTGGACAGCTATTTGTCTGAAATGGTATAGGATCTCTTGCTTGGGTGGGGGGTGGACTAGAAGACCTCCAGGGTCCCTTCCAATTCTGTTACTCTGCTTAATGGTTTTCACTAACAGTCTTCTCCCTCCCTCCCTCCCTCTCTCTCTCTCTCTCTCTCTCCCTCCCTCCCTCCCTCCCTCCCTCCCTCCCTCTCTCTCTCTCTCTCTCTCTCTCTCTCTTTCTCTCTCTCTCTCTCTCTGCTCATCCACCATTCTGCCCACCTCCCACTGCAGAATCTAATACTTGTAAGAAACAGGTGTTCTTTAATTCTCCTCCCCAGCTTCTGAGGAATATCTGTCCCATAAATTAAGCCGAGTGCTATATTCGTGCCATAAATCTCCATGGGGGAGGAAAGGCTGTCAGCCGAGAAACTCCTCTTCTCGGAGCAGAAATATTTATTTTATTTCAGATATGTGGCCGCACATCCCAGGACGTTTAAAAAGAGATTGGAGAACCATTTGTCTGAAATGGTATAGTCTCGAGCAGGGGGTTCCTTCCAATTCCATTATCCAAGGAAGGAAGGAAAGAAGGTACGAAGGAAGTAAATGGATGGAAACTCATCCAGGAGAGAAGCAACCTAGAACTAAGGAGAAATTTCCTAACACTTGGAGTTTATCTGTGTCCTCAGGGTCACCTGAGTGGTGCAAATGGGGGTGGAGCCTCACCGACTTCATCTATCTCCTGTCCTCAACACGGTCCTTTCATCAGTTCCAAGAAGGCTCCACACCCATTTGCACTATTGTGAGAGCACAAACATCCAAGTGGCCTCAACGACCCTCTAAAACAGTGTTTCTCAACCTTGGAAGCTTGAAGATGGGTGGACTTCAACTCCCAGAATCCCCCAGCCAGCAACGCTGGCTGGGGGATTCTGGGAGTTGAAGTCCACCCATCTTCAAGCTTCCAAGGTTGAGAAACACTGCTCTAAAAGGATGCAAATGACCAGCTGTCTGCAAGGAGTATCAATCCTTCCCTTCCCCACCATCCAGTCTGAGCTGAAGAAGCTTCTGGGATGAGAAGCGAAACGTCTTCAAAAGAAAAAAACAAGAAAGTCCAGTTGCCTCTTGGAAAAAAATAAGCATCTTTGGGTGCAGAATTCCAAGGGCGACCCCACCAGTGCAGTATAGAGGGGTGCCATCACTTCACGTGAAATTTGGAGTTAGGAATCAGGAGGCTTTCATCCGAATCCACAGATCAGCCCCACCAGGTAGGCCAGGCCAAACGATCCGTTGCAAAAGACCCAAAGGGCTTTCATTGAGATTGTTCAAAAATAGAGCTGGGGAACCGATGACCCCTTTATGACTTGTGGACTTCAACTCCCAGAATTCCTCAGCCGGCATGGAATTCTGGGAGTTGGAGTCCACAAGTCATAAAGGGGCCATCAGTTTCCCCACCCCTGTTCTAAGAAGAGAAGGCGAAGTTCTTCGAACTGAGGTAGCCCTCCGTCTCCTTTCAGCAAACTCTGACTTATTTGGGGCTTCCAACTAACTTAACACGGCTAGAACTGAATATATATTTATTATAACATCTGGAGAGAAGAAGTCCTTTCATAACAGTTGCTGGCCTCTTGATGGTTACGGATGACACCCGGTCTTATTTATTTATCTGCTAGCACATGGATGAAGTCACCCAATGCATTTCTGCATTCCAGGCAGTGTGTAAATCTGGCAAGTCCTCTTCCCACATTCTCCACGGAAAAACAGGGATGGCAACCCAGGTTTCCAGAGTCATCGGTAGAAGACTGTTTACATTCTGTGCATTGCAGCCCTGGGAAATTCTAATCCTTCAGGGAAAATCCAAAGACAGGCCCATTTCTCCTTCAGGAAAAAAAAAAAAGATAAATATAAATCCATTTTGGACCCTGAAGGGAAACTAAAATCAACATAAGAGCTTGAAGACCAGGGCATTTCTACTATCATGGTTGCCTCAATGGCAAATACAATCTAGATAACAATTACAGAGTTGGGAAGGGACCCTTGGAGGTCTTCTTGTAGTGGAATGGAAGGACTAAAAAACATTCCCAGGTCAGTCAGAGACAGCTTTATTGCGCAAGGTTCAGAGCCAGATTTGTACCTGAAGCTTTGAACAACCAAAGAACTCTGATACAATGGTTTTTATACATTTCTAAGACAAAGGATTCAGTGAGATCATACATTTTCCATATATGGTTAATCATGAGATCATACATCCGATTTTTTCTTCTATGGTTACATACACTGGATAATAAGTTCATCTAATTACTTAAAGCATTAATCTTAGTTTACAAAATTATCTTAGCCGCACAACTTTTCTTAAGTGCTCGGAGTTGCTAATGGGAGAGTTACTACTGTCCTTGGGTAAATTCATTGGATTAAGTAACTCTTTGTAACATATAGGTCTTTGTGTCATTCACAGTGAGGTCACTCAGATGTTTTTCCATATGGCAGTCCTTTCCGTGACATCTAGGTATCAGAAGATATATTACCACTTAAAGGGGTTTAACTGTTTGTTAATGTAATTTCCAACAAGCACTTTCCTCTCTTATAATAATGTGAATAGATAGGGTCCCCCAGAGCCCATATATCTGACTCTGTATGATTCCTATTTTATTCACATTATTTCTTTTATCTACATTATTCTTTATTTGCTATTTACCTCATTCTAGTCCAACCCCCTGCTCAGGCAGGAAACCCTACACCATTTCAGACAAATGGTTATCCAACATCTTCTTAAAAACTTCCAGTGTTGGAGCATTCACAACTTCTGGAGGCAAGTAGTTCCACTGGTTAATTGTTCTCACTGTCAGGAAATTTCTCCTTAGTTCTAGGTATGATATAGATATGAAAAAGTATGGCTTTTATAAAGGACAAACACCTTTTGATAAGGCACCGTTGAACTCTGATGAAAAACTAATTAAGGTAGATAACTTCTTACTAAATTTAAAAACGAACAAATAAAAGACACAATGGGACAATGGGAAATTTTGTTTGGCTGTAACATAGAACTAGAGAAATGGCAAAATTTATGGGAAAGGAACTATAGATTAACAATGGCAACATCTTATAAAGAACATTTATATAAAATAAATTGTATAGATGGCATTTACCACCCACTGGGTTAGCTAAAATGTTTAACAATATGTCTAGCAAATGTTGGAAATGTAACCAGAAAACGGGCACATTTTATCATAAGTGGTGGACTTGTGTTAAAGCAAAAAATAATAATAAAAATTGGGCAAAAATATAACAGACGGGTAGAAAAGATAATAGGGGAACATGTAGATTTTAAACTTGAACTGTTTTTTATTAGGTATGATATCAGAACAACTTGATGGGCAAAGTATATATTTAATATTGCATGTTTTAACAGCAGCGAGGATTATATTTGCACGATATTGGGAAAATGAAGAAACGCCGCGAGACGAAGAAATAATTAGGAAGATACCAGATTGTGCCAAAATGGAGAGACTGACATTGAAAATCAAACAGAAGACACAGAATATTATCAAACACGGAATTTATTTTACCAGTGATTGGAAAAATGGGGTGGAGAGTAAGAATGTGATCTGTATTGTTAAGTAAATTAAGTATCCAGACGAGATGATAAAAGAAAAGATAAATTTGGACCCAACGGAGTCCAAGAATGTGTGTGGCTAAGCAAGAGAGTCAAGTGAGTTTTGCCTCGTTTTATGATCTTTCTTGCTGCCGTCGTTAAGTGAATTGCTGCAAGGTGACCCAGGCTTCTTCTGTTCACTTTGCTGATGGTGAGACCCCTGGAAATGGGGACCACGGCACCCCAACATGCTGCAACCGTCGTACATGCAGGTACCCCTCTACTTACAACAGTTCGTTTAGTGACCGTTCGAAGTTATGATGGCACAGAAAAAAGTGGCTTAGGACCATTTTTCGCACTTACGACCGCTGCAGCATCCCCCATGGTCACATGGTGAAAATTCAGACCCTTGGCAACTGACTCGTATTTATGACGGTTGCAATGTTCCCGGGGTCACGTGATCCTTCCGATAAGCAAAGTCAACTGAAGCCAGATTCACTTAACGACCGGGCTACTAACTTCACAACTGCAGTAATTCACTTAACAACTGTGCCAAGAAAGATCACAAAATGGGGCAAAACTCACTTAACAACTGTCTTGCTCAACAACTTAAATGTGGGGCTCAGTTGTGGTCGTAAATCGAGGACTAACTGTATTCTCAAATTGGCCTCTATGGGCTCAGTGTTGTGTGATGACCCATTGAAGGCAATTCTTTTCCCAAATCTTGTGTCTTCTCCAGCTTATTTCCTGGAACACTTTTACCTGTACAGGTAGTCCTGGGCTTACAAGAGTCCGTTTAGTAGCCGTTCAAAGTTACAACGGCACTGAAAAAAATGACTTACGGCCGGTTTTCACGGTTTCATAGTTACGACCGTTGCAGCACCGCCATGGCCAGGTGATCAAAATTGGCAACCGTCTCCTATTTATGACGGTCACGTGATCCCCTTTTGCGACTTTCTGAGAAGCAAAGTCAACGGGGAAGCCAGATTCATTTAACGACCGGGTTACTAACTTAAGAACTGCAGCGATTCACTTAACAGCCGTGGCAAGAAAGGTCGCAAAACGGGACAACGTTCACTTCACCAATGTCTCACTTAGCAGCAGAAATTTGGGGCTCATTTGTGGTCGTAAGTTGAGGACTTCTTCTATTCCCTTTTCCTGGAAAAGGACGAGTTGCATTCATTTCCATATGCAGCTGCTGTGTTCTTGACTGAAAAGGCTCCTTTATCCATATATATATATATATATATTTGAAAAAACAGGAAAGTGTGGTTTTGGGGAGCGGTTCAAAAGGAGACTGGATTCCACTCCCCAAAAACACACCTTTGGTGTGGAAGGAATGGAAAGGAAAGGAAGTCGTTTTTGGCATCTGGGGCTGTCCTGAAGCTACCCCGTGACAAAAATACTCTCCATTGGGAAATCTGAACAGTTCCTTTGAGCTGGGTTGGACTCCATAGTTCTGGTTAGGAAAAGCTCTCCGACCTCAGCCACTGGAAGACTTGTGGACTTCGGCTCCCAGAATTCCCCGGCCAGCTATGCTTAATCTCTTGTAATCCCTTCCTCTGCAGTCTCTCCGTTTTGATTTAATTCTCTTCAAATTCTGGGAGCTGAAGTCCCCAAGTCTTAAAGGGGCCAAGGTCGGAGAGCTTTGCCTTAGTGGATTCTTTCCCTCTGTCTGAGCAGAGAAGTAGGACCCAACATGACCACCGCCGTCTTCTCAGATCTCTTTCAGATCCGGCACCGCTCGGTTTCCCCACGAGGGATCCGGATGCATGTGCTCCAAGTCACGCCAAGAGGTCCTCCAGGAAAAGAAGGTGGTGGGGAGTTTGGAGAAGGTCCTGGAGCAGGACCAGACCAGGCGGTTCCTTGGTCCACCTTCTGCGCCCTGCAAGAGGCAGCCAAGAAGCTCACATGGGAAGGTCCTCAAGGAAGCTGGGAGCAAGAGAGGAGGCCCTGCTATGTGGGAGGATGCTCCCTCCACAGATCCTTAGAGAATAGTCTACTTCCAGTATCGCAGGCAATGGCATTCGATCTTCCTCCCTCCCTCCCTCCCTCCCTTTTTCCTGCCCTCCTTGCTTCCTTTCTTCGTCCTCTTTCTTTCTTTTCTTTCTTTCTTTCTTTCTTTCTTTCTTTCTTTCTTTCTTTCTTTCTTTCTTTCTTTCTTTCTTTCTTTCTTTTTCTTTCCTTCCCTCCCTCCCTCCCATCCTTCCCTCCCTTCCTTTCTATTATCCTCCCTCCCTGTCCCTTCCTTCCTTCCTTTTTCCCTTTTTCCTGCCCTCCTTGCTTCCTTTCTTCGTCCTCTTTCTTTCTTTCTTTTTCTTTCCTCCCATCCTTCTCTCCCTTCCTTTCTATTATCCTTCCTCCCTCCCTGTCCCTTCCTTCCTTCCTTTTTCCCTTTTCCCTGCCCTCCTTGCTTCCTTTCTTTGTCCTCTTTCTTTCTTTCTTTCTTTCTTTCTTTCTTTTTTCTCTTTCTTTTTCTTTCCTTCCTTCCTTCCCTCCCTTCCTCCCTCCCGTCCTTCCCTCCCTTCCTTTCTATTACCCTTCCTCCCTACCTGTCCCTTCCTTCCTTCCTTTTTCGCTTTTTCCTGCCCTCCTTTCTTTCTTCCTTCCTTCCTTCCTTCCTTCCTTCCTCCCTCCATCCCTCCCTTCCTCTTTCTTTCCTCCCTTCCTTCCTTGTCTCTCTTTTTCCTTCCTTCCTTCCTTGTCTCTCTTTTTCCTTCCTTCCTTCCTTCCTTCCTTCCTTCCTTCCTTCCTTCCTTCCTTCCTTCCTTCCTTCCTTCCTTCCTTCCTTCCTTCCCTTTCTCCTCCCTCCCTCCCTCCCACCCTCCTTCCTTCCCTCCCTCTTATTTCTCATTGTCCCCAAAATCCTTCCTGCTTAGGAGCTGCTGATCTCCAAGAATTTGCCTCATTTTCTTTGAAACCTGGCCAGGACGGTGGCCACAGCGGCCCCATCGTGAAGTTGCACTGGGTGAAACCCCCTTTTCCCTCCCTTGAGCAGGCTCCCCCCTCACCCTGCAATGTTCATTTGCCCCCCCTAAGAATAAAGCGGGATCCCACTTCCTTCCCTTGCAATCCCCGAAGAGAGGAAGCCGCCAACGTGAGTGATGCACGTTCGGTGGTCATCTTTGGCTATCGGAAGAGGGACTTTTAGGAAAAAAGAACCAACTCTGTCTGGAATGCATCTTTTTTTCCTCTCTCTCTTCGGTTTGGAGAAAAAAACCCATCTTTACACAGAGTGCCTTTTGTGACCAGCTGTTCAGCATTAGAGTGTGGTTGCTGACCTTCACAATATCGCAAACATGTGTGGGTCCGGGTGCCCGGGCTACGTTAAGGGGGCTAGAGGCCCTGTGAGCCTCAGGGGCTCTTCCCAGCACGTCCCCAGCCAGAGGGGAGACCCAGGGATGGTCGGTCACTGTAACCATCCTTGCAGTTGTGTTGATCCATCACTGCTGGGGTGTGTCACAACAGCTGGATTTCTTGCACTTCTGGGGTGTGTGTGTGTGTGGGGGGGCTGTGAGTAGATATGTGTGCCACGAAGGAACATTTTACCTAGCTGGGTCATGAAAAATCTGCAAGGAAACAGTCAAATTCAGAGAGCACCAAGGACCCCACAGTTCCCCCTCTCTCCCTCCCCCTCCTTTTCCTCCTCCTCCTCTCCCTTCTAGCACTGATGCTGTTCTCTACTTGGGTCGTGAAACGTCTACAACAAAACCACCAGGCTCAGAGAGCACAAAGGACCCCACAGTCCTCCTCCTCCTCCTCCTCCTCTCACTGATGACCTTACCTACTTGGGTAAGGAAATGTCTGGAGACACATAACCAAACTCAGAGAGCACTAAGGACCCCACAGAACCAGGGAAGCCCCCTCTTCTCCTCCAGCCTCTCACTTTTCTTCAGTCTAGTTTCACTGGACTGGGCGCACCCCTTTCCCCCCAGCCCACCTGGGTGAGTGAATCGAGTATTTAAAGCTGGTCTCCTTCAGCTGCCCTCAAACATTCTTCAGCGGCTGCATCATCCCTCTCTCCCGAGCGACGCCTTTGAAATATTTTTTCGCCGTAAAAGTTCGATGCCAGACGCACCAATTGGGGGCTGTGATGCTTGGATCGCCCCACACTGCTTTGACTCTAGCCAAACCAATCTCCTTCTTCTGCCCCATTTGGGAGGAAAATGGGGGGGGGCGCGCCGCTCTGAATGTCGTAGAGGCCCAGGAAGATTTGGGGTATCTCGGCCATCGAAAGTAGGATAGAATAATTACATTTCAATGATGACAGCGCAATAATGTTTAATGTCAACTTTCCTTTTTGCTAGGATGTCAGCACAGGGAACCATCTATGAATGTAGCAGGGGCTTCCTCGGTTTCTCTCTGGTTTTACTCCCCTCCCCCCACCATGACCAAAGCCCAAATCCCACCATGGCTGGCTGCCTTCACTGGAGGTTTGTTTGGGGAATGAATTGGGGGGGGGGTTTCCTTGGAGGGGCCGGTGGGAAAAACCTACGGAAACTTTTTAAAGACCTGGATTTGAGAAGAAACTAAGCCAGCCCTAATCCACTCCTGAGCCTGGAAGATAAGGAAAGCTTTTCAACCTGGTTGTGGGTCTTAAGATATCCCCCAAAGACCCCCACAGCCCCCTCTTCTTGGGCTTCACACCCAGACCGCGTGGGGCTGCCATTGTATGTGCTTTTTAAAGTTCAGGATTTTGCACACAGGAACAAAACCTTCCTCCCAAGCCAATAAAGCTTCTTGCAGGGTGGTCTCGGTGAGAGGTTGAAGGCCGGGCTCGGCTGATCCTGCAAAGGGTTTCTGGAGGTGGGCACAGCAGCCCCCCCCCCAGCCTTTTTAACTTTAGCTCTTCTCTCTTGGTTTTAACAGCTGCCTTTTGCTAAGAATGGGATCATGTTTTTTCCTCTGGTTTTGTAGACCGCTCAGAGTTGTAGATCTGGGAGTGAGATGATGTATTTTATTTATCCATTTTTTTTTTAATGCCAGCCATCTCCCCTACGAAGTGGTGGTGCTGGGAGACTCTAAATTTGATGAATAAATAAAAATCAATCAATCAATCAATACGTGCCCAAATTGGATAGGAGATAAGACTGGCTGAGCTCTGCTGATCCTCTAATCCTGAACTGCAGCTCTGCACCGTTTTCTCTGTCTTTTCTCCCTGCTCCATTCTCCTTCCCCCCACTCCTTTCCTCTCCTCTCCTCTCCTGTCCTTTCCCCTTCCCCTGTCTCCTTCTTTCTTGGTGCTCTTTTCTCCTTTTTTCCTCCTCCTTTCCTCTCCTCTTTCCCCTTCCCCTCTTCTCCTTTCTCCTCCTTTCTTCGTGCTCTTTTCTCCTTTTTTCTGCTTTCTCCTCTTTTCTCCTTTTTTCCTTCCCTCTTTCTTTTCCTTTCCTTTCTCCCACTTCCTTTCCTTTCTTTTCCTTCTTCCCACCTCCTTTCGTTTCCTCTTTCTTTTCCTTTCTCCCACTTCCTTTCCTTTCCTTTCCTTTCCTTTCCTTTCCTTTCCTTTCCTTTCCTTTCCTTTCCTTTCCTTTCCTTTCCTTTCCTTCCCTTCCCTTCCCTTCCCTTCCCTTCCCTTCCCTTCCACCTTTCCTTGGCTCCTTCCCACTCAGCCCCCTTTTTCCTGCTTCCCCAAAACCTCTTTCCCCCCCTTTGCATTCCAGGTGTGACCACAGCTCTCTTGTGGAGATGGGATTTCCGGAGGTCTCTCTTTCTCCCTCCCCCTCTCCTGCCTCCGGATGCCTTTCAGGAAGCCCCCTCCCCCAAAGGTCATGCTCTGCAGTGCTGGGGTGACCCCTGAGAGCAGGAGGGGATCAGCTTACAGGCCTTTGCCTCGGCCAGGAGGGATGAGTGGGTGGGAACAGCAGTGGAGGCAGCCAATCCTCCCCCCCCAACTCAGGAGTCTTTGGGGTGGGGGGCGATGGGGAAGATGCCAGGAATGCTCCCTCCTGCAAATGGGGGGTGGGTGTTGATGAGGAATTTTCTGACCTTACTGGATGCTTTCTGACTAGGAGTGGTGCGGTGGCCTAGAGGTGGAGCTCTCGCCTCACAATCCGGAGGCTGTGAGTTCGATCCTAGGTAGAGGCAGATATTTCTCTCTCTCTCTGGGCACACTGAGAATATATCTGCTGAACAAGACTCCGCATTGGAGACAGGAAAGGCATCCGGCCAGTAAACACTCTTGCTAGCTCCATTCAGTTGCCCAGAACTCCACCCCGCAAGGGATTATGGGGTTGTTAAACAATGATGATGACTGGATGCTTTCTGACTCCCACCACCACTTTGTAAAATGGGACACTTTGTGGCCTTGTTTTAAAATCTCAACTGAGTTTCTGAACGGAAAAACTGGATTTGGGTTTTTTTTGTGTGTGTGTGTGTGTGTGTGTGTGTGTGTGTGTATACAGGTAGTCCTCGACTTACCACAGTTCATTTAGTGGCCATTCAAAGCTCCAACTGCACTGAAAAAGTAACTTAGGACCACTTTTTCTCACAATTACGACTGTTGTAGCCTCCCCGTGGTCATGTGATCAAAATTCGGACGCTTGCCAACTGACTTGTACTTATGACGGTCGCAGTGCCCTGGAGTCCCGCGATCCCCTTTTGCAACCTTCTGACAAGCAAAGTCAAGGGGGAAGCCAGATTCGCTTAACGACCGGGTTACTAACTTAACAGCCGGGGTGATTCACTTACCAACGGTGGCAAGGAAAGTCGTAAAATGGGGCCAAGCTTAGTTAACAACTGTCTCGCTTAACAACAGAAATATCTGGTCTCGATTGTGGTTGTAAGTCGAGTCTGACCTGTATTATATAATACAACAGAATCTTGAGAGCAAGTTTCTGCCTCCCCCGTCCTATCCTGAGTAAATTTAAGCTGAGGTTATTTTGAGTCTCTTTCTTAGGTATAGGTAGTCCTTGACTTACAACCAAAATTGGGACCAGAACTCCTGTTGCTAAGTGAGATGTTTGTTAAGTGAGACATGCCTCGTTTTACAAACTTTTTGCTGCAGTCGTTATGCGAATCACCCTTGTTGTTAAGCAGATCATGTGGTTGTTAAGTGAATCCACCTTTCTCTACTGACTTTGGTGGAAAACGGCGACTATATGAGCCCGGGGACACTGCAACCGTCATAAATATGAGTCAGTTGCCAGGCGTCCTAACTTTGATCACATGACCCCAGGGATGCTACAACAGTCATAAGTGGAAAACGGTCGTAAGTCACTTTTTCCAGTGCCGTTGTAACTTCGAACAGTCACTGAATGAACGGTTGCAAGTCAAGGACCATCTGCATTCGATCTCATCTTGGTCAGAGATAGAGAGCAAAGAGAAAAGGCAGATCTCCAGCTTTCATTCTGGGAGTCTGCTGACACCTGGTGGAGATTCTTTGTAGTGCTGTATCTCTAGGCTTTTAGGAAAGAGCCAATTGAGACTGGAGCTCCTCTGGAAAGTGGATGGGAAATTGCTAGGAAAATCCCGGGAGCCCCAACAGGAGCCCATATGGGGCCCAAAAGGCATCTAGGTGTTGCTTGCAGACAGAACCCATCCCATCATCCATTTCCTCCCACTTATGACTGTATGACTAACTTTGTTGTTTGGATCCTTACGATTTATATTGATGTTGTTTCCTAATATGATTTGATTGCTTATTTGTGCCCTATGACTACCATTAAGTGTTGTACTTATGATTCTTGATGAAAGTATCTTGTCTTTTTATGTACACCGAGAGTGTAGGCACCAAGACAAATTCCTTGTGTGTCCAATCACACTTGGCCAATAAAAAAATTATCTCCTCTCCTCTCCTCTCCTCTCCTCTCCTCTCCTCTCCTCTCCTCTCCTCTCCTCTCCTCTCCTCTCCTCTCCTATCCTATCCTATCCTATCCTATCCTATCCTATCCTATCCAATCCATCCATCCATCCATATCTCTCATCTCTCTCATCTATCTGTCTGTATATCTATCCATCCTATCCATTGCTTATTTGTGCCCTATGACTACCATTAAGTGTTGTACTTATGATTCTTGATGAAAGTATCTTGTCTTTTTATGTACACCGAGAGTGTAGGCACCAAGACAAATTCCTTGTGTGTCCAATCACACTTGGCCAATAAAAAAAAAAAAATCTATTCTATTCAAACTGGAGAATAATTGCAAACTAACCCTTGACTTACAACCACTTGTTTAGTATCCATTCAAAGTTATAACTGTGCTGAAAAAGCGACTTACAACTGGTGTCCTCGTTTAATAACGGTTGCACCATCCCCACGGTTACATGGTGAAAATTTAGGTGTCTGACCATCAGTGTGTATTGATGATGGTTGCAGCATCCTGGGGTGACATGATCACCATTTGTGACCTTCCCAGACGGATTCCGACAAGCCATAGGGAAAGCCAGATTCACTTAATGACTGCACGATTCAGTTAATAACCGTAGCCAAAAAAGGCTGTAAAACTGAGCATCTCTAACTTAAATACCACTTTTCTTAGGATTGAAAATTGTGGTTCTGACTATGTCATAAGTCAAGGTTTACCTGTACCTGTATTTCTACACACTTCCAATTTAAAAAAAAAACAGAAGTGCCTTAGCAAAGACACAACAGTGTTCAAGGAAGAAAAAAAAACCCTGATGTAAGGCATAGATTAAACCACAACAAAAATGACATTAAAACAGAGGTTAAAATGAGAACCTCTTCAGGGAAAGGGGAAAGTAGCTGTGAAAAGACTCTTTAAGTCTCTTAAGTCTTAGACTTAGAATCATAGGGCTGGATGGGACCCTGAAGGTCTTCTAGTCCAGCCCCCTGCTCAAGCAGGAGAGCCTATATCAGTGTTGGCAAACCTTTTTGGCACTGAGTGCCGAAATGGGAGAGTGCGCATGCACAGGGGAGCACCGGAAACCGGAAGAACAGTTCCCAGGTGCACACAAGCTGAGCTTCTGGTTTCCAGTGTGCGCATGTGCGCCAGTCACCTGGTCTTCCAGTTTCTAGAACTCCCACGTGCATGAAGACCAGCTGGCTGGTGCACATGTGCACGCCGGAGCCTGGAACAGCAAGAGGAGACGGCTGGCATGCCCAGAGAGATGGCTCTGCATGCCACTTCCGGCACGCGTGCCATAGGTTTGTCATCACTGGCCTATACTGTTCCAGACCAAGTGGCTGTCCTTAAAAACCTCCAGTGATGGAGCACCCACAACTTCTGGTGGCAAGCTGTTCCACTGGTTAATTGTTCTCACTGTCAGGAAATTTCTGCTTATTTCTAGGTTGCTTCTCTCCTTGATGAGTTTCCATCCGTTGCTCCTTCTCCTGCCTTCTGGGGCTTTGGAGAATAGGTGGACCCCTTCCTCTTTGGAGCAGCCCCTCAAATATTGGAAGATGCTATCATGTCACCTCTATTTATTTATTTTATTTTATTTTATTTTATTTGTATACCGCCCTTCTCCAACAGGACTCAGGGCGGTGAACAGCCATGGTAAAACATAACATATAAAATTTAAAAACAATTTAAAAACATTAAATAATTTAGCTATCCAATTAAAACAACCCGGGTTAAAACCAATTACAAATTAAAATCGAAGGGATGGGATCAAGCCAGCCTCTAGTCCTTCTTTTCCTCAAACTAGCCATGCCCAATTTCTGCAACTGTTCCCCGTATGTTTTAGCCTTCAGTCCCCTAATCCGCTTTGTTGCTCTTCTCTGCACTCTTTCTAGGGTGAAAAAGCCCCTTTGGGACTTCCCTCCAGAAATTGTGGCTGTTTCATCATGTGAGTTCTTTAAGAAGAGGCTGGATGGTATAGGATTTCTGTTTGGAGCAGTGGTGAGTTTCAACATTTTTTACTACCGGTTCTGTGGGTGTGGCTTGGTAGGCGTGGCAGGGGAAGGATACTGTAAAATCTCCATTCCCACCCCACTCCAGGGGAAGGATACTGTAAAATCTCCATTCCCACCCCTCTCCAGGGGAAGGATACTGCAAAATCCCCATTTCCTCCCAATCAGCTGGGACTTGGGAGGCAGAGAATAGACGGGGGCGGGGCCAGTCAGAATTTTTACTACCGATTCTCCGAACTACTCAAAATTTACGCTACCGGTTCTCCAGAACTGGTCAGAACCTGCTGAAACCCCACTTCTGGTTTGGAGTCGAAGACCTACAAGGCTCCTACATAATAAATATTCTGTTATTACTCTGTAATCCATTTTACAAACGCTGCTTGCCAATACTTCCTTAGCCTGCAGAGGGCACTAAAAGCATAGCTTTCTTTTAGAGCAGAACACAAACAAATGATGGTGGAAGAAGCAGAATAAAAGAGTCCGAAGGGACTTTAGAGGTCTTCTAGTCCAACCCCCTGCTCAAGCAGGAGACCCTATACCATTGTGGACAAATGGCTGTCCAATCTCTTCTTGAGAACCTCCAGTGTTGGTGCACCCAGAACTTCTGGTGGCAAGCTGTTCCACTGGTTAATTGTTCTCATTGTCCGGAAGCTTTCTCACTCTTGAGTAGGTTAACCTACATTTGTTCTTGAGTCTTTGAAGAGCTGGTTCAATGATGCCTTGTTGTGTTTTCCCAGCTGACTACCATATTCTTGGAAGTCTTCTCCAACACCAAAGACAGACAGTTGTACCCTGCTAGATGAGATCTCCTACCCATTTCCTCCAGCAGCCTTTTCCTCCAGGGACCAACAACTGCCCTCGTTGTCTTCGGAAGTTCTCAGTCATCCTGACATGACGGTTGTCCCAAAGGGCCTTATTTCAAACGACAGTCAGACTTTGTTTTTCCTGAAAGATGTTTCGCTTCTCATCCCAGAAGCTTCTTCAGCTCTGACTGTCTTACTTCTAGAACTGAAGAAGTTTCTGGGATGAGAAGCGAAACATCTTCAAGGAAAAATAAAATTTGGTTGTTCTTTGGAAAAAAGGCATCTTTGGGACAACTGCATACATTCTCATCTGAATGTCCAATCAAGGAGCGAACCAACCTAAAAGGAAGGAGAAATTTCCTGCCAGTGAGAACAATTAACCAGTGGAACTCCTTCCCTCCAGAAGTTGTGGGGGCTCCATCACGGGAAGTTTTCAAGAAGAGATTGGACAGCTATTGGTCTGAAATGGTATATCGTCCTCCTGCTTGAGCAGGGGGTTGGACTAGAAGACCTCCAAGATCCCTTTCCGTTATTCTGTAATCCCAGAACAATTAATCAGTGACACGGCTGCCCTCCAGAAGTTGTGGGTGCTCCAACACTGGAGGGGGGTAGAGTAGAGTAGAATAGAATAGAATAGAATAGAATAGAATAGAATAGAATAGAATAGAATAGAATAGAATAGAATAGAATAGAATAGAATAGAATAGTAGAATATAGAAAATGAGACTAGAATATAGAAAATGAGAATGGAATGGAATAGAATAGAATAAATAGAATAGAATAGAATAGAATAGAATAGAATAGAATAGAATAGAATAGAATAGAATAGAATAGAATAGAATAGAATATAGAAAATGAGAATGGAATAGAATAGAATAGAATAAATAGAATAGAATAGAATAGTAGAATATAGAAAATGAGACTAGAATATAGAAAATGAGAATGGAATGGAATGGAATAGAATAGAATAGAATAGAATAGAATAGAATAGAATAGAATAGAATAGAATAGAATAGAATAGTAGAATATAGAAAATGAGACTAGAATATAGAAAATGAGAATGGAATGAAATAGAATAGAATAAATAGAATAGAATAGAATAGAATAGAATAGAATAGAATAGAATAGAATAGAATAGAATAGAATAGAATAGAATAGAATAGAATAGAATATAGAAAATGAGAATGGAATAGAATAGAATAGAATAAATAGAATAGAATAGAATAGTAGAATATAGAAAATGAGACTAGAATATAGAAAATGAGAATGGAATGGAATGGAATGGAATAGAATAGAATAGAATAGAATAGAATAGAATAGAATAGAATAGAATAGAATAGAATAGAATAGAATAGAATAGAATAGAATAGAATAGAATAGTAGAATATAGAAAATGAGACTAGAATATAGAAAATGAGAATGGAATGGAATAGAATAGAATAAATAGAATAGAATAGAATAGAATAGAATAGAATAGAATAGAATAGAATAGAATAGAATATAGAAAATGAGAATGGAATAGAATAGAATAGAATAAATAGAATAGAATAGAATAGTAGAATATAGAAAATGAGACTAGAATATAGAAAATGAGAATGGAATGGAATAGAATAGAATAGAATAGAATAGAATAGAATAGAATATAGAAAATGAGAATGGAATAGAATAGAATAGAATAGAATAGAATAGAATAGAATAGAATAGAATAGAATAGAATAGAATAGAATAGAATAAATAGAATAGAATAGAATAGAATAGAATAACAGAGTTGGAAGGGACCCTGGAGGTCTTCTAGTCCAACCCCCTGCTCAGGCAGGAAAACCTATAACACCATTTTAGACAAATGGTTGTCCAATCTCTTCTTAAAAACTTCCAGTGTTGGAGCTTTCACATTTGGACTAGAAGACCTCCAAGGTCCTTCCAGCTCTGTCCTTCGGTGAACCCCGACCCCTGAGGACAATTGCAGAGGGAGTCAAATTGCAAACAGGCGAACTCACACGTACATTCCCCCCCCCCCTTTGCGCCGTTCTTGCGCAATTTCAGTGCCACAACAAACTGCATAACACCATTTTCAGGGTTAGTCCTGACATGTGTACGAAGATGTTATTCACCGCCTCTCCTTCTGCCTGCAGGATGAAAGTTAGCTGGGAAATCCACCGATTTTCAACGGTGGGTGGGGAAGAAGTGAATGTTAAATGCCCTAATGACTAGTCCATGCAAATCTATGCAAATGAAGACGCAAACACAAGAGTTTTCCTCCGGATGACTCCCCGTTGCAAATGAAATTGATTTGCAGAGACAAGATTAAATTTTGTGGTAATTATTTTATTCTTTTTATGGATATGCAAGCCCCCCACTCCCCCTCCACCTCTCGATGGGCTCCTGCTCTTAATTAAATGGGCGACTGGAAATATTTTAAGCAGACAGATAGATTAAACATCCCTGTCTTTGGGCACACCAACTCACACACATACCCATTATCTGAAACGCACAGGGCACACTTTTCGATGCAGGAAGTTTCCTAACCCTGCAGTATTACAATTTGAGTCCCTGCCAGCTGCAAAGATAATTACTTTTATAAAAGGAAAAATAAAAGATCCTGGTTATTAATATTTCCTGGAATGGGGCCTGGAGGGTGGAGTTCCAGCAGGAGGAATTTAATCAAGAGCTGGGCAGATCCTGTCCAAGGTGGAAGGAATGGAGGAAGGAGATCTCCTGCCCAGATGCTCTCACCATCAGCCCCTACAAGGAGATACCTATTCAGGTGCTGCTTCACTCAGCACCCAGTTTCTAGCAGGGGAAACCGGGGGGTGGGATTTGAGGGTCCTTTGGAACAATCCAAGATAGGATTTCCTAGAATCAGGGGTGTCTGTAAGACGGAGTTTCCCAATCTTGTATGGTCTTCAATTCCCAGAATTCCCCAGCCAACATGCTTTAAGATGGGTGGACTTCAACCCAAAATGGAGAATAGATTCTGTGTCTGAGGAGGGACCCTAGGAAGCCATGGATGGATGGTTGGGTGGATGGATGGATGGATGAATGGATGGATGGATGAATGGATGGATGGATGGATGGATGGATGGATGGATGGATGGATGGATGAATGGATGGATGGATGAATGGATGAATGGATGGATGGATGAATGGATGGATGGATGGATGAATGGATGAATGGATGAATGGATGAATGGATGAATGGATGGATGGATGAATGGATGGATGGATGGATGGATGGACGGACGGACGGATGGATGGACGGACAGACACATAAATGAAATAGATGGATGGATAGATGTCTATGGAGGTTCTTAGTCACCCAGGTCATGATTGTCTATCTCAAAGGTGCTTTTTCAAGAGGCCGCTGGACTTTCTGGTTTTTCTTTTGAGAGCTGAAGAAGCTTCTTGGACGAGAAGTAAAATGTCTTCAAAAAAAACCCCCAGAAAGTCCAGTTACCTTTTGAAAAAGGACCTTTGGGATAAATGGATGGATAGACAGACAGACAGATACATAAATAAGTTGGATGGATGGAAAGATAGAGAGATATAGAAAGGTAGCTAGGTAAATGGATGGATGGAGAGATATAGACAGGTAGATAGGCAGATGAGTAGATAGATGGATGGATAGATGATAGATGATAGATAAATTCACAGCCATGAGGCACACCAACCAGGCCAACCGAGCACCTTCATTGGATGCAAGAGTAGGGGGTGGGTGGGGGCCCTTCCAGCCATCTACGGGGTGGGAGTGGGGGTGCGGGGGTGCATTTTGCACAGGGAAGGGTGCCCCATTCCAGTTCATCTGGCAAGGAGGAGGGAGGAGCTTAGAACGGAGGGGTCTGCAACATTTCACAGCCCCTCCCACAGCAATGCTGGGGGTGGGGTGGGGGAGAGCGGGGTTCAACACATTTCCTGGATTTTAGTATGTGTGCGTGTGAGTGTCTGGATGTGACCCATTTGCCAGCCTCCACTCACTCCAATTTAATCCTGCTTGGGTGCCTTTTCCAGCGAGGGGCGGGGGACCCTCTTTGAGAGACAGAGTCTGTTACCCCCCCCCCCCTTTTACACAATTCCTCCCCCCACCTTCTGCTAGCTTAACAAGAATGAAACTCTTGTTCACCTCGTTCAATGCCCCCCCACCCCCGCCCTGCCTTTGAACCCCAGCCAATGTCCACTCGGCCAGCTTGGCTCTCTCAAGGGCCCAGATCCCTCGAGTCTTTCAATCTCCTTTGAGGGGCAGGGGCGTGGGTGGATTTAAAGTCAAGCCCCCTTTGAGACCCCATCTTCACACTGCCACCGGCGGCCTGTGTGTGTGTGTGTGTGTGTGTGCGCGCGCACACGTGGGGGCCTCCCTGCCTCTTGTAACCTGGTGCACCTGAAAATCCAGGTGTGCCACTTCCCAATTCACCCAGCAAATAGGAGACGCATGTTATTCTGGCCATGCAGATTCCAGAAAGTATGTGTGTGTGTTTGTGTGTGTGTGTTTGTGTAAGGGGTGAGAGAGCGTGGAAACACATGCCCACACTCGCACATGATCCCAGAAAGGTGTGTAGGAAATCCCCGGCCGAAACTGCAGCTGAAAGATCCTTCAGTGTCATTTCCTGGGAAATTTCCTGGGAGAAAAGCCAGTTTTTGGGTGACCCATTTATTTTTGGGTTTCCCGCCCTGCCTCCTCCCGTTTGCCAAGCCTACAGCCAGCATTACACACCACACAAACTTTCCCGGCCCCCCGTCCTTCTCTTGCCCTCTGGGGTTCGAGGGCTTTGGGGAAGAGCCACGAATTTGGAAGCGGGAAGCAAATTCTCTGGGCTTGGAGAAACTCCGGCTTTGCGTCAGCTCCTGTTCTCTGGAACTGGGATGGAAAAGCATTTGGGACTTCTGACTAAAGGAGGTCAGAAGTCAGCCTGCAGATGGGTTCTGGAATTTCCTGAGTGGGTAGGACCCATGAGGCACACATGTCTCACCTTTGGCAATTTGAAGAGATGTGTGGACTTCAACTCCCTGAATTCCCTAGCTAGCTGAAGCTTGGCAGGGTTAAGGTGTATGGACTTCAATTCCCACGATTCCCCAGCCAACTCAACCTTGGCAATTTGAAAAGGTGTGGACTTCAGCTCCCTTGGCCCAATCTTGGCCATGCTAAGATAGTATGGACTTCAACTCCCAGAATTCCCCAGCCAGCTTAAACTGGGCCACTTGAAGATGTGTAGACTTCAACTCCCAGAATTCATGGCTGGTTGGGGAATTCTGGGAGTTGAAAGGCACACATTTTCACCTTTTAGTGAAAAACTAAAGAGCCTCGATAGCTCTGCAGACAAAGGCACTGTAATTTAACACCAGCTGCCTGCAATTAAAGTAAGTTCGAATCTCGCCAAGGCTCAAGGTTGACTCAGCCTTCCATCCTTTCTAAGGTAGGTAAAATGAGGACCCAGTTTGTGGGGGCAATAAACTGACTTTGTATAAATATACAAAAGAATGAAGGCTATTGCTTAACGCATTGTAAGCCGCCCTGAGTCTCCAGAGAAGGGCGGCATATAAATCAAATTAAAAAAAAAAAAAAAACAGGCAAGAAACTTCTTCTTGTTTGAGCCCCAGACCAATGGTCTTATCTGCAACCTGCAGACAAAACAGGAAAACAACAATTTGATGATACACAGGGCATATATATTATTATTACCTGGCAGCCACTGTTTATTATTACCAAACAATACATATCATGTATTGTGTTTTGTATTCTGTTTGTCTTATTATGACTGTTCCCTATTATTTACTATTGCATTTGTAAATGTCTATGGAGATTCTCAGTCACCCAGGTCCTGGTTATCCCAAAGGTGCTTTTTTAAGGAGGCAACTGGACTTTCTGGTTTTACTTTGAAGAGGTTTCACTTCTCCTCCAAGAAGCTTCTTCAGCTCTAACAGGATGGTGGGGAATGGAAGGATTTATCTTCCTTGCAGACAGCTGGTTATTTGCATCCTTTCAGAGGGTCGTTGGAGGTTTTCTCTGTGTCCTCAGGGTCACCTGAGTGGTGCAAATGGTTCCTGTGGTCTGCAATTTTTTTTCTCTGGAAATCCCTTCCTACTCTTACACCATTCAAAGGATGTTTGTCCCAAATTGCGTAGCTAAAAGTCTGTAGAGATTCTCAGTCATCCAGTCACGGTTGTCCCAAAGGTGCTTTTTCCAGGAGGCAACTGGACTTTTTGGTTTTTCCTTTTGAAGACGTTTCGCTTCTCATCCAAGAAGCTTCTTTATTTCTGATGGAATGGAACTGACAGAACTGATGGTCAGAACTGAAGAAGCTTCTTGGATGAGAAGCGAAACGTCTTCAAAGAAAAACCAGAAGGTCCAGTTGCCTCTTGGGGAGAAAAAAAAAACACCTTTGGAACATATTTATTTATTTATTTATTTATTTATTTATTTATTTATTTATTTATTTATTTATTTATTTATTTATTTATTATTTCGATTTCTATACCACCCTACTCCCGAAGGACTCAGGGCGGTGCACAGCCAGACAATAAAAACACATCCATACAAAATTTAAAAGTAGAATAAAATCAAATTAAATAGTTTTGGCTCCGACTATTGCGTTTGTAGTTTGCAGAGAAAGTATTGAAAAGCGCAATCAATATAATTGTTACTTTTGTTATTTTTATGGAGAGAGGGGCCCACCTAGACAAGGATCACCTCTGAGTCCCATGATGGATGGAAGACCAAATTCAGTACCAGAATCAGTTCTTCTGGTGCGCGGCTCTTGCCACACTTTCAAAGAATAGCTTACTACTCCTAGAGATGACTTGCACGTGGTTGCAAACTCAGACCTCAGTGAGCATGCACCTGGGCTCAGAGGATGCCATTCAAATCTTGCTAAATTCTTGTGTCAACTCCTGGAAACGTTTGCAAAGTTTGGGCAATCCTGCAGGACACCTGAAGAAATATTGGTGGTCTTAGTCTTAGAGCAAATATCCATGAAGGTCCCAAGCTCTTGGTGGGCGCATGGAGAGTTTCCAACTCTTCCGTGATCCTTTAGACCAGTGTTTCTCAACCTTGGAAGCTTGAAGATGGGTGGACTTCAACTCCTAGAATCCCCCAGCCAGCGTTGCTGGCTGGGGGATTCTGGGAGTTGAAGTCCACCCATCTTCAAGCTTCCAAGGTTGAGAAACACTGCTTTAGACAAACAGAAGCAATCTTCTGCAAGGAACCATTGGCCCACTCCTGTTGTCTGGAAGTAGAGGTAGTCCTCGACTTACGAACATTCATTTTGTGATGATTCAAAGTTAGATCAGCACTGAAAAAAGTGACTTGCTGTGACCATTTTTCACACTTACGACCGTGGCGGCATTCCCACGCTCACAGGATCTAAAGTTGGACACTCAGCATCTGGCTCATATTTGTGATGGTTGCAGTGTCTCAGGGTCACGTGATCAACTAGGGAAGGTCATCGACGAGGAAGGAGGGGCATCTGCGCTGGGTTTATCTGCAATATAACCCCGCTCCCTTCTAGCACGGATGATGTTCCCTAGTTGGGTCATGAAACATCTGCAAGAAAACCAGCAAGCTCAGAGACCACCAAGGAGCCCTCCTCCTCCTCCTCCTCCTCCTCCTCCTCCTCCTCCTCCTCCTCCTCCTCCTCCTCTCCACAAACCCCATTCCCCACTTGGGTAAGGAAACAACTGCAAGAAAACCACCAAGCTTAGTCAGAAATCAAGGATTTAGAACTGTGGAGCTGGAAATGACTCCAAGGATTTATTTTTATTTTATTTTTTTATTTTATTTTGAATTTATATACCGCCCTTCTCCCTGAGGACTCAGGGCGGTGAACAGCCAAGTAAAAACATCAAATACAAATATTAAAATACAGTTAAAATATACATATATAAATTTGGCCCCATTAATTAAAAACAATAAACAAAACACTTAAAAACACTTAAAAAAAAATTAGGCCAGCCCGGCTTGCTGGAAAAGGAAGGTTTTAAGGGCACGGCGGAAGGCACCGAGGTCTTGGATTCTCCTTATCTCTGGAGGCAATTGATTCCAGAGGGTAGGTGCCCCCACAGAGAAGGCCCTCCCCCTGGGGGTCACCAGCCTGCACTGTTTGGCTGATGGCACCCCGAGGAGGCCCTCTCTGTGGGAGCGCACGGGTCGATGGGAGATCGTCGGTGGCAGCAGGCGGTCTTGAAGATAGCTAGGCCCTATGCCATGGAGCGCTTTAAAGGTGATAACCAACACCTTGAAGCGCACCCGGAAGAGCACTGGGAGCCAGTGCAGCTCGCGCAGGAGCGGTGTTACATGGGAGCGCCAAGCTGCTCCTGTCACTACCCGCGCTGCTGCATTCTGGACCAGTTGGAGCCTCCGGGTGCTCCTCAAGGGGAGCCCCATGTTGAGAGCGTTGCAGTAGTCAAGGCGAGAGGTGACGAGGGCATGAGTGACTGTGCACAGGGAATCCCGATCAAGAAAGGGCCGCAACTGGCGGATCAGGCGAACCTGACAAAAGGTCCCCCTGGTTACAGCCGTCAGATGTTCCTCCAAGGACAGCTGCCTATCCAGGAGGACTCCCAGATTGCGAGCCCTCTCTGTGGGGGCCAACGACTCGCCCCCAATAGTCAGTGATGGAGTCAACTGACTATATCGGGATGCCGGGAGCCACAGCCACTCAGTCTTGGAAGGGTTGAGCCTGAGCCTGTTCCTCCCCATCCAGATCCGCACAGCCTCCAGGCACTGGGACATCACTTCAAGGGCATCGTTGGGGTGGCCTGGGGTGGAGATGTACAGCTGGGTGTCATCAGCGTACTGGTGGTATCTCACCCCAAAGCCACGGATGATCTCGCCCAGCGGCTTCACATAAATGTTGAACAGGAGGGGCGAGAGGACCGACCCCTGAGGCACTCCACATATAAGAGGCCTTGAGGTCGACCTCTGCCCCCCTGCCAACACGAACTGCGACCGGTCGGAGAGAAAGGAGGAGAACCACCGTAATACGGTGCCCCCCATCCCCAACTCTTCCAACCGGTGCAGCATGATACCATGGTCGATGGTATCAAAAGGATCATCTAGGATCATTTTTTTCCCCCTTTTAACTTTTTTAAATTGTAAATTTTAAATTTGTCTTAAATATTGGGGGTGTTTTAATTTGTCTCGGGCCAAATTATCTAATGTGGTTTTATACTGTCTTTTAAATTTTGTCATTTAGGTGTTTTATTTTTGGCTGTTCACCGCCCTGAGTCCTTCGGGAGTAGGGCCGTATATAAATTTGATAAAATAAATAAATAAATAGTCCAGGGATGGTTAACCTTTTTGCCATCATGTGCCAAAAGCTGGGGGAGCGCAGGGCGGTTGCGCATGTGCGTGCCCACACCCATCATTCTATGCGCCCCATCCCCCATGCATGTGCGTGCGACCCCCCTGCGCTCTCCCCACTTTTGGTGCATGCATGCCCACAATGGCACGGTGGGCCCGGTAGGCCGGTTTTTTTGCTCTCCCCAGGCTCCAGAGCCTTTCTAGGAGCCTGTGGAGGGCAAAAATGGCCTTCCCCACCCCTCTGGAGGCCCTCCAGAGGCCAGAAACGGCCCATTTCCCTACTTCCAGTGGGCCGAGAAGGCCTGAAAATCAGCTGGCCGATGGGCGCATGCACGGCGGAGCTGAGCTCACGTGCCCACCGATATGGCTCCACGTGCCACCTGTGGCACGCGTACCATCGGTTTGCCATCACGGATCTAGTCGAACTCTCTGCTGGGTGCCAGAAAAGCAACCGAACCATCGCGTGAGGTCACTTTTCCAGCTTCTTCAAAGCCTCCAGAGATGATGGAGAGCCTTCAGTCTTTGTAGGTCAGCCTTCCCACTAGTGGACAAATCTGAACCTCAAGATGTTTTTTCTCTCCACGTCATGCCATCCACGGAAGGCCAAAGACGCACACAAGAACTTTTGGAAACCATCCCGGTGTGCAAGGCATCATGCCTACCCATCAAGTCATGTGTGTTGGAACAGGGCCACCACATGCTCCTTTGCGGGCACCTATGGAGAAGACCCCACCCTCCCCTGGGGAACCTGGCTGAAATCCCCTGTTCCTCCGAGAGAGGTTGTTTCACAGCAGGTCTTTTCCCAACGAGTTTTGCAAGACGGGGGAAGAGAGAAAACAAACGCAAGAGAATCTGGCTGCCTCCCATTAAGCCACGTAGATCTTAATTACAGGATGTTCCTTTGGGGATGAGTGTCTGGGAAGGAATGTGGTGGAGGTTGGCTTCATTTGGAAACCGGTTGGGCCAGTCTGGTTGCATTTTCCCTCATCTCCTCATCTCCTTTGGGAAGGTTGGTTTTGGGGAGACTGTCTCAAGGAGTGCGTTGCAACACAATTGCCCTATTTGTGCAAGGAGCCAGTGGGTGGCGAAGCGATGGACCTGTAAGGAACTCCTGTCAGGTTTCCCGGAGTCAGTCCATTCATGCTAAGCTCCTCAATCAGGGATTCTCAACCCTGGCAAACTTTAAGATGGGTGGACTTCAATTCCCAGAATTCCCCAGCTTAGCCATACTGGCTGTGGGATTCTGGGAGTTGAAGTCCACCCATGTTAAAACATGATGTCTGGGGAATTCTGGGAGTTGATGTTCGCTCATCTTAAAACAAGCTGGCTGGAGAATTCTGGGAGTTGGTCCACCCATTTTGAAGCATGCTGGTTGGGGAATTCTGAGACAAAGTCCACCCATCTTTAAGCCACCAAGGTTGAGAACCATTTCCCTAAACTACCCTCTAATACACAGCCTGAGTTCACACAACACACGAAGCCTTTTAACAACTAAAGTTTTCTGTTGAACTTGAATCCCTGTGCTGCTCATCCCACTGCATTGTCCTTAAAAGAGTAATTTTGCACCACTGTTCTCCTTTTTGTGAAAACCGTCTCTACGCGCAGGCGTATAAAATTAAATAGCAACATTTTCTTAAAAAATGAAAAGGTACATTTATTGAAAACAGTTAATACTTTATACAGTTTCTTCTCACAGAATTGTGTGTCCCTCCCTCCCTCCCTCCCTCTCTCCCTCCCGGTGAAGTTTAGCCAAGGGGCACGGCTGGTGCCCCCATGATTGACAGACCGGGGTGGCAAAATGGTTCAAGGTTCACCAACAATCTCAGTCCAAAAAATATAAGCCATTTGGATCCTGCACAGGTGTCAACTTGCAAAGCTTTCAAGTTGCCATGAGCAGAAGTGCCCTAAGACTGGTGAGGTCTACTCCTGAGTAAGTGTTGGCAACTTTGCAGACTTAATCACAGCCACACCATGAGGATCATGGTAGTGACAACAAGGAACCTTGCAGCGGACTGGTGCATTTGTATGTGTGTATTTGTGTATTTGTGTGTGTGTGTTTGTATAGGTGTGTTTCACAGCCCACTTCTGTAGCAAGAGAGGTGGAAATATTCCTATTTACAACAAGGGGACCTTTGCCAACAGGGGTGGGTGCGATGGACTTTTCCCCCCTTTCCATTTTGATCCCTGGAGGTTTTACAAAAAGTATGTTCCATCTCTGGGTTCTTCTTTAGGTTGGCTTGCATGCCAGATGTTTTGCACTGCGATATTGCAACCCAACACATCTGGATGCCTCCAAGCTGGGTTAGTTCTTGTGTGTTCAAGATTTTGATAGCACAACAGCAAAATTGTTTGTTTGTGTGTCTTTGCAATCTCTGCAGTCTAACGAAGAGAAGGACTAGGGGTAACATGACAGCAGTCTTCCTGTATTTGAAGGATGCCACAAAGAAGAGGGGGGTAAACCTATTCTCCAAAGCACCTGAAGGCAGGAGAAGAAACAATGGACGAGAAACTAATCAAGGAGATAACCTGGAACTAAGGAGAAACTTCCTAACAGTGAGGACAATCAACCAGAAATGCCACCAGAAATGCTGGGTGCTCCATCACTCAAGGTTTCAAGAAGGGATTGGACAACCATTTATCTGGAATTGTATAGAGTTTCCTTTTGAGTAGGGGGTTGGACTAGAAGACCTCCAAGGTCCCTTCCAACTCTGTTATTCTATATTCAATTCTGGACAAGAAGAAATGGGTGGAAGCTCATGAGATCCAACCTAAGGAGAAATTTCCTGACGGTGAGAACAATTAACCAGTGGAACAGAAGTTGCCTTTAAAAGTTGTGAATGCTCCAACACTGGAAGTTGTTAAAATGAGATTAGATCACTATTTGTCTGAAATGGCATAGGGCAGGGGTCCCCAAACTTGGCAGCTTTAAGAGTTGTGGACTTCAACTCCCAGAATTCTCCAGCCAGCATAGCTGGCTGGAGAATTCTTGGAGTTAAAATCCACAACTCTTAAAGCTTTCAAGTTTGAAGACCTCTGGCATAGGGTCTCCTGTTTGAGTAGGGGGTTGGACTAGAAGACCTCCAAAGTCCCTTCAACTCTATTCTGTATTAAAGTACCTCCGAGTTCCCTTCCAAACCTGTTATTCTGTATTCTGTGTGTCTTTAGGAAGTATCCTGATTTCTTTCCAGCTGCAGGGAAGAAAGAATTAATAGATCGGAAGAGCGAGCCCGGGGAAAATCCCCACAGGCAGAGGATTGGGGGCTAAAGCACCTGGTTTAATTAGGGGGTGTAGGAAACCAGGGGGTGTCCCTGGCCATGCTTCCTCTCAAGGGCCGACCCCTTCCCTCCCCAGCTATTCCCACCTTTTATCAAAATATTCGGCTTTTGGATGGCCCTGGAGGCATCCGACAATCGTAGCTCAATGTTCGTGAACCAATCGTGTGACTTTGGAACATGAAACGGGGTGGTGGGTGTGCATGGGCGAGCCCCAACACATCTCTGCATGCCCACGGCTTCCCGGGGTGGTGTTTTCCGAGCACTCCTAATCCAAGGGGCCCTTTGCACTGATTCTCTCTCTCTCTCTCTCTTTTTGCTCCTTAACTCAGTTGCTGTGGAAAAGAAAAGGAGGTGAGGGGGGCAGAACCCAAGCGTGGGGGTGGGTACTAAAAACGGCAGTGGGGAATCCCTGAAATTTGTGCAAAGTTTGGCATGGAAGCCTGACCAGGGACGCCATGCAGGCTGTTGGATTGAGCATGGAGGAGGGGTCCTTAATTCTTCTTTTAATGATGCAGAACCCCACCCACGCTGATGCTGGTCTGGGTAGCCCTGGGTAGCTCTATTCCTCACAGTTCTGTCCGTTTGGGAGTCTATGGGGAGGGAGGGAACCTCCAGCACATTCGTGCGCAGAATACAGGTAGTCCTCGACTTATGACAGTTCATTTAGTGACCGTCCCGCGTTACGACAGCACTTAAAAAAAAGCAACTTAGGGCCGCTTTTTGAACTTAAGACCGTTGCAGCATCCCCATGTTCATGGGATCAAAATTCAGACGCTTGGCAACTGACTCGTATTTACGATGGTGGCAGTGCCCACGAGATTCCCCTTTTGTGACTTTCTGACAAGCAAAGTCCACGGGGATGCCACATTCACTTCACAGCCGTGTGATGAACTTAAGAGATGCGGCGATTCGCTTAACAGCGGTGGCAAGAAAGGTCGCAAAATGGGGCAAAACTCACTGAACCACTGACTCAGTTAGCAAGAGACGTTTTGGCCTCAATAGTGGTCGTAAATCAAGGACTACTTGTAAGTTCTCTGGGGGATTGGCCCCTCCCTCTGCTTTGAGACCCACCTCTCTTCTGGCCCTTCGAAAGAACTCTATTGCAAGGTTTCAAAGAGAGAGAAGAAGACTGTCCATCCTTAAGAGAGTGAAGAAGGGCCCGAAAAGGGAATGGCTGCCTTGCTGGTCCTCTCACCAAGAAAAGGTGGTATTCCCTACGTCTGCATGTTTGATTTCTGGGTGAATCCTTTCCTCAGTTTTCCTATCGGGGATGAGAGCAGGACCCGGCCAGGAACGGAAATGGGTGCAGGGATACAAAGAGGCACAGTTCACTTATGGGGGGGTGGGTGAAGGTGGTGTGCCAAAGCAGGCTTGCTCTGCTGAGCACAGGACAGGAGTAAAGCAGTGTCCCTTGGGGTCGTCCGATGCCAGCATCTCATGTCATCCTTCCCCGTCGTATTATACGTAATCCTTCCCGGTGGAGGGAACAACCGTGGGGTACGGCCGAGTTGCAGGGTAGGAGGTCTCTTGCCGGGGGCACCAACAGCAGAGGAAGGCACCGCCCAAGATGCTCAGAGAGGAGGCTGCCCAGCCAATGAAAAGGGCCTGGCCAAATTCAAACCTGAGGAGGAAAGAGATGGTCAGTCGAAGTCCAAGAATGAGGTGGAACAATCCATCAAGAGTTCAGTTCTTTATTGGTGACACTCAACATAACAAAATAACAGAGTTGGAAGGGACCTTGGAGGTCTTCTATGAGAGAGATCTTGGAGTCCTAGTGGACAATCACTTAAATATGAGCCAGCTGTGTGCAGCAGCCGCCAAAAAAGCCAACACAGTTCTGGGCTGCATCAACAGAGGGAGAGAATCATGATCACGTTAAAAGTGTTAATACCACTTTACAAGGCCTTGGTAATAAGGCCACACTTGGAATCCTGCATCCAGTTTTGGTCGCCACGATGTAAAAATGATGTGGAGACTCTAGAAAGAGTGCAGAGAAGAGCAACCAAGAGGATTTGGGGATTGGAGGCTAAAACATAGGAAGAACGGTTGCAGGAACTGGGTATGTCTAGTCTAATGAAAAGAAGGACCAGGGGAGACATGATAGCAGTCTTCCAATATCTCAGGGGCTGCCACAAAGAAAAGGGGGGTCAAATTATTCTCCAAAGCACCTGAGGGTAGAACAAGAAGCCGTCAGCCAAACAATGTCGACTGGCGGCCCCCAGGGGGAGGGCCTTCTCTGTGGGGGCACCCACTATCTGGAACGAGCTGCCCACAGAGATACAGAAGATCCCGGATCTGTGCACACTCTTAAGACCTTCCTATTCCAGCAAGCCGGCCTGGCCTAATTTTCTCCCCTTTCTTTTAAATTCTTTTAAATCGAAATTTTAATCTGTTTTAAATTATTGGGATTTTTTAATTGTCTCGGGCTAAATTATTTAATCTGGTTTTAATTATGTTTCTAACGTTTGTATCTATGTATTTTATTTTGTGCCTGTTCACCGCCCTGAGTCCTTTGGGAGTAGGGCGGTATATCAATTTAATAAAAACAAAACGAAACAAAAACAAGAAGCCACGGGTGGAAACTAACCAAGGAGAGAAGCAACCTGGAACTAAGGAGAAATTCCCTGACAATGAGAACAATTAATCGGTGGAACTCCTTGCCTCCAGAAGTTGTAGGTGCTTCATCATTGGAGGTTTTTAAGAAGAGATTGCACAAGCATTTGTCTGAAATGGTAGAGGGTCTCCTGCTTGAGCAGGGGCTTGGACTAGAAGACCTCCAAGGTCCCTTCCAACTCTGTTATTCTGTACTCTCTTATTCTGTTAATCCAACCCTTGCTCAAGCATGAAACCCTATAAAGTCCATCCATCTTAAAGTTGCCAGGATTGAGAAACAGTAGTAATGTAAATGAAGCGGGCTCTCATAGATGACCACTGGATAACTTTCTATTCACTCTATTCTAAAAAGCAATGCATCCGGTTGGAAAAAGTACAAACTTTTGGTTCCTCTAGGAGGCCTCTAAGTTGTCAGAAGAAAGGAACATTCTAATGACATACACCTTAAAGGTTGGTTAGGTCAAGGGGATCCACATGAGTTAAAAGTTGTCTATCGTCAGAAGATGATTTGAGTCTATGCTTCAGTAATCTACAAAAAGAATTATAACTGTTTTGCAAAGAAACTCAGTAATTAGGAAATGTCAATTAAAAATGACAAATGTATATGACCATATGAATTGCTGAGTTAACAGAATCCTTTGTCTAGAAGGGTATAAAACCATTGTACCTAATTTCTGTCTTTGTTCAACGCTTCATGTACAGAACTTTGAACCTATTGCGCAATATATAAAATTGTCTCTGATTAATCCAAAAGTTGTGTTTGTCTTATTAAATCCACAACAGTAGCTTAGATCTTTCGCCCAGTAATGACCCCCTTGTCTCTGCAAGGGGGTCATTATAAACATCCCCACTTGTGATTCTGTAGAATCTGCTGTTTCCTCATCCATGTCCTTTGGCTGGTTCCCAAATGCCACAGGAGCCACAGGTTTCAGCATGCACATCTTGCCTGCCTTCCTTGAAGTTGCGAGGATTAAAGCGGGAGGCCTGATGAGATTCTGAAGAGAGGGTGGAATTGCACAAACTCTCCTGTTGGCCCGGGCCTTTCCCAGGGCGCGCATAAGGCCTGGTGAGCTGTAAAAGGGCGGCAGAGAGCACAGAGCCTCACAATAGAGCAGATTGCTCATATGCCTCCTTGGAAATTAATTTTAGACTTTCTCTAGCCAACGGCAGCAGCACAGATGGGAGCAGGTGGCCCGGGCAGTGGGACAAGGAGAAATCACTGTCTTTTTTGGAAGCCAGAACGGGTTGCTTAAAAACAGATTTGTTTTGTTTTGTTTTGTTTTTATTAAATTTATATGCCGCCCTACTCCCGAAGGACTCAGGGCGGTGAACAGGCATAGAATAAAATACATAGATACAAAAGTTAGAAACATAATTAAAACCAGATTAAATAATTTAATCAAACAATCAATCAAATTAAAAATCCCAATAATTTAAAACAGATTAAAATTTCGATTTAAAAGAATTTAAAAGAAAGGGGAGAAAATTAGGAATAGGAGGGTTTTAAGAGCGCAGCGGAAAGTGCGCAGATCCGGGATCCTCCGTATCTCTGGGGGGAGCTCGTTCCAGATAGTGGGTGCCCCCACAGAGAAGGCTCTCCCCCTAGGGGCCACTAGCCGACATTGTTTGGCCGACGGCACCCGGAGGAGCCCCTCTCTATAGGAGCGTACCGGCCGGTGGGAGGCTGCTTGTGGTAGTAGGCGGTCCCGTAAATAACCAGGCCCTAAGCCATGGAGCGCTCTGAAGGTGGTAACCAAAACCTTGAAGCGCACCCGGAAGACCACTGGGAGCCAGTGCAGCTCGCGCAGGAGAGGTGTCACACAGGAGTGCCATGTTGCTCCCATAACCACCCGCGCGGCCGCACTCTGCGCCAGTTGGAGCCTCCGGGTGCTCCTCAAGGGGAGCCCCATGTAGAGAGCGTTGCAATAGTCCAGGCGGGAGGTGACGAGGGCATGAGTGACCGTGTGTAGGGAGTCCCGATCCAGAAAGGGACGCAATTGACGAATCAGTCGAACCTGATGAAAAATCCTCCCAGTCACGGCCGTCAAGTGCTCTTCTAAAGACAGCTGTGAATCCAGGAGGACACCCAAGTTGCGAGCCCTCTCCGTGGGGGCCAGATCATGCCAAACCAATCTTATTTCATTCTTTGACAAAGTGACTAAATTAGTAGATCAGCGAAATGCTGTGAACATAATATACTTAGAGTTCAGTAAGGCATTCAACAAAATAGACTACAAACTACCGTATTTTTTGGAGTATAAGACGCACCTTAGTTTTTGGGGAGGAAAATAAGAAAAAAGCTGATTGGCAGGTGGATTGGCCTCCCGGAATACCCTCAATCAGCTGTTCCCAGAGGTGAATTTTAGCAACAGGTTCCTTGGTTGTGAGTTTCTGTGCCTTGCTTTTTTTTCTGCCTCTGAAACTTCTGAAACTCAGTTTCAGAAAAAAAACGTTTTTTTCCTGCCTCTGAAAGCCTCCGAAACAGAGCTTCAGAAAAAAAGCCTCTGAAGCTCTATTTGGGAGCTTCTTTTCTGAAGCTTCTTTTCTGATGCTTTTTTCAGCCTCTGAAACCTCCGTTTGAGAAGCTGGGCAGGACTACATTCGCAGTATAAGACGCACCCAGATTTTCACCCTCTTTTTTTTGGGGGGGGGGAGGGAAAGATGCGTCTTATACTCCAAAAAATACAGTACTTCTCAGTAAGCTAGAAAAATGTGGGATAGACAGCATCACCACCAGATGGATTTGTAACTGGCTGACAAACTATACTCAACAAGTAGTCCTTAATGGTATCACATCCACGTGGAGAGAAGACTCTGTCTTAGGACCAGGACTCTTCAACATCTTCATAAATGACTTAGATGAGGGAATAGAAGGAGAAGTCATCAAATTTGCAGATGACACCAAGCTGGCAGGAACAGCCAACAGCCCAGAAGACAAGCTCAGGATCCAAAAAGATCCTGACAGACTTGAACAATGGGCCCCATCCAACTACACGAAATTGAATGTGGAGAAAAGCAAAGTTTTACACTTAGGTAGGAAAAACCAAAGCAACAAGTGAAACCTGGCTCAAAAACAATGACTGGGAAAGGGATCTTGGAATCGTAGTGGATGATCAATTAAATATGAGTCAGCCATGTACAGTGGCAGCCAAAAAAGCTAATGCAATCCTGGGTTGTATAAACAGAGGCATAAAAACAAAATCACGTGAAGTATTAGTACCTTAGGAAGACCACACCTGGAATACTGACTGCATCCAGTTTTAGTCATCGTGATATGAAAAAGACGTTGAGACAAGCACAAGGATGATCTAATGAAGTCTAATGAAAAGAAGGACTAGGGGAGACAGGATAACAGTGTTCCAATATCTCAGGGGCCGCCCCAAAGAAGAGGGAGTCAATCTATTCTCCAAAGCATCAGAGGGCAAGACAAGAAGCAATGGGTGGAAACTTATCAAGGAGAGAAGCAACCTGGATTTAAGAAGAAATTTCCTGCCAATCAATCAGTGGAACAACTTGCCTCCAGAAGTTATGGGTGCTCCATCACTGGAGGCCTTTAAGAAGGGATGGACAGAATGGTATAGGGTCACCTGCTTGAGCAGGGAGCTGGATTAGAAGACCTCCAAGGTCCCTTCCAACTCTGTTATTCCATCAGCAGAGGGTCAACCGTGAATCCAAATATCAGTGGAGATCTTTCTACCCCACCCCATCAGTTGAGAGTTTCATTGAGATCTGACTTACCTGGTGTTGACGGGTGTGTAGGGGTTGAAAAAGTCCTGTGCGATAAGGTGGCCATACCAGGAGGTAGCCACTAAGGCGGCAAAGCCTATAGGAAGGAAGGAAAGAAGGGAGAGGTATTGTGAAGTCAACAACTTCCAAGAAGGAAAGACTGCTTGTAGTCAGCCAGCGAGAGTAGCTGCTTGTGACACCAAGTGACACCAGTTTTCCTCAAGTTGGTCCCTTCCAGATGTGTTGGATGTGATATGAGAACTGAAGTTCAATACATCTAAAATAACAGAATTATAGTTTGGGACACATAGAGGAGGGGTCTCCAACCTTCATGCCAAGGTTGGAGATCCTTGACATATAGTATGTCTCAGGATTGGCAACTTGAAGATGGGTGGACTTCAATTCCCACAATTCCCCATCTTCAAGTTGACAACCCTTGAGAAGCACTCATCTCATCCAGCCTTCTGCAATGTGCAATGAAACCAATGAAGCCGTCATGAGAAGGGGCTGTTCAGCCTCATCTTCAAAGCCTCCAGAGATGGAGATATCACAACTCTGTAGACCCTATTCCATTGTTTACAGAACTGGAGGATCCTTCTTTGAGGAAGGTTGGCCAACATCTTGCATTGCAAAATAGGACTTCCCCTATTTGTGTCTTGGTCAGACCATTCATTGATGAGATTTACACCCAGTTGTCTTCTCTCTTGGATTTCAGATCAGATGGTTGGGATTCCCAAGACATCTCCAAGTCGGCCACTGTCCACCCATCGGCCTTAACTTCAGCAAGGCTGACCTCAGACTAGGACCCTCCTCTCCACCCAGATCCTACAGATGGTTGATTTTCCATTTGTATGACTCTTTCCCAGGAATCCAACCTACCGGCCCATCTCTGGTGGCTTCCATACTGAAGTCTTTTTGCAAGACCACAAAATAACACAAGGACCAAGGCGAACCCTGGTCTATAGCCATGGATTTAAAGAAGACAGATGTTCTTCACCTGAAATGAGGAAGATGACACCTCCGAGAATGGCCATCCTTGACTTCTTCACCTCATCGTCTTCCATACACTTCATGCATTTCATACCAATCATGGCGACGAAACATCCAATGAGACCCAAAATGATGCTGGACACCATCAGGGCTCGGGTTGCTTGCAAACTGCCTGGAAAAGAGAGAAAAGACTTGGTTTTACATCCACATGGACTGAAGGACCCACAATGGGAATCTGGTGGGAAGCTATTCCTAATATCCCATAAATCCTTCCATTCCCCACTATCCGGTCAGAGCTGAAGAAGCTTCTGGGATGAGAAGCGAAACATCTTCAAAGAATAACAAGAAAGTCCAGTTGCCTCTTGAAAAAAAAGCACCTTCGGGACAACCAGGACCTGGATGACGGAGAATCTCTACAGACTTTCAGGCTGAAAGAAACTTATTTTATCGTGTTCTGCTAGGGCACCTTTAGATAGGCCCATACCTGCCTTTTTTGTTTTTTTACTATTAAATTGAATCCCTTTCCTTAAAGGACTCTTGGGCTGATGCCTTATCTAGGATGGGATAATCTACAGATAAGTGTTGCCAGGTGTCCACTATTTGAGCGGACAGTCCACTTTTTTCACATTATGTTCACTATTTTTTTTCACAAAATAGTGGACATTTTTTTTATTCAAAAGCTTTATGATTGTATATTTTTTAATATTTCTCAACGTTGTACTGAAATTAAAGTATTATTCCTTAAACACAAAGAATTGATCAAAGCTGCGCAGTCAAATAAAAAATACACACGACAGCAAAGTAAAATGTAATTTAATATTTTACATATTATAATAATATATTTGATGTTTTGAATTTTAAGTAAAGTTTTGAAGTGATTATTTTAATATGTGTTAAAATGTTTGTAAGAAAATATATAATTTAATTGTAAAATTTTTTTTTATTTTTTTACTACTTAACCCCCCCACCCCCACCCCCGCTTGTCCGCTATTTTTTGGAAGCAGACCTGGCAACCCTATCTACAGATTTGTTTTAATGCATCGTGATAACTGTATTAGGCCACCAAAGGGTTTATTTCTTCATGTCATTCCTCAGTGTTTATTATTGTTTATTGTTTCGATTTTATATGCCGCTCTTCTCCGCAGACTCAGGGCGGCTTACAATGCTTTTAAGCAATAGCTTTCATACTTTTGTATATACCTGCTTAGTAGGGCTTTCGGCCCCCCCTAAGCGGTGTTCTTTTTTTATACAAAGTCAGCTTATTGCCCCTACAATCCGGGTCCTCATTTTGCCTACCTCGGAAGGATGGAAGAGCCTGGTGAGATTTGAACTCGCAGTAATTGCAGGCAGCTGGTGCTATTTAACAGCACTTTAGTCTGCTGCGCCACCAAGGCTCTTTTCTCTGAGCTTGGTTGTTTTCTTGTAAACATTTCATTACCAAATTAGGTAATATCATCATGCTGATAGGGAGTGGGGTTATAATGTATATAAACAGAGAGCTAACTCCACCTCCTTCTAGCACTGGTGATGTTACCTAAGTTGGTAATGAAACATCTGCAAGGAAACAGCCATGGTCAGAAAACACCAAGGACCCCACAGTCATTCTCCTCCTCTTCCACCACCACCTCCTCCTCCTCCTCCTCTCTGCAAACCCCATTCCCCTTCTACCACTGATGATGCTACCTACTTGGGTCAGGAAATGTCTGCAAGAAAACCACCAAGCTCAGAGAACACCAAGGACCCCACAGGCCTCCTCCTCCTCCTCCTCTTCTTCTGTTCTTCCTCTTCCTCTTCTTCCTCCTCCTCCTCTTCTTCTTCTCCTCTTTTTCCTCCTCCTCTTCTTCTTCTCCTCTTTTTCCTCTTCTTCCTCTTCTTCTTCCTCCTCCTCCTCTTCTTCTTCTCTTCTTCCTCTTCTTCCTCCTCCTCTTCTTCTTCTTCTTCTTCTTCTTCTTCTTCTTCTTCTTCTTCTTCTTCTTCTTCTTCTTCTTCCTCTTCCTCCTCCTCCTCCTCCTCCTCCTCCTCCTCCTCCTCCTCCTCCTCCTCCTCCTCCTCCTCCTCCTCTCTCCTTCCACTTTACCTCCCTATGAGTCCTGATGATGTTATCTACCTGGGTGATGATTAAACATGTACAAGAAAGCAGCCAAGCTCAGGGAGCACCAAGGACCTCACATATTCTGCATTCTTCAGGATTATCCCTTGTGAGATTAAATAACCTCACATGAGTTTGGAGGCTCTGTCTCCTCTTGTTCAACCGGAAGGGGCTACAAAAGTTGAGTCCCCAAGGTGACACTTCATGTGCTCAGGGAGACAGGCAATAGCCCCTGCTATCATGTCTCCCCTAGTCCTTCTTTTCATTAAACTAGACATTCCCAGTTCCTGCAACCCTTCTTCGTATGTTTTAGCCTCCAGTCCCCTCATCCTCTTTGTTGCTCTTCTCTGCACTCTTTCTAGAGTCTCCACATCTTTTTTACATCGTGGCGACCAAAACTGGATGCCGGACTCCAGGTGTGTCCTTACTAAGGCCTTGTAAAGTGGTATTAACCCGTCACATGATGTTAATTCTCTCCCTCTGTTGATGCAGCCTAGGACTGCATTGGCTTTTTGGGCAGCTGCCCAAAAAGCCAAAGTTGCTTCTTGAATGCGAAAGAGCCACCAAACTGGCAATCTTGAAACTGGTTAGAGAAGACCCAGGAGGTTTTGTGCTTGGCATTTGTGGTGCAGGGATACCATCCTGATAACTTTGAAGGAAGTTATATAAAGACTTAATGTTCATTGCCCCTGTGATTGCTTCCACAGCCAGCAACGGGCCCAGATCTTCAGAATCGACCACAATGCGTTGCAAATTTCCATACAGGTAATCCTCAATTTGCAACAGTTCATTTAGTGACCATTCAAAGTTACATGCACTGGAAAAAGTGACTTATGACCGTTTTTCACACTTAACCATTGCAGCGTCCCCTTGGTGACAGGATCAAAATTCAGACGCTTGGCAACTGGCATGTATTTATGACAGTAGCAGCGTCCCGGGGTTACGTGATCCGACAAGCAAAGTCGAAGGGGAAGCCAGATTCACTTAACAACCATGTGACTAACTTAACAATGGCAGTGAATTGCTTAACAACTATGGCAACGAAGATTGCAACATGGAGCAAAACTCACTTAAGAACGGTTTCACTTAGCAACAGGAATTTTGGACTCAGTTGTAAATCAAGGACTGCCTGTATCTAGGCAAGCCAATGGTTAACCCTCTCTTGTTTTCACCTGAACTAAACCAGGTTTGGGAGCTTCAGATCAGTGCAAATTCTCAACCAGCTCTTTCTGCACTTTCACTGATCTTCCCAGAAGGCATTCAAACAAGAAACACAATTAAAGACGTTAATGAGAGGCACCTGAAGACTGTCAAAAGAAAAGCAAAGGGTCTCTGCGCCCACTCCTTCACTGCTTTCCACTTTTTCGTTGTTGATGTTGTGTTGTGTTGGCTTTATTTTACATGCGCGCTTCATCCGCCGGTTTTCCTGGTGGAAAACAGCAAGAAATGACTTTTTCTGGCATGGTTTTGCAACTTCTCTGGTGGTCTCGCTTTCAAGTCTTAATCCAGCCCAACCCTGGAAGATCAGGGAGGTGCTGTTCACACCCCAAATTTCTTCTCTGGAGGAAAAAAAGGAGAATTTCTAGTCCACACCTACTTTCAGCCTCTCACGTAGGTCTAATCCATGGGGAATTGGGGAACAATGGATCCTTTATGACTTGTGGACTTCAGCTCCCAGAATTCCCGAGCCAGAACTATGGGGAACTATGCATGGCTGGCTCAGGAATTCTGGGAGTTGAAGTCCACAAGTCATCAAAGAACCACAGTTCTATTAGAGTTTGCAGCAATCCAACCAGCACACAAGTAAATAATTCAGCGGGATTCATGTATAAAAGAAACTTCTTTATATACAGTAATATAAAGCATGATGCATGTATACAATACCCATGCAGTAGAAGCCAGAACCAGAACTCAGAATCCAGAAGCACAGAATCTATATAAGCACAGAGGCTATATAATACAGAGGCTATATTGCAAGGACAAAGCAACTCTTACATACAAATTAGTCAAGCTAAGCCACGCCGAGCCGTCTGGGTCACCAAACAGTCCCCATTGGCTGACGTGTTACCATGTCTATTCCAATTCATGAACTCTCATACACTGACACGTTCCCCATGCCAACTCAGGAATTCTAGGATTTGAAGTCCACAAGTCATCAAAGGGCCATTGTTCCCAACTCCTAGAGTCTCTGGAAAGACTGCAGAGAAGAGCAACAAAGAGGATTAACAGAATAACAAAGCTAGAAGGAACCTTGGAGGACTTCTGACGAACAGTTGCAGGAATTGGGTATGTCTAGTCTAATGAAGAGAAGGACTATGGGTGACATGATAGCAGTCTTCCAATATTTCAAGGGTTGTCACAAAGAAGAGGGAGTCCACCTATTCTCCAGAGCACCCGAGACAGGAGAAGAAGCAACAGATGGAAGCTAATCAAGGAGAAAACCAATCTACAACTAAGGAGAAAATTCCTGACCGAGAGGACAATTAACCAGTGGAACTGCTTGCCTTCAGAAGCTGTGGGTGCTCCATCACTGGAGGCTTTTAAGAAAAGATTGGAATGAAATGGTATTTCATTCTCCTGCTTGAGCAGGGGGTTAGATTAGAAGACCTCCAAAGTCCCTCCCAATTCTTGTTATTCTTCCTAAGTAATGGAAATCCGTGTTCCCACTGAACTGTCCTGATTTTGAATAAACCAGTGCAAGGTTCATCAATGGGAAGGCCACTAGCCTAGAGGAAATGTGTTGAAAGAGGTGAGCAGCAGCTTAAAAGAAGGAAAGTAGAACAAGTTATGGATTCCTGGACACCCCACACCCTCCCTCCACAGGGAGCAAGGCTTCTTAGCTCATATGGAGTTGAGTTTGCCAGGGGGCTTCAGAAGCTGCCTTAGATCGCAGCATCAGATTCCTCCTGTCAACAGCTTCCTTGTTGTTCAGGGTGTGGGCTTTCAATTAAATTCAGAGTCAGGATCAGAGAAGTGCAAAAAGCCCTTCATGTTCCCAGTGGGATGTGGTGTTTGTCCAAACTCCATCCACATCTGAAGTTCTCAGAGGAAAAACAAACGTTATCACCCCCATCGTTGTCATCTTTGGAATGGGATTCTGACTCCCATTCTGAATCACCTCCTGTCCTTCATGGTGTTCCCCCATTGAACGGTTTCTCAAAAGCTGTTGCTCATTTCTTCTTGTGGAGAGGAAGAAGTTCCTGCCCTCATGAATAATTAGATGCTCAGCGCTCAATGGCAGAAGTAGCCATCTTTCTCCAGGGGATACTTTGAAAGACATTACGAGTCCTAAATGCCAAGTCTTTTTAAGACTTGGCATTTAAAAGTTCTTGAAAGGAAGGAGAAGAAGGAGAAGGAGAACTGGTAGAGAAGGAGGAGGACAAGGAGAGCTGGTGGTGGAGGAGGTGGAGGAAAAGTAGAAAGAGAAGAAGAGAAGGAGAACTGGTGAAGGAGAAGGCAAAGGAGAACTGGTGGTGGAGAAGGAGAAGAGAAGGAGAAGGAGACTGGTGGTGGTGGAGGAGGAGGTGGAGGAAAAGGAGAAAGAGAAGAAGAGAAGGAGAACTGGTGAAGGAGAAGGCAAAGGAGAACTGGTTGTGGTGAAGGAGAAGAGAAGGAGAAGGAGAACTGGTGGTGGAGGAGGAGGAGGTGGAGGAAAAGTAGAAAGAGAAGAAGAGAAGGAGAACTGGTGAAGGAGAAGGCAAAGGAGAACTGGTGGTGGAGAAGGAGAAGAGAAGGAGAAGGAGACTGGTGGTGGTGGAGGAGGAGGTGGAGGAAAAGGAGAAAGAGAAGAAGAGAAGGAGAACTGGTGAAGGAGAAGGCAAAGGAGAACTGGTTGTGGTGAAGGAGAAGAGAAGGAGAAGGAGAACTGGTGGTGGAGGAGGAGGAGGTGGAGGAAAAGGAGAAAGAGAAGAAGAGAAGGAGAACTGGTGAAGGAGAAGGCAAAGGAGAACTGGTGGTGGAGAAGGAGAAGAGAAGGCGAACTGGTGGAGGAGAAGGAGAAGGTGAAAGAGAAAGAAAAGGAGAAGCAATTATGGTGTGGTGATGGAGGAGGAACTTCTGGTTTCAGAAGGACAGAGGACATCCCAGGATCTGGTAACTGAGATGAACAGAAAATTTCCTTGGCTGGGGAACCACTCACCCCATGCCTCCTGAGCAAACACCACCAGCCATGTTCTCCAAGTGGTCTATGGAGCAGCAGCTAAGCCAACATAATTGATCTCAGCTGCCGAAGATCGTCTTGAAGACTCCAGAGCAGTGTTTCTCAACCTTGGAAGCTTGAAGATGGGTGGACTTCAACTCCCAGAATTCCCCCAGCTGGACTTCCTCCTGATCCAGTGGAAGGGAAACCCACCGCCCAACTCCATCCCAGCATTTCAGATCTACCACCTTCCCTTGAAACAGAGGTGGGCAACGATGGCCCTTTGATGACTTCTGGACTTCAACTCCCAGAATTCCTGAGCCAGCCATGCTACCGTGGCCCTTGTGGACTTCAACTCCCAGAATTCCTGAGGCAGTCATACCGGGTCCATCATTCCCCACCCTAGCTTTAAAGGGGGAAAACATGGTTTTAAACACCTTCCCAATAAACCAATGCAGTATTTGGCTGGATGATTTGGTCTAGTATTTAAAGCACCAGACTGGAAACCAGCAGACGGCGAGTTCTAGTCCTACCTTAGGTCCCAAAGCCAGCTGGATGACTTTGGGGTCAGTCCCTCTCTCTCATCCCAATTTATCTGACAGGGAATAGGAGGAAAAAGGAGTACAGGCAGTCCTTGCTTTATGACCACAACTGAGCCCCAAATTCCTGTCGCTAAGCGAGACAGCTGTTAAGTGAATTTTGCCCCGTTTTGTGACCTCTCTTGTAACAGTTGTTAAGTGAATCAATCACCGCAGTTGTTAACTTAGTCAACGAACTAATTTCCTTAGTGACTTTGCAACCTGCCTTGGGTAGAGGGAAGGTTTTCTTAGGCACGAAGTTGGGTGTCTATTTAAACCCAAATTTCTCTCCCCACCCAAAGGAGTACAGCTAATTTTTCCAAATGCTAGCTACTTTAAAAAAAAAATACACAGGAAATGAATTAGGGTGCAAAAAATGCCAGTAATTGTCTTTAAAAAAACCCGTCAGGAGGCCAAACCTAATACTTATCTGGAAGAGAGAGTCATTTGGCTGGCTGGGAAATTCTGGATTCCCTTGCCTGATTTCTTGCACTGCCCCTGAACCCAGAAGGAGCAGCAATGAGTCCCCGCAAGGGCCACAAGGGACCCTCCTTCTTCCCCCAAGGGCCACACCAGCTGCAGGTCCTTAGCCTGGCTCCAGATGTGCAAGTCCCACCTAGGCAGATGAAGAGCGGTTGCAGGATTTGGGTATGTCGAGTCTAACGAAGGGAAAAACTAAGGGGGACGTAATAGCGACTTCCAATATTTGAGGGGCTGCCTGCCGCAAAGAAGAAGGAGTCAAGCTATTCTCCAAAATACCAGAAGGCAGGACAAGAAGCAACGGGTGGAAACTAAGCAAGGAGAGAAGCAACCTCCCTAGTATAGGTCTCCCGCTTCAGCAGGGGACTAGACTAGAAGACCTCCAAAGTCCCTTCCAGCTCTTTTCTGATTCTGATGGGCGATACGCAGACGAGCCAAGGAGGCAGCTGAGATCCCTGGCTGCCTCCTCAAGCAAGGATTTCATTTTCCTGCCCTGCGAGACCAAAGGCACCTTCAGCCACTTGCAATTCCTGCAGGTAGTCCTCGGCCTACGGCCAGAATTGAGCCCAAAATATCCGTTGTTAAGCAAGACAGTTGTTGAGTTTTTGCCCCATGTTACGACTTTTCTTGCCACAGTTGTTAAGCGAATCACGGCAGCTAGTGAGTGAATCTGGCTTCCCCCGTTGACCTGGCTCGTCAGAAGGTCGCAAAAGTGAATCACCTGACAATGCAACCGTCACAAGTACATGCCAGTTGCCAAGCCTTTGAATATTGATCACGTGACCACGGGGATGCTGCAACGGTCGTAAGTGTGAAAAACGGTGAAAAAGTCACTTGTTCCACTGCATGGAGCTTTGAATGGTCCTCATACTTATGACTGTCACAGGATCCCCACAGCTATGGGAGGAAAATTTGGTTAGAGCATTTTGGGATCTGCAATCTTCCCAATTGCCTTGAGGCCAGGAATGCTAATAGGGGAAGCCAGACTCACTTAACAACCGCATGATTCACTGAACGACTGTGGCCAGTCAGGAAGGTCATAAAACCGGGCACGGCTCACTTAGTAACCGCTTTGCTTAGCAGCAACGGAAACTCTGAACCTATTCAGTCAACTGCCAGAAAAATTTAGAAAAGCAAAAAGCAGAGTGAACCAAATAATTACAATAATTTATCTACAGGTAGAACTACAACTAGATCTACAACAAGCTCCAACTAGCAGAGTAAATAGCAGAATAAATTAGCTCCTCTCGGTTAATACAATTGAGTTACAGGTAATCTTTACGACTGTTCATTTACTGAGTGTGGGGCCCTTGGTGCTCTCTGAAGTTTCTTGCAGACGTCTCATGACCCAACTAGGGAACATCATCAGTGCTAGAAGGGAGAGGAGGAGGAAGAGGAGGAGGAGGAGAACTGTGGAGTCCTTGGTGCTCTCTGAGCTTGGTGTTTCCCTTGGAAACGTTTCATGACCCAAATAGGTAACATCATCAGTGCTGAAAGAGGTTTGCTTTTATCTTTTTTGTAGTAGTGGCTTGCCTTATCAGTGTTGTTTAAGCCTTTTTGGGCCCATGCACTTTCATCTAAACTGCAGCCAGCACAAGGGATCCTTAAGAGCACGTTTGGGGGTCTCACGGAGCACAGACTGGGGGCGTCCAATGTTTACCACAAGCCTTGACTTCTTGATCTTTCCCCACGGATCCACCATGCACCTAAGCAGAACCAGATGTCCAGATGTTGGAAAGAAAAGAATCTTAAATCAGAATTTATCCCAGGAACACAAATATTTCTTTCGGGGCCTCCCAGCTTCCACCCCCAGAGTTGCACCGAGGGGGCTGCTTGGAATCCGGGAAATGGATGTTACTTTTGGAGCATCTGTTGGCCACCACTGGCCATTACTTATTTGTCTAACCCCCTCGGACACCCCTGGGGCTATTTATGAAGTGGTAGCTGGTTGCGGGACAGTTTCCGGCTGCACCCTCTTCTCCGCCCTTGCAAAACCGTGGAGGGCGCATTCCTGACTGACTGACAGCCGTCTCTTCTCCTGGCTGGCTGTTTGTGGAGCCAGCTGAGAGGGTGCAGCTTTTGCAAAACGGAATGTGCGAAGAAGACCTCACCCTGTTCAAGTCCTCCAAAGGATTCCAGGAACAATACGCAGCCCAGTGGGTGCCAAGAAGTGGGGGAACAAATTTGGGAAGAGCATCCAAATTTGGGAGAGAGCAATAGCAAAACTGGTCAGGGGGAGATAAGACCCTTGGCTGGACATCACCCAAGATCCAATTCCTAGTAAGGGTCAGCCAGGAGTCCTGAGCCTCGGGACATTGGCCCCAGCTTTTGAGATGTCCCATCTGAATTGGAGAGATGTGCTACTATGGAAATAAACTCTGCTTCCTTCACTATTCGTATGTGGTACTGATAGAAGGGAATTTTAGCTCAGGGTTGAACTGAGGGGTCCTTGGTGCTCTCTGAGCTTGGCGGTTTTCTTACAGAAGTTTCATGACCTTACTTGGTAACATCATCAGGGCTAGAAAGTGAGGAGGAGGAGGAGGAGGAGTCCTTGGGGCTCTCTGAAATTGAAATGGGTGGTTTTCCTGCAGATGTTTCTGGAGGAGGAGGAGGAGGAGGAGGATGACTAGGGTGTCCTTGGTGCTCTCTGAGCTTGATAGTTTTCTTGCTGACATTTCATGACCCAAGTAGGTAACATCATCAGTGATAGAAGGGAGTGGGGTTTGTGGAGAGGAGGAAGAGGAGGAGGAAGCCTGTGGGGTCCTTGGTTCTCCCTGAGATTGGTAGTTTTCTTGCAGATGTTTCATAATTTACCCCACCTACGTTTAGCACACGGTATGAAGATTTCTGCTAAGAATTTGCCTGATTAGGCTAAGCAGGTTAGGTGGACCTTGTCATGGGCTGTGTGAGAATAACCTTGGGGGAGACAGGAGGAAGAATCGCAAACTAGACAACAGCTTGATCAAAAAAAGCAGAGTTCAAAACAGGAAGGTAATTGGAGAAAGCGCCTCAGAGGAGACCCTCCCTAATTCTCCCGAAAGTATAGGCAGGGGAAGGAGAAACTCTGTCACGTCCAAGATTTTGTTACTATAATCAAGGTGATATTCATATATCCGTGATTTTGGTTGCCTTAACTGACCCTGATCACATCCTAACTCACCCCATATACCCTAACCCCCTTCGTTGAACCCTGGATCTCACGAGCACCCAACCTGCACCCTTATTTACCCAGGTTGACCAAGGAACCAGGGTATCCCTGGAAGGGGAAGGTGTCAAAATAAACCTCAAGATGATGGTGAAGAAGACTTCCATGTATCTGCTGCTCAGCTCCCACCCACTCTGGGTGCAACCGTGCATTTGAAAATCCACCTTCCATGGAACTCATGGCTTAGGCCCGGGGTACTTGCAGGACCATCTCCAGCCGCTCTCCCATCGTCCCGTGCGCTCTCACAGAGTGGGCCTCCTCAGGGTGCCGTCGGCCAAACAATGTCGGCTGACGACCCCCAGGGGGAGGGCGTTCTCTGTGGGAGCCCTGACCCTCTGGAATGGATTGCCCACCGAGCTCAGGACAGCCCCCGACCTCCTCTCCTTCCGTCGCGAGCTGAAGACGTGGCTCTTTCGTCAACTCAACTGATCCGTTTGGGGGTACACTGTCATAATTTTAAACTGTTTTTAATAGGGTTGCTGATTTTAATTTTATTTCATTGTGATTTGTATTGGAACTTGTCATTTTGTAAGCCGCCTTGAGTCCCCAGGGAGAAAGGCGGCATATAAATCGCAATAATAAATAAATAAATAAACCCTCACGGCCCTGGGCTTCTCTGACCTTCCCCAACAATACTTTTCTGGCAGAGGAGGGGTTTTGCAATCCAACACCGATACCCCAAAACGGGCGCCTGTGTTTGCGATGCTCCCTTCTTTCATAACACGAGAAACCTTTGATGTGCTTCCAACGAGCAAACGGGAGGAAGACGCCCAGAACCACAATGACGTGGTGGCCTCCATCTCCAACAGGGTTTTTGAAGGACCCCTCGAGGCAGGAGGGCTTCCGAGGTGACGCAGAGGGAATGGAGCAGAGGTTCTAGGAGTGGGGGTGGTGGTTGGAACCAACCGGGATCTGGTTGAGGAGCCTTTGCAAGAGCTAAAACTCCAGCGATAGGAACTGCAGAAGGAGGGAAGGAGGCCTTGCTTCTCAGAAGCAAGCCAAGACTTGTCTAACTTTCTTGCAGAAAACAAAGGAAGAGAAACTTTGGCAGAGCAATGCAGAGCTGGTGTACTGAAGGACAGCTAGTCTGGGTCTTTTCCACACCTGGCGCAATTCCCCACCCAATGCTATTCCTCTGCTTGCTGTTACAAACCTTTGATCCAAGCAGATCAGACCACGAGGTAGCCCAGAATATGTCTGGGCATCTCCAAAAGTCTTGGGAAGTCCCTACAGCAAGGGGTCTCCAAACTTGGCAACTTTAAGACTTGTGGAGTTCAACTCCAAGAGCCTTGGTAGTACAAGGGTTTAAGGCACCCTGTTATTAATGCTGTTTAAGACCAGCTGCCTGCAATTACTGCAGGGTTCGAATCTCGCCAAGGCTCAAGGTTGACTCAGCCTTCCATCCTTTCTAAGGTAGGTGAAATGAGGACCCAGTTTGTGGGGGCAATAAGCTGACTTTGTATAAATATACAAAAGGATGAAGGCTATTGCTGAGCACATTGTAAGCCGCCCTGAGTCTTCGGAGAAGGGCGGCATATAAATCAAATTAAAAAAAAAAAAAAAAAAAAAAAAAAAACTCCCAGAATTTCCCCAGTCAGCCATACCTATTTCTTTTCTCCTAGAGCGGAGAGATGGCAGAGGAAGGGATTAAAGAGAGCAGGCAGTCCCCAGTGGGGATGGACATCTAAAGGAATGCATTTGTGTCAGGGAGTTCTGGGAGTTGAAGTCCACGGGTCTTCATGTTGCCATGTTTGGAGACCCCCTGCCCTAGAGGAAGATCTTTCATCAAGCAGAAATGCCACCCCAAATGTGGTCCTCAAGGGCTCTTCAGTTGATGGGCAGGTTCAGCCCATCACACTTCCTGCTGGGTTCTGACTAAACCCATTTCCAAATTCAGATTAATATAAAGCCCTATGAATAATGTCATGCCAACAGGACTGCTAGGCCTTTACCAACCCCACTGAAGAAAGGGAGGCAGCCTTTACAACACGGAGCAAGGTTGTCCAATCTTGGCACCTTTAAGACTTGTGGACTTCAACTCCCAGAATTCCCCAGCCAGCCTGGGGAAAGGAGCTCCTTCTCTTAAAAAGGGGTGGAGACTAGGCGGGGCCACAGGTTGGATTAAGGAGCTCTTGGAAAAAGGGGGCGGAGACTGGGTGGGGCCATGAGATGAGTAAAGAAGCTCCAGGGAAAAGGGGCGGAGACTGGGTGGGGCCATGAGATAGATATAGGAGCGGAGACTGGATGGGGTTAGGGTTAGGGTTAGGGTTGGATGGATAGTTCTTGGAAAAAGGGGTGGAGATTGAGCGGGCCATGGGATGGATAAAGGAGGTCCTGCTAGTGAAAAGGGGGGTGGAGACTGGGAGGGGCAATGGAGTGCATAGGAGTTCCTGGTTGGTCTCTGAGAGGGAGCCAGAGCTGCCAATTCTGCCCCAGGGAGTCCCGGTGTAGATGGAAGGCGATACAGTCTACCCACTCATCCGCCTTTTCTGACCCAGTTGCCAAAATATTCTGCGTATTCCTTCCCTCCTACCTGGAGAGATTGTGCCACATTTTGTGCCCTAACCAGAAGCTTGCCTGGATGGATTGATACAGATTGGCCAAGGAGAATTTCTCTCTTCCAGTTGGCTGAGTTGGTTGGGTGAACTTTCAATCTGATGATTGTTCAGGAGACTTAAGGAAACCTAGAAATCGGATTATTTGGGGAACCAGGTTCGGGGTATTGCCCAGCATCTGCTGAGACTGAAGTTCCTGGTGTTTTATGGTATAAAAATGTCTCCTTTGGGGCGAATCGGGACGCTGAGAAATTTGGGGGCATTTTTAACAGCCCCCAATGTTAATTCTTTTTAATAAATAAGCCAAGCATTAAACTTAAATAACTTTCACCTTGTAAAGACCGCAATGGATTCTTCGTCAATAAGAGTGAGTTGGTGGCATATAAATTTCAAAAATAAAATAAAGTAAAGTAAAGTAAAGTAAAGTAAAGTAAAGTAAAGTAAAGTAAAGTAAAGTAAAGTAAAGTAAAGTAAAGTAAAGTAATAAATAAAATAAAATAAAATAAAATAATAAAATAAAATAAAATAAAATAAAATAAAATAAAATAAAATAAAATAAAATAAAATAAAATAAAATAAAATAAAATAAAATAAAATAAAATAAAATAAAATAAATATTGAGGGCAAGAGGCCCTGGCAGAAGATCCTAGCACATCCTATTTCTTAGTGCTGTCTTTAAATAAGACTGGATTTAAAACCAACCTCATTAAACCTGCTCTTCTGTCAAGGACATTTGTAAGGTAATTCCAGTTTTCAAAGAAAAGGTTGGATGGCCACTTGTCCCAGATGGACTCCGGCCTTGAGCAGGAGGTTGGACGAGAAGACCTCCAAGCTCCTTTCCAGCCTTAGGATTCTGTCATTCTAATTAAAAAAAGCTGGACAGGATCCTGAAGTGACCAATTGGAAGACCAGAGGCAGTCTGAGTTGGATGTCTGGGGCCGCTCTCTGCTTTGGGGCGTCTTAATCTGGGGGCTTCTTCCAGAGGCTGCAAAATGAGGCTGGGACCCAGAGAGCCCTCTTTGAAAGGGGTAGAAAAGCTACAGAAATGCCAGGTGCTATTTATGAGGTGATCATTTTCTCTTCTCTCTTCTCTTCTCTTCTCTTCTCTTCTCTTCTCTTCTCTTCTCTTCTCTTCTCTTCTCTTCTCTTCTCTTCTCTTCTCTTTTCTTTTCTTCTCTTCTCTTCTCTTCTCTTCTCTTCTCTTCTCTTCTCTTCTCTTCTCTTCTCTTCTCTTCTCTTCTCTTCTCTCTCCTCTCCTCTCCCCTCCCCTCCCCTCCCATATTTTCTCTCTTCTCTTCTCTTCTCTTCTCTTCTCTTCTCTTCTCTTCTCTTCTCTTCTCTTCTCTTCTCTTCTCTTCTCTTCTCTTCTCTTCTCTTCTCTTCTCTTCTCTTCTCTTCAACTCTACATTCTATTCTGTTCTGTTTTGTTCTATTATTCTATTCTATTTTGTTATCTTCCATTCTGTTCTATTATTCTGTTTTACTCTACTCTGCTCTTCTCTACTCTATATTCTGTTCTGTTCTGTTCTGTTCTACCCTCTACCCTCTATTAAGTGCACTCTAAAACATTAAAATAATAAATAAAGTTCTTCAATTTATTTATTCGTTATTTATTTATTTAGTTAGTTAGCTAATTATTGAATTTATTCGCTGCCCGTCTCATAGCAAACAATTCTGGGCAGCTTCCTCCATTCAAACATTAAAAACCTAACACATCGATATCTTTAAAAGAGTTTTTTTTTTTTTTAAAAAAAAGAAATTTAAAAATGCAATTGGAATAAAATTCAGCCGGATGGAGAAAGAGGGAGCCGAGTGCGCAGGGAGAGGAGGTGGGCATTCTCCACTCCATCAGATACCTCCAGAGTGCCATTCTGGAGCTCCTGGGAAAAGGGTTCAAATCGAGGCTGATCCCAACAACAGGAGCTCTCTGGGTGTGTCTGTACCACGAGGGAGGGGCAGCCGCGCAGGACAGGTTCTTCCTGAGACTGAATTTGGGGTGACACCCAGCCCAAAGAGGCTCCCGCTGATATGAATCAGGCTGGCACACCACCCCTTGCTCAAGAGTCCCAGAAAAACTGTGCTGGACCTCCTGCAAAAGTGTGGTTGGTTCTCTGAGTCTCTCACAAGTGGTGCCTCTGGTCATGCGCAGAGTGCATTTGCTGCATCTTGAGGAGCAACCCCCCCAATCGGTCAGGAGGTTCGGGGTGCAGAATCCAGAGGTCCAGGTTTTCCCAACCAGGCACCAGAGAAGGAGGTCCAGCATTCTCGACTGTTTTAAAGAGCCTTGGTAGTACAGGGGTTTAAGGCACCCTGTTATTAAGCTGGTTATTAAGACCAGCTGCCTGCAATTACTGCAGGGTTCGAATCTCGCCAAGGCTCAAGGTTGACTCAGCCTTCCATCCTTTCTAAGGTAGGTAAATTGAGGACCCGGATTGTGGGGGCAATAAGCTGACTTTGTATAAATATACAAAAGGATGAAGGCTATTGCTTAGCACATTGTAAGCCGCCCTGAGTCTTCGGAGAAGGGCGGCATATAAATCAAATTAAAAAAAAAAAAAAAAGCTCAGGATTGGAGCAAGAAAGGGAGGGAAGAGGGAGCCTCTGAGCATGTGCAGTGTACCTTTACAGGACTTAGCTGGCCTGGGCTTCCAGCTTCCAGGAAAGGTGCTAACAGGAGGGTGTAACCTACTGTTTCTCAATCTTGACGGCTTTCAGATGGCTGGACTCCAACTCCCAGAATTCCCCAGCTGGCTAGGGAATTCTGGGATTTGGAGTCCACCCATCTGAAAGCTGCTAGGATTGAGACACACAATTATTTTGGCCCTCTCCTTGTTTTAACAGTGAAGCATCAAGTCGGGTGTGACTAAATTGTGAGTAGGTGATGTTTTGACTTGAAGCTAATCCAAGTGCCACCGTGACCTCCTATTGTGGTTTGTGGCAGGCAGCGGGTTGGACTAGATGATCTGCCAGGCCCCTTCCTGGGCTTATTATAATCGTAGGAACCACCCCTTCTGTTCGCTGAAACCACTGCTTTTCTATCCATTGCAACTCAAGATGGACTTGTGCGCATACACACAAACACACACAGCCTGTCACGCGAGGAAGCCACGGGATCGAATCCAGCTGCAAATGTGAATCAGATCTTTGCTGACTCAGTCACAACTCCTTGCTAAATATCTGTGCTCCCTGGCAAAGCAATCCCTTTCCAAGTCAGTCGACTCAGTGCCTCCTGGATTATTTATGAATAAAATTTCCTCCGAGGACCTATTTATCCTGCGTCCTCCAGAAAGAATAAAAAGGGGAATATTATACAAGGGGGGAAAAAAAATAATACACTGCAACAAGGAACATAAACAGCATTTCTGGTGTCTGATTTGAGCACCTGTATTTCAGTTTGATCCGTAGGTAGGTTGGTTATTTGTTATCTTTTTAACCCACTCAGGAGGAAGGTGGGTGTTCTGGAAGATTTACAAAGCTATTCAAAGAAGGGGAAGAACTGAAAATTGCAGACAGCTTATTTCAAAACATCAGAAAGGGGGGAAAAAACAACGCAAACTGTATAAAACCCACGAACCTGCTTTAAAGCGAGGGAGTGAAAAACTCAGAACTGAATTGATTTCAGCGTTAACTTTCAACGTATACGAGGCAAAATATGATGGATTTGTAAGCTTTCCCTCTCAATCAGGCCATGTCGGTTAACCCCGAGTTTCTCAAACTTGGCCACGTTAAGAGGTGAGGACTACAACTCCCAGAAATCCCCATCCAGACGAAAGACCATGAATTCAAATTCTGTCTTAGACATGAAAGACGGCTGGGTGATTTTGGGCCAATCACCAGGTGACAGGGAGTTCTAGTGCTGCCTTAGCCATGAAAGCCAACTGGGTGACTTTAAACCAATCACCAAGAGACAGGGAGTTCTAGTTTTACTTTTGACGTGAAAGCCAGCTGGATGACTTTGGGCCAATCACCAGGAGACTGGGAATTCTAGTCCTGCTTTAGGCATGAAAGTCAACTGGGTGACTTTGAACCAATCACCAGGTGACAGGGAGTTCTAGTCCCGCCTTAGGCATGAAAGACAGGTGGGTGACTTTGGGCTAGTTTCTTTTTCCCAGACAAGCCCACCTCACAGGGTTGTTTGTGTGGGGAAAATAGGAGGAGGAAGGAATATTAGATGTGTTGCCTCCTTGAGTCATTTGTAAGAAAAAATAAAGGCGATACACAAATAAATTAATAGTTTAAAATGTGAGGGCCTTCGATTCCCAGAATTCCCCAGCCGGCACTGAAGTCGACCTGTCTCAGAGTTGCCCAGAGGGTGGCTCATGTGAACTCAGCGCAAAAAAATATAATCTTCTCTGTCCTTTTTGGAGAGCCAATTATCAGCTGCCCCCACCCTAAGCAAAGATAACCATTGCGCTTTCCTCCTCACCCTCTTCCAACCCCAATAAGCAGCTCCAGACTCTCGCCAAGTCCCAAAACTCAGCCTTGAGGGCAAAACAAGGAGAATTCCCTTGTCCAGTTCTGTGTCTTTGGCTCGTGTTTCCAAATCGAAGGTTCGAATTTCAAATTCCGATTCACGACCTCCCTTTCTCAGTTAAATTCATCCAAGCATGACTTTTCTCCCTGCTCACTCTGTCCCTCCCTCCCTTCTTCTTCTTTTTTTTTAAAAAAACCCAATTATTGATTTATATTGATTGATAGATTCAGTTTTTATAGCTAACCCTGCCTGCTGCCACCTTCGCTGATTTGAAGTAAGGTTCTCTTAACGCGAAAAAGGCTGCCAGTTTTAACTTTTGGGAATAACTTCATAACCCAAAAGGTGCTTTTTTTTCTCCCCAAAAGGCTTTCTTGGGCTATTTATTGAAAATGTTTCGCTTCTCATCCCAGAAGCTTCTTCAGTTCAGTACCCAGATGTTCTGAAGAACTGAAGAAGCTTCTTAAATGAGGAGTGAAACGTTTTCAAGGGAAAAAAGCCCAAGAAATTTTTTGACAAGAAACAACTCTGGGCCAACCATGATCTAGATGATTGAGAATTTCCACTGAGATTCATAGAGACTCATAAGCATGTAGAGGGTTTCTTTATAAACATGTCTTGTTTCTCTGGCATGTGGAAAAAAAGGTGAAGATACAACAAGAAAGAACTTCTCCTGGCGTCTTTTGGGGTCCCTGCCCACTGAATGAAAAATAATCTTTTGCAGAACTAAATGAAGAGCTCCTTCTACATTCACACAATGTGCAAAGTAAGGCATCAGGCTTCACAAACCACAGCTCCAGGGTTTCTATCAGAGGTGGGTTGCAGCAGGTTCTGACCAGTTCTGGAGAACCGGTAGCAGAAATTTTGAGTAGTTCGGAGAACCGGTAGCAAAAATTCTGATTGGCCCCTCCGCCATCTATTCTCTGCCTCCCGAGTCCCCGCTGATAGGGAGGAAATGGAGATTTTGCAGTAACCTTCCCCTGGAGTGGGGTGGGAATGGAGATTTTACAGTATCCTTCCCTTGCCATGCCCAAGCCACACCCACCAAGTCATGCCATGCCACGCCCACCATGCCACACCCACAGAACCGGTAGTAAAAAATGTTGAAACCGATCACTGTTTCTATCACTTGCAAAAGCCCAACAGACAAAGAGAAAACTCTCTAGTCCAACCCTGCGCAGATCTTCTGGTTCTCGCACAACTTTCTGCATCCCAAACTACACAACCCTGTTTTTAACCAAGCCCTGTGTGCGACTCCAGGGAATGTATCTTCAGATGAAAAAAAACGCACACAACACACAACACTGTGCGTTTGCAATTCACCATCATGTCAGGTTGGCCTTTGCTGTTGCCAGCGGCGCCCAGTTTTCAAAAGTGGATTTAATAAGCGCAAAGTGTGAAATTCAAACCTGAGGTCTAACTGTCGCCCTGGCTGTCAAAAGTTGCGTTTTCAAATCTATCGGTGGTTCTGCAAAGTCTGGGACAGCAGAAGTTCTCAATCGAACGGTTTCTACGTGCTCCAGACCTTTGATACTGAAAAATTATTGCATGACACGAAGACGTCACTGGACACATATTATGAAGAAGATAATTACAGAGATTTTTCTTCCAGTTGCGTAAAACCTTCGCCTGTGGAAGAGCTGGATTCACATAAAACAGAATATTCGCTTGTGGGCTTTATTTCTTCAAAACGCTCATGTTTTTAATAGTCGTTGCTTTAAGCGTTTATCCTGCTTGTGCAAAAAAAGTGTGTCGGATCATAAGGTAATCCATTCAGATGCTGGACTAACTAACACAATCCAATCCAATGGATCTGGATGAGCTATTCACCCGAAAGAATTAGAATTAGTAGAGTTACAATACTTTATTTGACCAAGTGCGACACAAGGAATTTGTCTCCTCTGCAGAAGCTCTCAGTGTACACGCAAAGCAACAGAATCATCATCATACCATAAGATAAGAGGAGGTAATAAAGAAGAGAAGAAAGATCCGTGTAGTTACTAAACAGTTGATTGGCACATCAGGTGTAGGGGCTCAAACAACGCACAAAATTACATAAAATTTAACTATTGGCTGTCGCAAACCAGTAAAGACGCCGGCATCGGCACAGCCAATGGCTGAAAAACTTGCAAACTTAAACTTTACAAAACTTGGAAAGTTAAACTTAGCAACAAAATGATTCGGCAGCAAACATTCAAATACTTTCTTTAATCAGATTCAGCAGGGATCTAAGGCGAGCTGAATTCAAGGATACCGGGTTAGAAAGACTCAAGTAAGGCACCATCTGCCAGCCTCAATCTTCCCCAGACCCCCATCGGGGTCTTTGATTCACCGAAAGAGACCCCCTACCCACCCACTCAGGGACTTGGGTTCACCCAACACGTTCACACCTGAGAAATGATTACACTAAATTTGAAGATGAAGCTTCTGCATTCTGTAGAGATTGCAGAAGGTAGAAGGTGTACCTGTAGAACACCTTCTGTAGAAGGTGGCTTGTTTGGCTAGCTATGGGTGGATGCCACCGTTGGACCCCAGAAAGTGGAGTAATTCGGCACCCCTAGGAAACGTGTTGTGTGAAGGCAGCCTAGGGAGACCCTCTACTTCTCCCCCACCTTAAGAAGGGCTTTCTAGCAGATGCTTACCTTGCAACTTGAGAAGGGAGTCGTAAACCTTGCATTGCATCTGTCCCGTGCTCTGCGTGACACAGGACATCCAGAGGCCTTCATAGATGGCTTGGGCCGTCACAATGTTGTCCCCCGCGTAGGAGGAGATCTTCCACTGGGGCATGGCGGTGCTGACCACGATGCCAATCCAGCCGATGAAAGCCAGGATGAAGCCCAACATCTGGAGACCGCCATTAGCCATCCTGCTTCAATGACGCTGCAAGACGCAGGACCCAGCTAGACCGAAAGAGGGGCAGCGGCTGGATGGGGTTGGCGTTGGAGAAAGAGCCCGGAGCAAACCCGACCCGTTCTTCAAAGCAGAGAGACTGTGCTGGCAAAGGAGGCTCTTCTTCTTCTGAGTCCTCTGGCTCTTTTGTAATCCAGAAGTTTCTCCAGAGCGCACGGCTGGATTCAGAACTGGGAGTGAAGCTTTCAACATCTGCGCTGCCTTTTAAACCAGGCGCCTTTCCAGCGCCCCCTGGTGGTTTCACTTGGCCATTTCACTGAAAGTCCTGTCATCTCTCCCCACCCCCAGTAGCACATCTGGGGCACATCCTCCTCCTCTTTCTTATTTTTAATAGCAATAAGAGCGTTTTTTAAAAATATATTTTTCCGAGTGTTTTGGGTTTTTTGCTTCCCAGTTTTGCACGAAGCCAACCGTAGCAGAAATCTGTGTTGACACTCATCGAATTTACAGGATGTTTAAGGTTGGCGCCTCCCTTTGGGAATGCAGCCTGTTCCCTACCTGGCCACAGGTGACTCACCTGCACAGGTAGAGCAGAACCTTCGGGTGAGAGTGGACGTATTGCACATCGAAATGGGTTCAGGAGGTGCCTCTTGAACCATATTCCAGTACAGGAAAATCCATTATTGATTATTTATCTCAGTCCCAAAATTTCTCTTGCTAAGAAAGACAGCTGTTAAGTGAAGCTAGTAACCTGGTCGTTAAGCGAATCTGGCTTCCCCATGGACTTTGCTTGTCACAAGGTTGCCAAGGGGGATCATGTGACCCCGGGATGCTGCCACCGTCATAAATACCAGTCAGTTGCCAAGTCATTTTCATCACGTGATCAGGTGCTGTGATGAAAGTGTGAAAAAGTGTGAAAAAACATTTGTAAGTCACTTTTTTCAGTGCTGTAAACTTCGAAGGGCCACTCAATGAACTGAATCAGAATCAGAGTAGAGCCGGAAGGGACCTTGGAGGTCTTCTAGTCCAGCCCCCTGCTCGAGCAGGAGATCCTAGACCATTTCAGACAAGAGACTGTCCACCCTCTCCAGTAAACCAACTGTCGTAAGTCAAGGACCCCCTGCATTTATTAAAGTTTTATCCCACCCATCTCCCCTCCAAGTGACTCTGGATGGCTTACAAGTTATCAAACTAGTAAAAACTAATTAAAAGATTAAAAGGGCACAGATTAAAACATTATTAAAAGTTGCTTATTCCCCAGATTTGGCCCTCGCACCGATTAAAGGCCTGGGGGGGGGGGGAGAGAGAGGCTATCTGGGGGTTCCCGTCAGCTGGGACGGGTGTGTGTTTGTGTGTCTGGGTAGACAATGGGCTGTGTTTATTTATTTTTGTTTACCCACTGAGTTGTTGAACCTGTCACACTCCTAAAGACCGACTGTGGTGTGCAACTCATTAAGAACATTTTTCCACAAATTAAAAACCAACATCATAAACCCATGAGCCACGCAGCCCCAGGAGAAGAAGGAAGCATCATATGGGTGGTTCTCGACTTACAACCGTTCCAAGTGACAGCTGAAAACTTACGACGAGTCCTCGCACTTATGGCCAACACAGCATTCCCAATAGTTATGAGATCAAAATGTGGACGCTTGGCAACTGGCATGTATTTATGACGGTTGCAACATCCCAGGGTTTTTTGATCACCACTTGTGGCCTTCCCAGCTGGGTGGGTGGGTGGGTAGCCAGATACACTTAACGACCATCTGACTCACTTAACAACCAGAGTGATTCGCTTAGCAACTGGGACAAAAAACGTTGTAAAATCAGCCGAGACTTATTAAAGCAACTCTCTTAAGCAACTTTCCCTGCTTAGCAACTAAAATTCTGGCTCTAATAGTAGTCGTAAGTCAAGGATTACCTACCTGAGTCAAACTCTACTCTCTTCTACCCCCTGCCACTATCTCAACATCTTCTCTTGGCCGTAGCAGACCTCTTTCTTTTTGTTAACTTCCCTTTTCCTGCCAACATAGCCAAAAATGTGTCTTTTCATGCTTGTTGCTTCTGTTGAAAGTCTTTGGGCTATTTTTCTGCAGGAATTTGCTACTTGCTAGTGGCTAGGAGAGATGCAGTGGCTCAGTGGCTAAGATGCTGAGCTTGTCAATCGGCAGTTCAGCAGTTCGAATCCCTAGTGCCGCATAACGAGGTGAGCTCCCGTTACTCGTCCCAGCTTCTGCCAACCTAGCAGTTCGAAAGCACATAAAAAATTTAAGTAGAAAAATAGGGACCACCTTTGGTGGGAAGGGAACAGCATTCCGTGCGCCTTTGGCGTTGAGTCATGCTGGCCACATGACCACGGAGACGTCTTCGGACAGCGCTGGCTCTTCGGCTTTGAAACGGAGATGAGCACCGCCCTCTAGAGTCAGGAATGACTAGCACAGATGTGCGAGGGGAGCCTTGACCTTTACTTTTAGTGGCTAATAAGTTGTTTGTTTGTTTTAGAAGATTCTCCCTGGAAGTTTTCAAGAAAAGATTGCATAACCATTTCTCTGGGATTTTAAAAGGACTCCTGTCTCGGACAGGGAGTTCGATTAAATGACCTCCAAGGTCCCTTCCGGTCCTATTCTGCAAGTCTATGATTCTTCCTTTTCCTGGGCACGTCGCTTTCAGCGCCTAGTTCCCTCAAAAAAAAAAAAAACCAAAAACACCAACCTTTGTATCTACAATGGCTTGGACAATCACTTAAATATGAGCCAGCCTTGTGCTGCAGCTGCTAAAAAATCCAAGACAGTTCTAGGCTGCATTAACAGAGGGAGAGAATCCAGATCACGTTAAAAGTGTTAATACCACTTTATAATGCCTTGGTAAGGCCACACTTGGAATCCTGCATACAGTTTTGGTCGCCACGATGTAAAAATGATGTGGAGACTCTAGAAAGAGTGCAGAGAAGAGCAACCAAGAGGATTAGGGGACTGGAGGCTGAAACATATGAAGAACGGTTGCAGGAACTGGGCATGGCTAGTTTAATGAAAAGAAGGATGAGATGTGACATGATAGCAGTGTTCCAATATCTCAGGGGCTGCCCCAAAGAAGAGGGAGTCAAGCTATTCTCCAAAGCACCTGAGGGTAGGACAAGAAGTAATGGAGGGATACTAATTAAGGAGAGAAGCAACCTAGAACTAAGGAGAAATTTCCTGACAGTTGAAACAATTAATCAGTGGAACAACTTGCCTCCAGAAGTTGTAAATGCTCCAACACTGGAAGTTTTTAAGAAGAGATTGGACAACTATTTGTCTGAAGTGGTGTAGGGTTTCCTGCCTAAGCAGGGGGTTGGACTAGAAGACCTCCAAGGTCCCTTCCAACTCTGTTATTCTATCCTATTCTGCTTTTTTTGCAGACTTTCCAATCATCCTGAGGATTGCTCCGCACGGGATCCTATTCGGTAGTCCTCTCTCTCTCTCTCCCTCTGTTTGTTGTCATTGGCTCGCTTGACAATCCTGTGTTTGGTTTGGAGCGAGGAAGTTTTCTCGAGCGAAACTTGGCTCAAAGGTGCCATCGCTCCTTTTCCAATTCCAGATGCCGAAGAGGTGATATCCGAGGGGTTCAAAGATACATTTGACTCAAACCCAAAGTTTTTTTTCGTGCTTTCTTTCCCCAGGTTCACAAGGAGCACAAGACCAGAGGCCCAAGGAAGGGGGCTTTTAGGATAAGTGGGGAGTAAACCTTCATCTCTCAAGATCGTATTTTTTCAGTCCAAGAGTACTTTGCAAAAAAAAAAAAACCTGCTTTGTTGATCGATCTTGCTCTATTCTGGGAGGCCTCCGGGGCTGTTTGCCTCCCTCTGTATAATCTAAATAATCCTGAACCGGATAATTTTTCAGACAGGGCTGGCCCTCACCTTTGGCAAACAGACCACAGCCGCCGAAAAACAAAGGTGCTCGGAGCACCAGATGCTTTGAATCCAGCCCTTTCCTGGACGTTGCCTCATCTTGATGACTTGGGAGATTTTGTTTTTTTTTATACCTGCTTAACTTGGAACAATTTGCTTTGCAAGTCGGCTACCGGGTGATGATAACGGTTATTAACTCAACCTGGGGAGCTCAACCGCAACGGGGATTCAGAAGAGGGAAAACAAACAAGGAGAAATGGTAAACAGTCAACAGTCAATCCTTCACTCCGAAAATAGCCACCTTATTGCCTCTGCTGCCAGTTCTGCCGAGGTTGCAGATTTGTTCCCATGTCTCCCTAGGTTTTGCAATCCTGAAGTAGTGATGCCTCTCGCTTCTCAACCAGGGTTTCCCAACCTCGGGAAATTTAAGAAGGGTGGACTTCCACTCCCATAATCCCCCAGCCGGCACGCTTTAAGATGAGTGGACTTCAACTCCCATAATCCCCCAGCCGGCATGGTTTAAAACAAGTGGACTTCAACTCCCATAATCCCCCAGCCAGCATGCTTTAAGATGGGTGGACTTCAACTCCCATAATCCCCCAGCCAGCATGCTTTAAGACGGGTGGACTTCAACTCCCATAATCCCCCAGCCAGCATGCTTTAAGACAGGTGGACTTCAACTCCCATAATCCCCCAGCCAGCATGCTTTAAAATGGGTGGGTTTCAATTCCCATAATCCCCCAGCCAGCATGCTTGTCAGCACTTCAAGCTGCATTTACTCTAGTGCTGACATAAGAAGGAGAAGCGGAGGCGTCTGGAAAGGGACATTTGACTTTTCACCTACTTATTTTCCCTGGAGATAATATCCCCTAGGAGATGGGATGGGAGGGGGGAAATTCCTTTGAGCTGGAGCAGTAGATTAGGGGTAGAATGACTTGGAAGATGGCCAATGAGTGCAGGGGAGTGGGGAACGGAAAGGGAGGGTTTTGGGGGCTGGACGTCAGTGTTGGCTGCGATGGAGTCGGAGTTAGAAGGTCGTGCTTAATAAAATGGGAGTTTTTCTTCAAAGACTTTGTTTGAAATGCAATTTATTTGAGACGACCTCGAAACCTGACAATGCTTTAAGACAAGTGGACTTCCACTCCCATAATCCCCCAGCCGGCATGCTTTAAGATGAGTGGACTTCCACTCCCATAATCCCCCAGCCAGCATGCTTTAAAACAAGTGGACTTCAACTTCCATAATCCCCCAGCCAGCATGCTTTAAGATGAGTGGACTTCAACTCCCATAATCCCCCAGCCGGCATGCTCTAAAATGGGTGGGTTTCAATTCCCATAATCCCCCAGCCAGCATGCTTGTCAGCACTTCAAGCTGCATTTACTCTAGTGCTGACATAAGAAGGAGAAGCGGAGGCATCTGGAAAGGGACGTTTAACTTTTCACCTACTTATTTTCCCTGGAGATAATATCCCCTAGGAGATGGGATGGGAGGGGGGAAATTCCTTTGAGCTGGAGCAGTAGATTAGGGGTAGAATGACTTGGAAGATGGCCAATGAGTGCAGGGGAGTGGGGAACGGAAAGGGGGGGTTTTGGGGCTGGAAGTCAGTGTTGGCTGCGATGGAGTCGGAGTTAGAAAGTCGTGCTTAATAAAATGGGAATTTTTCTTCAAAGACTTTGTTTGAAATGCAATTTATTTGAGACGACCTCGAAACCTGACAATGCTTTAAGACAAGTGGACTTCCACTCCCATAATCCCCCAGCCGGCATGCTTTAAGATGAGTGGACTTCCACTCCCATAATCCCCCAGCCAGCATGCTTTAAAACAAGTGGACTTCAACTTCCATAATCCCCCAGCCAGCATGCTTTAAAATGAGTGGACTTCAACTCCCATAATCCCCCAGCCGGCATGCTCTAAAATGGGTGGGTTTCAATTCCCATAATCCCCCAGCCAGCATGCTTGTCAGCACTTCAAGCTGCATTTACTCTAGTGCTGACATAAGAAGGAGAAGCGGAGGCGTCTGGAAAGGGACATTTGACTTTTCACCTACTTATTTTCCCTGGAGATAATATCCCCTAGGAGATGGGATGGGAGGGGGGAAATTCCTTTGAGCTGGAGCAGTAGATTAGGGGTAGAATGACTTGGAAGATGGCCAATGAGTGCAGGGGAGTGGGGAACGGAAAGGGAGGGTTTTGGGGGCTGGACGTCAGTGTTGGCTGCGATGGAGTCGGAGTTAGAAGGTCGTGCTTAATAAAATGGGAGTTTTTCTTCAAAGACTTTGTTTGAAATGCAATTTATTTGAGACGACCTCGAAACCTGACAATGCTTTAAGACAAGTGGACTTCCACTCCCATAATCCCCCAGCCGGCATGCTTTAAGATGAGTGGACTTCCACTCCCATAATCCCCCAGCCGGCATGCTTTAAGATGAGTGGACTTCCACTCCCATAATCCCCCAGCCAGCACCAGTGGTGGATTGCCTCCGGTTTGCACCGGTTCTATAGAACCGGTAGTAAAACTGGTGGGAGACTCCGCCCACTGACCCCGACATCATCAAAATGCTTCTGCGCATGTATACATACATACATGTATATCTGTGTGTATAAACTTTTTCTGTTCATTTTTGTTAATTGTTATCCACCCATGTATTCCATCCATCTCTCTCGCTGTCTCAAAAATAAAAATTAAAAAGAAAGAGAAAAGGAAAGAGGTCTGTTAGCAGAATATTGTGTGGGTGATGATGCTGGACTTCACCTGGAGACGCCTGGGGTCTCCTCAAGGGGCAGTCAAGGAATCCAAAATAGTGATCAAAGCTCCGCCCCCTTCTTAGCTGCATGGCATGTGCCCACAAAAAGGGGTGGAGCTTCAAGCAGGCTCAATTCCCTGATTCCTGCAGGAATCCACATGGTTAGGGAGGATGGCACTGTGGGATTGGCTTTCCCACAACTCACTTGTCCCCAAAGATTGCCACCATCACCCCAATTTAGAGGAAGGGAGCAAAAGATCCCTTTTTCTATAAAAAAAAAAATCCCCTTCATCACATCAACCATGCAACACGCAAAGGAAAAAGGCAGCCGTTGAATTCTTTTCAGCACTGGAGAAAAAGAGATGCAAATTATAGTCTGTAGAGATTCTCCGGCGTCCGAGTCAAGTTTGTCCCAAATGTGGTTTTTCTTTTTTCTTTTCAGGAGGCAACTGGACTTTCGTGTTTTTTCTTTGCCTCCTGAAAAAGCACCTTTGGGACAACCAGGACCTGGATGACCGAGAATCTCTACAGACTTTTAGCTATACAGTTTGGGATGACCACCCTTGGAATGGGGTGGGAGGAGGAATGGATTTCCAGAGGAAAAAATGCAGGCTACAGGAATCATTTGCACCACTCAGGTGACCCTGAGGACACAGACAAACCTCCAAGTGGCCTCAACGACCCTCTAAAAAGGATGCAAATGACCAGCTGTCTGCAAGGAGCATAAATCCTTCCATTCCCCAACCATTCAGTCAGAGCTGAAGAAGCTTCTTGGAGGAGAAGCGAAACATCTTCAAAGATGAAAAAGCAAGAAAGTCCAGTTGCCTCCTGAAAAAGCACCTTTGGGACACCCCTTCTCTTTTTTTCCCTACCACGTCTTCTATTTCGCCACCTTTGCCTCCTCCTACCCACCACTCTTTCCCTTCTCCTCTTTTTTCCTCCTACATTTTTCCTTCTCTTTCTTATTCTTTTCCTTTCCTCGTCCCCAACCTCCCCCCTTTCCCTTTCCCTCTTTTTTCTCCTCCTCCTCCTCTTCTCCTTCTCCTTCTCCACCTTCTTCTCTTTTCCTCCTTCTCCCCCTTCTCCCTCTCTCTTCTTCTTCTTCTTCTTCTTCTTCTTCTTCTTCTTCTTCTTCTTCTTCTTCTTCTTCTTCTTCTTCTTCTTCTTCTTCTTCTTCTTCTTCTTCTTCTTCTTCTTCTTCTTCTTCTTCTTCTTCTCCTTCTCCTCCTCCTCCTCCTCCATCTTCTTCTTCTTCTTCTTCTTCTTCTTCTCTTCTCTCTCCTCCTCCTCCTCCTCCTCCTCCTCCTCCTCTCCTCTTCTTCTTCTTCTTCTTCTTCTTCTTCTTCTTCTTCTTCTTCTTCTTCTTCTTCTTCTTCTTCTTCTTCTTCTTCTTCTCTCTCTCCTCCTCCTCCTCCTCCTCCTCCTCCTCCTCCTCCTCCTCCTCCTCCTCCTCCTTCCTCTCCTCCTCCCCCTTCTCCTCCCTCCCTTCTCCTCGATGGCTTGCTCCTTCTGCATTCCCTTTGCTTACAAGATGTGCAGTTTTTCATTCTCTCTGCACTTTCTGTCCATCATAGCCGGACCACAAATTACAGTCAGGTGGCCACCACGGAGACTCTCACCCTGAGATCCTGCAAAAAACACTGATCTCACGCAAGCAACACATGTTTGGGTGGCTGCAGAGAAACCCTGTGGATCTGCTGGAAACCGCAGCCTTCAAAGTCAGGAGCTTGTTTATGTCAAACAATGCAGTCTGGGAGAAAAGCAGCATTAAGCCAGCTTGAAGCCAAAATAATTGATGCTCTGCACCCTCCCTTAAGAAAAATTGAGGAAACGGTGTGTTTTGTGTGTGTGTGTGTGTTGTGTTGAGGAAAACGCAAAAACAAAAACAGAAAGTTGGAATAACAGGAGTATCTCATGCTCTATTTTTGCAGTTTTGCTTGTTCCTTTGCTCCTCTGGGGCCTTAGAGGAAACATTTGGGGTACCTTAATTATTTTAGGAACTTTCTTCTCTTTTAGGAAAGACGCTGGCTGATCTATAGGTCAGTCCTTGACTTATGACCACAACTGAGCTCAAAATTTATCTTGCTAAGTGAGGCAGTTGTTAAGTGAGCTTCGCCCCCATTTAACAACCTTCCTTGCCACAGTTGTTAAGCAAACCACTGCAGTTACTCAGTTAGTAACACCGCTGTTAAGTGAATCTGGCCTCCCCATTGCTCGTCAGAAGGTCGTCACAAAAGGAGATCACGTGACCCGTCATAAATATGAATCAGTTGCCAAGTGTCCGAATTTTGCTTACTATGGGGATGCTGCAACGGTCATAAGTGTGAAAAATGGTCCTAAGTCACTTTTGTCAGTGCCATTGTGACTTCCAAACAAATGGCCGTAAGTCAAAATATATCTGTATATCTCTCCTCTAAAAATATTGGACCGGCCATTCCTTGAAGCAGCATCCATCCATTCTGGCGGAGGAGGAAGAGGAAGAGGAGGAGGAAGAAGAAATAATGTCGGAGAAGAAAAGAGAAGGAGAGGGAGGAGAAGGAGAAGGTGGAGAAGTAGAAGTAGAAGAAGTAGAAGTGGAGGAGGAGGAGAAATGGAGAAGAAGAGGAGGAGGAGGAGGAGGAGGAGGAGGAGAAAGGTGGAGAAGTAGAAGAAGAAGAAGTGGAGGAGGAGGAGGAAGAAGAAGAAGAAGAAGAAAAAGAAGAAGTAGAAGAAATGGGGAGAAGGAGGAAAAGAGAAGGAAAGGGAGAAGGAGAAGGTGGAGAAGGAGAAGGAGAAGAAGGAGGAGTGGAGGAGGAGGAGGAGAAATGGAGAAGAAGAGGAGGAGGAGGAGGAGGAGGAGGAGGAAGAAGGAGGAGGAGAAGGAGAAGAAGAAGAAGAAGAAGAAGAAGAAGAAGAAGAAGAAGAAGAAGAAGAGAAGAAGAAGAAGAAGAAGAAGAAGAAGAAGAAGAAGAAGAAGAAACCTACGTAACACCATCAATTTCTAGAAGAGAATAGGTAGTTACAAAGAGGAGGAGGAGGAGGAGGAGGAGGAGGAATAAGAAGAAGGAGAAAGAGAAGGAGAAGGAGAAGGAGAAGAAGAAGAAGAAGAAGAAGAAGAAGAAGAAGAAGAAGAAGAAGAAGAAGACGACGACAATGGCTGTGGAGTCCTTGGTGGTCTTTGAGCTTGGTTGTTTTTCTTGCAGACCTTTCATGACCCAACTAGGGAACATTGTCAGTGTTGGGTAATGTGGGTTTTGCTTCCTGTTTGTATAAAACAGCTTGCCCTGCCAGTTTGAGAGAAAAGTGTCCTTTTCTCTTTTGTCGTTCCTTCATCATAGTAATTATTTTCTCCTTGATGGTTTGTCTCAGTTGTAGTTCCCTGGTCCAGGTATTGTTTTCCCACTTGATTTTTGTCTGGTGTTAATCCCTGCTTATCTGGGTGTTGCCTGCCGAAGAGGATGTCTTCTCTTTTTGACATAAATGTGGTTTATGTCTATGTGTCTGTTGATGGCTGATTTGTCTGAAGGCTCAGGAATCCCGCAGGATTTTTGGATTTAGCTTGGTCTAGGATGCTGAGAGTTTCACATGTGGAAACGACGGTTGAGACCTCGCCATAGATGTTCCTCCAGATGGGAGGCTTGGCAAAAACGACCCTTCCTGATTGGGGCCCAGCCCAAGAGACTGCAAAGAACTGAACCTGGTGCCAGGGCGGGAGGCTTCTGGGGAGATGCCCTGGCCATGCCCCAGACCCCGGGCCTCAACCCCCAGAGATGGGCTCTTGGTCGGAGATGTTCCCTTCCCATCCCTTCCTCGGTAAATGCTGATTTCTGGCGGCTTAGAAAATTTTTATCAAGATGGTTTTCTTTACATTTTCATTCTTTTACATTGTTTTATACTTTACATTTACCTGGTGGGTGTTTTTAATGCTTTGTTGCTTTTAATAATCCCCCCATCTCTCTCTCTCTCTCTCATCTATCTATCTATCTATCTATCTATCTATCTATCTATCTATCTATCTATCTATCTATCTATCTATCTATCCCCCTCCTTCCCTCCCCCTCCCCCCTTCCTTCCTTCCTCCTTCCTCCCTCCCCCCTCCTTCCTTCCTTCCTCCTTCCCTCCCTCCCTCCTTCTCTTCCTCCCTCCTCCCTCCCTCCTTCCTCCCTCCCTCCCTCCTTTCTCCCTCCCTCCCTCCTTCCCTCCCCATCCCTCCCTCCTTCCTCCCTCCCTCCCTCCTTCCTTCCCCTCTCCCTCCTTCCTCCCTCCCTCCCTCCCCCTCCCTCCCTCCCCTCCCTCCCTCCCTCCCTTCCTTCCTTCCTTCCTTCCTTCCTTCCTTCCTTCCTTCACAACCTCCAAGCTCCCTACTAACTCTGTAATTCTGTTCTTCATGGAAAACCTTTCAGCCCTCCGTCAGGCCTGAAAAGACCAGGATTTTCCTCCAAGGGCTGGGATAAGATCGGCTAATTTTTGCACCTTCAAAGTTGACTTGGCGCCAGGAATTTGTCGTTTTTAACACTTTAATGTTTTAATCTGTTTCATTTTATAGCTTTAATATGATTTTATAGGTTGTTTTAACTTTGGATTGGGAAACACCCAGAGTTACTTAGAAGATGGGTGGCTGCATAAACACTTCAAATAAATAAATAAATAAATACAGGTAATCCTTAGTTACAACAATTCGGTCAGTGACCATTCGGAGTTACAACAGTAGTGAAAAAAGTGACTTCTGGCCGTTTTTTATTTATGACCGTTGCAGAATCCCTGCAGTCACGTGACCCAAATTCAGCTGTTTGGCAGCTGGCTCATAGTTATGACTGTTGCTGTGTGTCCCAGGATCACATGGTCCCCTTTTGTGACCTTCCCCAAGTCAGTGGGGAAGCCAGATTCACTTAACAACCGTGACAAGAAGAACGGTTAAACCGTGTGAAACTGACTTAACCACGGTCTCACTTAGCAACAAAAATGTTGGTCTCAATTGCTGTCGTAAGTCGAGGACTACCTGTAAATAAAATTAGGGGGTTAAAATAACAAATGCTGACCAGTGTATTAAAGAAGGAAGGAAGGAAAAGTCAAATCCCATCAATTGTTTAACCTTGGCTATGAGTAAGCCAGGATAAGTAAGACATGCTGGGTTAGAAGAGAGTCTGTTGGGAAACCCCCCCCCCCAAAAAAAAAAAAAAAAAGGAAGAGAGGCATGTTGCAAAATTTAAATTTGCTTTGAGGCATTTTGGGAGTTGCATGGGGGAAAAATATATATATTTCTGAAACCTTTTCTTTGCTAAGCCCTCTTGCAGAAAACAACTGCAAAATTACAGCTGTTATTTGTCCTCTCTAACTAGGTTTCTGTTTTCTCTTGGATATTACTACTAAGTGCAGGCTTTTCTCGCACCCAAGGGCCAGCGCCCTCGTTACTATCTTTAGATAAATGATTCAGCACCATCAAAACAACCTTGTCTGGAAGAGACACCGAAGGAGAGAACCCAACAGTCGTTCTCCAGAAACTTTGTCTGAACTTGTTCAAAGAGGGGAAAGAGACAAACATCATTGGTTGCAAGGTGTATATGTGTATGCTCCAAATCCCAACACTTTCCAGCGTGTGGGTGGCCGAAGCTGAGTGTTTTGACAGGCAGGAGAGAGAGAGAGAGAGAGAGAAAACAACACAACAGTAATTGTGAGTCAAAACTGCAATTCAGCCACCGAGGGTTTTTTTTTTTGTGAACGATCCGCGGGGGATTTAAGGCTGAGAAACAAAAGGCAAGTTCAGACAATCCTTTCCCAAACATCTTCAAAAACACACAAACACACACAGAGAGAAACACCCAACCGACAATGTTGTTCGGTGCATATGAACGCCTTTATTTATTTATTTAAAAGATTTCTGCTGCCCCTCTTAAAAACACCATTCTGGGCAGCTCGCGAGAAGCAGAAGAAGAAGAAAAAAAAACGTTTAAAGTTTCTATAAGGCCATAAATCTGTAAAAAAAACAACCCCGAATTTGCTTTTTCCATCATTCCCTTAGGATGCCTCAACAACCACACCAAGATATGTTGTGTACTCCACTCTGTGTGTGTGTGTGTGTGTGTGTGTGTGTTTGTGTTGGATATCTGCTGGGAGGGAGGAACATAAAGGAGGGGCTATAGCAGAGTTTCTCAACCTTGGTAGCTTGAAGATGGGTGGACTTCAACTCCCAGAATCCCCCAGCCAGCAGCGCTGGCTGGGGGATTCTGGGAGTTGAAGTCCACCCATCTTCAAGCTTCCAAGGTTGAGAAACGCTGGGCTATAGAGATCCTCAGTCATCCAGGTCATGGTTGTCCCAAAGGTGCTTTTTCCAAAAGGTAACTGAATTTTCTTGTGGTTTTTTTTGTTTATTTGTTTGAAAAGGTTTCGCTACTCATCCGAGAAGCTTCTTCCGTTCTAGCTGAAGTTAGAACAGTTAGAACTGAAGAAAGCTTCTCCGATGAGAAGCAAAATGTTTTCAAAGCAAAAAGAAAGCAAGGAAGTCCAGCTGCCTTTTGGAAAAAGCTCCTTTGGCCATAAGGGAGGGGCAGAGACAAAAAGGCACACTTCTGAGGTCCCACTGGGTGGCAAGATTTTAGGGAAGGCACCTGGAGCATGGAAGGTGGGCAGATGCCTTCAAGGAGGGAAGCTCCTGCAGATAACCTTGGTTGTCCTGTGCTGGTGGGTAGGACTTTGAATTGCACCTGGAAGGATCCTGGGAGCCCAAGAGAGGTGTGATATGAGTCAACTAGAAGAGCCCAAGAATTCTGGACCAATGGCAGCTTCTGAGAGATCTTCTAGAATCTTCAAGGGCAGACCCATGGAGAGGGCATTGCAGTCATCCAAATGGGAAGAGCCCAAGGAGTAAGTATAATGTAAGTCACCATGTGTAATCTCTCTCACTCTATCTCTCTCTCTGTCCTCCTTCTCTCCCTCCCTTCCTTTTTCTCTCACCCTCTCTTTCTCTCTCTTTCTTTTTCTTTTTCTTTCTCTTTCTCTTTCTTTTTCTTTTTCTTTCTTTCTTTCTTTCTTTCTTTCTTTCTTTCTTTCTTTCTTTCTTTCTTTCTTTCTTTCTTTTCTCTCTCTTTCTTTTTCTTCCTTCCTCTTTTTGTCTTCTTTTTTCTTTTCTCTTCCTTTCTGTTTCTCTTTATCTTCTTTCTTCTTTAATGTGACTTTTACTTTATGTAAAATTCTTAATAAATATAAATAATAATAAATAGTTCAGAGAGGAAAGACAAGTAAAAATAGAATAGAATAGGAGCTGGAAGGGGCCTTGGAGGTCTTCTAGCTCAAGCAGGAGAACCTTTACCATTACAGATAAGTGACTGTCTATTCTCTTCTTAAAAACCTGCAATGATGGAGCACCCACAACTTCTTGTGGCAAGTTGCTCCACTGGTTAATTGTCCTGTTAGGAAGTTTCTCCTTAGTTCTAAGTTGCTTCTCTCCTGGATTAGTTTCCATCCGTTGCTTCTTGTCCTGCCTTCTTTGGTGCTTTGGAGAACAGCTTGACCCCCCTCCTCTTTGTGGCAGCCCCTGAAATACTGGAATACTGCTATTATATCCCCCCCTCCTTCTTTTCTCTAGACTAGCCAAACCCAAAACCTGCAGCTGTTGTTCATATATTTCAGTCTCCAGGCTTTTGATCATTTTAGTTGCTCTTCACTGAACTTTTTCCAAAGTCTCAACATCTTTTTTTGTAGTTTGGTGACCAAAATTGGTTGCAGTGTTCCAGGTGTTGCCTTTCTAGGGTTTTATAAAGCGGTACTAACACTTCATGTGATCTTGATTCTATCTCTCTGTTTATACAACCAAGGATCGTATCAACTTATTTGGCTGCTGCTGCACACGGCTGGCTCACGTTTAAGGGATCGTCCACTAGGACTCCAAGGTCCCTCTCCCAGTTCCTGTTTTTGAGCCAGGTTTTGCCTAATCTGTACTCGTCCCTTTCGGTTTTTCCTGCCTAAATGTAAAACTTTGCTTTTCTCCACATTCAGTTTCGTGTAGTTGGATGGGGCCCATTGTTCAAGTCTGTCGAGATCTTTTTGGATCCTGAGCTTGTCTTCTGGGCTGTTGGCTGTTCCTGCCAGCTTAGAGTCAATCTGCAAGACAAATTCCTTGTGTGTCCAATCACACTTGGTCAATAAAAAATTCTATTCTATTCTATTCTATTCTATTCTATTCTATTCTATTCTATTCTATTCTATTCTATTCTATTCTATTCTATTCTATTCTATTCTATTCTATTCTATTCTATTCTATTCTATTCTATTCTAAAAAAGGTTTGCAATGTCCCTGAATCACAATCAGCTCCAAGAGATATTATAGATGCCTCCCTGTAGAGTATTTGCTGTATTAAAGGTGGAATATCTTTGCTTTCTTCTAAGGATTCCCCCGTCCCTTCCCTGTCTAGCCTGTAACCCTGAGGTCTCCCTCTGGTCTCCCATCGAACCACAGATAATCATCTGTTTTTTAAATCTCAGCCAAGGGGAGAAATGTGGGTCCCTAATAAAGAAACGAAGGAGGCCATTCCTTAGAGGGAATTGCAAAAAGTTTGCTAACTGGCAGGAAGGCCAGGTGGAGTTCAGCTCCTTCTCCAAACTTTCACATCCAGCTGTTCTTCCCCAGTTCAACATCCTCCTGGGCAGGAGGAATGAGCCAGGCGCCACCTGTTGGAGAAAACCCAGAATGCAGACCCTCCTGGAGAAGCGGTGTTGCCCCCAGACCCCTAGCTTTGGGGTTCGGCTTCCCTTCTGCCCCACGTTGCCGAAATTTCAAATCAACTAAAACAGACAGGGGGAAAAAAAGTACTTTACAATTTTTGTTGTTTGTTTCTCTGTGTTTCATATAATATATGTGAGTATATACATAATTTTGTATTTATTCATCATTTTAGGTGGTGTATATTGGAGGCGGTGAGCCTTTGAAAGTTGAATGCAATGACATTTCATTTTAATGTATGCCGATTAGTGTACATTCAAAGTGACAATAAAGTTATTCTTTTCTGTTCTGTTCTGTTATTCTTATTCTCTTATTCTGTTTTATTCTGTTAAATGTTATTCTGTTTTATTTGGTTATTCTTTTTTATTGTTATTCTCTTATTCTGTTTTGTTCTGTTCTGTTTTATTCTATTATTCTGCTTTATTCTGTTGTTATTCTGTTATTATTCTGTTATTCTGTTTTTTTTTCCTGTCAATTGTTACTCTGTTTTATTTGGTTATTCTGTTTTATTGTTATTCTGTTATTCCGTTTTATTCCAGTATTCTGTTTTGTTTTGTTCTGTTCCGTTTTATTCTGTTCTTCTGCTTTATTCAGCTCTTCCGTAATCCTGTTCAGGTTGGCACCGCCTGAGCTTTGCCAATGGCATGGAGGCATCGTCTGGGGTTGACCTGCCTTTGCACATGTGACCAAAACTTTCCCTGGAAGTGGCCAGCTCTTCTCCAGAAAACTCCTGGATCCGCCAGGTGAGTCCACCTGAGGCTGAGCAAAACCTGGCCAATTAAGGAGGACTTTAATGCAGGCACATGCCCGGGTGCATGCCCCCACCCCCTCCTGGCTGCTCCGCACCCTCCCAGGGCCCTCCTCCTCTTCCTCCCAGGCACGGGACCGTGGGGGCATTGGTCAGTGTCCATCAGCTGGAAGAGGGAGGGAGGTTTCGCCCTAGAGACAGGGCAGGGTCTCCCTGGCAGAGAACATGAGGGTTCTGCTCCAGTATCTGGGCTGCTTCTCAGCCTTCCTCTCAGTGGGGCTCCTCATCGTGGCCACCTGGACGGATTGTTGGATGGTCAACACCGACGACTCCCTGGAGGTAAGGACCCACTGGCATCCGGTGTGTATTTCTCTCTCTCTCTCTCTCTCTCTCTGTGTGTGTGTGTGTGTGTGTGTGTGTGTGTAAGCCCACACAACGGTTAGATTCTTGGATGTTCTTGCTGGCAAAAGACCAGTTAGTCCTTGGAAGTCTCTCCCAGGTGCGAAAGGAAAAGCAGCAGCAAAAGGAAACATTACCGGTTGGATTTCAGCCTGCCATGCAGGTGTCGGAGGAATAGGGACCAGCCCAGAAAATATAGAGCTGAGGCCATTGGTCGAGAGCCAGCTTGCTTTATTCCGTGAAGTCCTAGCGATTTTTTTAAATTGGGATGCAGTTTTGGGATTTTGTACTATTTTATTTATGTTTTTAGTTTATATATTATATAATGGTAAGCCGCCCAGAGTTACCTTGAAGTAACTCTTGAAGAAAGAGGAAGGAAGGAACAAAAGAAAGAAAGAAAGAAAGAAAGAAAGAAAGAAAGAAAGAAAGAAAGAAAGAAAGAAAGAAAGAAAGAAAGAAAGAAAAGAAACAAGGGAGGAAGGAAAAAAAGGAGGGAGGAAGGAAGGAAGGAAAAGAAAGGAAGGAAGGAAGGAAGGAAGGAAGGAAGGAAGGAAGGAAGGGGATGTTCTTATTGATCTAATGTTTCTCAGGTTTAGCAACTTCAAGATGGGTGAACTTCAACTCCCAGAATCCCCCAGCCAGCCAAGTCCCTCCCCTACTTCTTGAAGTTGCTAAGCTCCAGAAATTCTCTGTCTCTGCTTTGGGACTGGAATTATTGTGTTTCCTTCATGGAAGGTGAAATTCAGCAACAAACAGAAAAGTTACCAGTTGAATTTCAACCTACCATGCAGGTGTCAAAGGCACAGGGACCATCCCAGAAAATATAGAATTTTCTATTAAAAAAATAGAAAAATCTATTTGTTTAGATCCGGCTTTGCATTATCCCACCAAGCCCCTCACTTGTGGGGTGCCCCAGGGGTTGGTCCTCTCGCCTCTTCTGTTCAACATTTATATGAAGCCGCTGGGAGAGATCATCCGTGGTTTCGGGGTGAGGTATCATCAGTACGCTGATGATACCCAGCTTTTTATATCCACCCCGAACCAGCCCAGTGATGCCCTCGACGTGATGTTCCGGTGCCTGGAGGCGGTACGGGTCTGGATGGGGAGGAACAGGCTTCGGCTCAACCCTGCCAAGACCGAGTGGCTGTGGGTACTGGCATCCCGGTCCGATCTAGAGGTTCCATCTTTGTCTATAGGGGATGAGGTGTTACCCCCGGTAGACAGGGCACGCAATTTGGGTATCCTCCTGGATTCACAGTTGAGTTTAGAAGATCATATAACAGCCGCGACCAGGGGGGCGTTTGCCCAAGTCCACCTGGTGCACCAGTTGTGCCCTTATTTGGACCGGGATGCCCTACGCACAGTTACTCATGCGCTAGTCACCTCCCGTATTGACTACTGCAACGCTCTCTGCCTAGGGCTGCCCTTGAGGACCATCCGGAGGCTTCAGCTGGTACAGAATGCAGCCGCGCGGGTCGTGATGGGTGGTTCCCGATACGCCCATGTTACGCCTCTCCTGCGCGACTTGCATTGGCTGCCGGTTGCCCTCCGGGTGAGATTCAAGGTGCTGGTGATGACCTATAAAGCCCTACATGGCTAAGGACCAGGATATTTGTCGGACCATCTGCAACCAGCAACAGCTCCCCATTGCCCGGTGCGTTCTCACAGGGAGGGCCTACTCAGGGTGCCGTCGGCTAGACAATGTCGGCTGGCAGCCCCCAGAAGTAGAGCTTTCTCTGTGGGTGCTCCCACCCTCTGGAACCAACTTCCCCTGGGGCTCCGGTTGGCCCCTGACCTCCGCACCTTCCGCCACGACTTAAAGACATGGTTGTTCAGCCTGGACTGGGGGGGGGTTAACATGTATTTTAACACGCTTTTATTCGGATATTTTATTGTTGTGAGCTGCCCTGGGTCCTTCGGAGATAAGGCAGCATATAAATCAAATAAAATAAATAAATAAAATAAAGTCCCATGGATATCAACAGGATGTTATTGTTATTATTATTGTCATGGTTTCCACTGCCATCCCATCAAACTCAATGTTTACATCGCTAGGATTGCCTCTCCAATTATTATTATTCATCCTCAATGGAACTGCATCTCCGTGGAGGGAAGTATGCAGTGGGGAACCCCAAGACTCTGTTTTAGGCCCAGGGCTCTTCAATGTCTTCATCGATGACTTGGACGAGGGGATAAATGGGGAATTCATCAAATTTGCAGACGACACAAGGCTGGCAGGAATAGCCAACACTCCAGAAGATAAAGGCTCAAGATACGGAAGGATCTTGACAGACTTGAACATTGGGCGCTATCTAACAAAATGAAATTCAAGGGTGAAAAAAGGAAGGTTCTACATTTAGGGAAGAAAAACAAAATGCACAGGTCCAGATAAGGTGAAACCTGGCTCAATAGTAGTAACTGTGAGAGGGACCTTGGAGTCCTAGTGGACAACCATTTAAATTCTGAGCCAGCCGTGTGCAGCAGCTGCCAAAAAAGCCAACACAGTTCTGGGCTGCATCAACAGAGGGAGAGAATCAAGATCATGTGAAGTGTTAATACCACTTTATAAGGCCTTGGGAAGGCCACACTTGCAATAATGCATCCAGTTTTGGTCACCACGATGTAAAAAAGATGTGGAGACTCTAGAAAGAGTGCAGAGAAGAGCAACCAAGAGGATTGAGAAGGCTGGAGGCCAAAACATATGAAGAACGGTTGCAGGAACTGGGCATGGCTAGTCTAATGAAAAGAAGGACTAGGGGAGACATGATAGCTGTCTTCCAATATCTCAGGGGCTGCCCCAAAGAAGAGGAAGTCAAACTATTCTCCAAAGCACCTGAACGCAGGACAAGAAGCGATGGGTGGAAACTAATCAAGGAGAGAAGCAATTTAGAACTAAGGAGAAATTTCCTGACAGTGAGAACAATTAACCAGTGGAACGACTTGCCTCCAGAAGTTGCGAATGCCCCAACACTGGAAGTTTTAAAGAAGATGTTGGATAACCATTTGTCTGAAGTGTGTAGGGTTTCCTGCTTGATCAGGGGGTTGGACTAGAAGACCTCCAAGGTCCCTTCCAACTCTGTTATTCTATATTCTGTAAGGAAGCACAAAGAAATTGCAGAACCCGCTTGGGAAGCTGTGAGCTGATGATCGTTGGAGTCCTCGGAGGTCTTTTTTAACCTTGGCCTCCCCGTTGAACGGCCCATGTGATGCCCGCCACCCTCTGCCAGCCTCATTAACCTGCCCTTGAGGCTGGTCGCCAGACTCCACATTTCACACTTCCCTGCTCAAGTGTGAAAGCTAAACGGCCACTGCAAGTAGGGCCGGCGGTGTTAATTCCTGACAGATTGAGTTACTTTTCGCACTTCCCTGGTCCATTGGCTCTCTAAAGATTGCGGGTGGGGGTTGACCTCGGCTCCCTTCCAAGAGGGGCTTTGCAAGGGCCACGTGGGCAGAAGGGGCAGCCCAGGAGAGGCTGGCTGGGGGGGGGAGAGAAAAGGGGGAATTCCTCTCTCACACTTCTTCTTATCGAGCTTAATTTAAGCCCCACTTCTACTTGCTTAACAAAAATTGAAAAAAGACACCTGAATCAATCTATTAGAATAGAGCTGGGAGGGACCTTGGAGGTCTTCTAGTCCAACCCCCTACTCAAGCAGAAAACTCTACACCATTCCAGACAAGTGGCTTCTCCAGTCTCTTCTTAAAAACCTCCAGTGTTGGAGCACGCACAACTTCTGGTGGCAAGCTGTTCCACTGGTTAATTGTTCTCACTGAATCCCATTGATACTATTCAGGTAGTCCTCGACTTGCGACCACAATTGAGCCCAAAATGTCTGTTGCTAAGCGAGACAGTTGTCCAGTGGAAGGGAAGTTGCCTTCGGAAGTTATGGGTGCTCCATCCCTGGAGGTTTCCAGAAGAGATTGGACAGCCATTTGTTCAGAATGGTGCAGGGCCTCTTGCTTGACCAGGGGGGTTGGACTAGATGACCTCCAAGGACCCTTCCAGCCCTAGGATTCTATGATACTGGGAGCAGCTAGAGAGATGTGGAGCAGGGTTAGGGTTAGGGGTTTTCACCAGCCAAAATAAACTGGTTTCCCCACTATCAAAACCTCCTGGTCTTTTGCAAGCAGAATTTTATTTCTTGCCTTTAATGAGCTGGCCGCTTCCAATTCTAATTTGGCCTTTGCTAAGATGTGAGCTCCATGTTTTCCCTCTTCAGGTGCCATTCACACCTTCCTTGCCGTTGTGATTCTCTCCTCTCCTTCGTGGCCGCTGGTTCACACAGCATAATTTTCTACCTCCAATAAAGCCCAGCAGAGGCGTTCACACACAACCTCTTAACTTTGATTCAAATTTGGGAAGGGGAGGTTGGCTTAGCGCGCGTTGCGTCTAAAATGCAGCCATGATGGCTCAGCTCCTGCTTTGGGGGTATTGTGTGAATGCACTGAAAGGATCCAGGGACACGAATCAACCGAACCTTTGCTCTTTGCTTCTGTTAAGAGTTGCTTGTGCTATTTTGCTACGGTTAGGAATTAATTCTATAAACCACACTTGTTAAGAATTGTATCCTTTGCTTTCTGGTTTCTTGCTTCTGTTTGTTCGCTTCAAAGCTAGGCACATCCTTGGAGAGTAAATAAGAAAGGCAGAGCAGGGAGTGTTGTGCTCCGCTAGCAGCCTTTGGACCTGGCAGTGGACAGTCCTGGGAACTGGCATGGGCCAGTCCTGAAGTCTGGGAAAGGCTCGGACGAGGGCTCTGCATCGGAGGCAGAGATGGGGCCAGGGCCATTTGGGAGTGATGCATGGACTCTAGAGACCCCAGAGTCGGACAGCAGAGAGGCAGAGGAACAGGAGGAGCCTGTTCCTAGTTCACGCATGTGCAGAGCTGCCAGAAGGCAAGAACAGCTAAAGCAAAAGGGACAACTCGGGAGTAAGGCCAGGAGATGATTGGCCATTCCCATAAGATTTAAAAGAGCAGCAACAACTCTTGGGATCTGTGTAGGAAAGCAACGTTGATTCCCGTGCTTCTTGTCAACATCTCTTGAACTTTTTGGGGGGTTTTGCCAAGAAAAGCCTTTGGCAGGTTGCCAAAGACATCAAAGGTTGGTGATAAGGCCGAAGGGCTGGTTATGAAGAATTTTGTTTTGGACTAAGCGGAGAATGAATTAATTCTCAGCTGTTTTAATAAAATAAGTTTGTTGAGGACTTAATTATGTTTGGTAATCACTATTTGGGCCTTGGTCACAACAGTTACCCAGGAACATCCTGCCCCATAGATAAAAGGGGGCAGAGCAGGGGGCTGCCTGGGAGCACGGACACCCAAGGCTACAAGGCATGCTCTGCAAGATAACAAAAAGCGTGGGCAAAGAATGCTCCATGGATAAAGGGTGGGGTGGGGGGGAGACATGGGCAAGACATTGTCATGTTGGGTAACAAACTTTTCTCTCTCATTGGCTAAATTTGGGTACCGGTATAAGACATTGGGGCTGCACCCACTTAGGCGTGGCTTTTTCCTTACATGCTTTCTAGATTTACAGATTAACAGAGTTGGAAGGGACCTTGTAGGTCATCTAGTCCACCCCCGTCCAAGCAGGAGACCCTACCCCATTTCTGACAGATGGCAGTCCAGTCTCTTCTTGGAAGCCTCCAGTGAAGAAGCTCCCACAACTTCTGAAGGCAACTTCTGTTCCATCGGTTGATTGTTCTCACGGTCAGGAAATTCCTCCTTATTTCCAGGTTGAATCTCTCCTTGGTCAGTTTCCATCCATTATTCCTTGTCTGGCCTTCAGGGGCTTTGGAGAACAGCTTGACCCCCTTCCTCCTCTCTGGGGCAGCCCCTCAAATACTGGAAGATGCTCTCCTGTCTCCCCTGGTCCTTCTCTTCACTAGACTAGGCAGGCCCAGTTCCTGCAACTGTTCATCGTATGTTTTAGAGCAGGCGTGGGTTCTAAATATTTTTACTACCGGTTCTGTGGGCGTGGCTTGTTTTGTGGCCGTGGTTTGATGGTCATGTGACAAACAATTCTTTAGGATTTAGCAGAGTCCTAAAGGGTCTATCAGGATTTTAACTGCTTGCAGAGCCGTACCGGTCTACCCATTTGTTCTTGGAGCGCCCTGGTCTACCACCACACGGCCTTTTACCGCTGATCAGATGTAGGGCAGCCCTTTGAAGCGCCACGGCAAGAGTTTAAACAGTTTTTTGCCGCTCTGCCACCACCGAGAGCATCGGAAACTGCTTGCAGGCAGCTTGGCCTCAATTGCCAATCTACCACCACCGAGCGGTTTCCAAGGAGTGGATCGGTTCTAGCTGATCGGTTGGGAGGCTTCTTGGCTTCTCAATTTAAAGCTACAGTGTCTTGTTTTTTCCCCCTCTTCTTTGTCAAGTGAGCCCTGATTTTTTCCTTCTAGTCGATCAGTTGGGACTCGGGAGGCAGCGAATAGATTGGGGGCGGGGCCAGGCAGAGGTGGTATTTACCGGTTCTCTGAACTACTCAAAAATTTCCACTACCGGTTCGCAAGAACCGGGGAGAACCGGTAGCAACCCACCACTGTTTTAGAGCCTCCAGTCCCCTCATCATCCTGGTTGCTCTTCTCTGCACTTTTTCTAGAGTCTCAACATCTTTTTTTACATCATGGCGACCAAAACTGGATGCAGTACTCTAAGCGTGGCCTTCCTAGGGCTTTATAGAGTGGTATTAGCGCCTCCCTTGATCTTGATTGTATCCCTCTGTTAATGCAGGTTAGGATTGCGTGGGCTTTTCTGGCTGCCACCGCACATTGTTGGTTCTGTATGTTTCCTGCCTGTATGTTGTGGAGATAGTTTCCCCCAGCTCTTCTGTGTACTTTTTCAAGCCTCTTCCTGAGTCCCATTTTGGCATTCTGGTGACTCAAGTGCATTTTTGGACCTTACAGCAGAGAAAAGGTTGGTTAGATCAACAGCCGGGTTAATCCAGTGGTGTGAAGGCAACGCTGGTTTCCCAAACAGAGGAGTTGTAACAGCCAGAGAAATAACCACGGCTTCCTCTCCTCTAGGTAAGTGCCACGTGCCGTGGCCTCTGGTGGGAGTGCGTCACCAATGCCTTCGATGGGATAACCACCTGTGACGAATACGACTCCATCTTCGCTGAGCACCCAGGTAGGTGGGCTTGCCGTGAAGGTGAGGGTTCACAGGGACCCAGGAGGTCATCTACACAGGAAGTCCTCGACTTATGACCACAAAATTTCCATTGCTGGGTGAGACCGTTGTTAAACGAGTTTTGCCCCCATTTTACGACCTTTCTTGTCACCGCTGTTAAGTGAATCACAGCAGTGGTTAAGTTAGTCTAAGTGAATCTGGCTTCTCTGTTGATTTTGCTGGTCAGACGGTCGCAAAAGGGGATCACGTGACCGCAGCCATTGTAAATGTGAGTCGGTTACTAACCGTCTGAATTGTGATCATGTGACCATGGGGGATGCTGCCGTCGTAAGTGTGAAAAATGGCCCTAAGTCACTTTTTTCAGTGCCGTCGTAACTTCGGATGGTCCCTAAACAAATGGTTGTGAGCCATGGAGTACCTGTAGTATGCTATGTGATTTCCCCTTTCCTTCCTCTTTAGTCTTGTTAAAATATCCCAGTTGGTGATGGATGATCTCTGGGGGCCCCATCTGCCTAGAGCCCCATGTTGTCCTGAGGTCCTCCTTGAACACCCCTGATCTAGAAGAACCAAGTCCATCCTTGGTGGCCCTTGCCTTTTTTGAAGAAGTTTTAGGAAGTAATCAAGAAGTTTTGAAAGGGAGATAAGGGCCTGGGCAGAAATTTTGGAGACTAGGCAGTGGAAAAGGGTAGAAGTGGGAGAAATACCTAGATTGAATAACCAAGAAGCAGACAGAGATAAAGATCCCAGAGAGGAATGTGGGAGGCAAATTAAGAAAAGCATAGTAGCTAAAGTATTGAAGCGGGCAAGAGACGATGGATCGATGATTTCTCTTCTTTGTTGTTGTTCTCATTTGCTTTTCCTTTTCTCTCTCGCTCTCTTTTGCTTTTTTTAAGTAGGTGACATGACTAGAAGTTAGGTAGGATAGAAAGAAAATGTTTTTCAGTAAAAGGGTGACATGATTAAAAGCTAGAATAAGAGATAGAAATAAGAGAAGGGGGAATGTTAGTGTAGACACTTTTATACAATAAAATAAAAGTAACAATAAGAGAAAACATGGAATAATTGAATAATGACAGATTGCAACTTCTTATAATCGTGTAATCATTATTAGAAATATATAAGTTGACTGAATGTAATAACTATGACTGATTTTACTAATTTTATTTGTATTAGAATGTATGACACTCTAATGTATGCCACACTCTTCATGCATGATTTGATATGTTTGTAAAAAAAAATACAAAAATAAAAAAACTTTTTTTTTAAAAAAAGAAGTTGTTTTAGGGAAGTAATCAAGAAGTTTTAGGAAGCAATGTTGCCTCTGGAAGTTGTGGGAGCTCCAACACTGGAAGTTTTTAAGAAGAGATTGGACAACCATTTGTCTGAAATGGGAGAGGGCAGTGATGGCTAATCTTTTTGCCATCGCATGCCAAAAGTGGGGGGAGCACAGGTGGCTCGCACGCACGTGTGCCCACACCCAAAATTCTATGCACCACGCCCCCCCCCTGTGCATGCGTGCGCAGCCGCTTGTGCTCCCCCCACTTTTGGCACACGATGACCCGGTGGGCCCGTTTTTCGCCCTCCACAGGCTCCAGAGTCTTCCTAGGAGCCTGGGGAGGGCTAAAACAGCCTTCCCCACCTCCTCGGAGGTCATCCGGAGGCTGGAAATGGCCCATTTGCCGACTTCCGGTGGGCCCAGAAGGCCCAAATATCAGCTGGCCAGTGCACGCATACGTGCCAGAGCTGAGCTCGTGTGCCCACCGATATGGGTCCGCGTGCCACCTGTGGCACATGTGCCATGGGTTCACCATTATGGGGATAGGGCTTTCCTGTCTGAGCAGGGGGTTGGACTAGAAGACCTCCAAGGTCCCTTCCAACTCTGTTATTCTATTCTAATCCTTCATCCAAAGATCTCCTTCCAAGATGGAGAACATCATGTTCAGGGCTGCACCCAGAGCAGGGGGGGGGGTGCCACCCACCTTCTTTCCCCCAACCCACCCTGCTTCTTTTGCAGTGAAGCTGGTCCTGACCCGAGTTCTGCTGATCACTGCTGACCTTCTGTCCGGGCTCGGATTCGTGTTTCTCCTCCTGGGCCTGGACTGTGTGAAGTTCCTCCTGGATGAACCAGGGATCAAAAACCGTATCTGCTTCATCTCTGGCTTGGCGCTCTTAACAGGAGGTAGTTTGGCCCACAGGGTCTGGTCCAGAGGGGGGGCGGGGTCGTAGTAGAGTAGATATGGGGGGGTTACACAGGGCTACACTCCCAGAAATCCTTCTCCCATTCATGGCATCGTTCAACGGACCTTGAAGAAGAAGCTGTGTAGCTTCTGAGATGAATGGATGGATCCAGTAAGGACCTGGAATGGCCTCCTGGAGTCCTGGGGGCTCCATTTATGGTGTGAGAGGATCTGAGGAGGCCTTCTTTCAGCAAGGGCTGGACGAGAAGACCTTCAACTCCCTTCCAACCCTGGCTGTTTAATTCTGGATAGTGGACATTACAGCTTCCCTCCCTCCCTCCCTCTTTCACAGGTATTCCTGGATTCATCGGCTCCACATGGTACGCCATTGAGGTCTACGTAGAGCGCTCCACGCTGGTCTTGCATAATGTCTTCGTGGGCATCCAATATAAGTTTGGCTGGTCTTGCTGGCTCGGGCTGAGTGGTTCCTTGGGATGCTTCCTAGCCGGTGCCTTCTTAACCTGCTGCGGGCGCCTTCTCCAAGGTGAGCTAAGATACTAAGTGTCAGACTTGGATGCTATCTCATAATAAATGAATTTCCAAACTGCTAATCTTTAAGGAAATCTTCTCTTTAATTGAGCACAGCAACCGGATCATGACTCGATGCGGACAAGACTGACCTTTTGCCCCCCAATCCCTCCCTTTCCGATCCCCAATTATCTGCTTCTCATTGGCTATCTTCCAAGTCACTCCACTGACTTCTTGTCTCGTCATTTCACAGGAATGTCTCTGTCACATGTAAATGCCTTATTCTCTAATATGTAAATAGTATATGAACGGGGTATCAGGGGTTAATTTATTCTTCACTTCTTAATGTATTCATACTTTACCACTCCCACACCTAGCTCCACCCATTGTATATATAAGGAGCTGCACGCACCCATTCCTTGCTTCTATCTGTGAATATTCAGTGAATATAGAATGCCTAGTGTAAATAAAAAGAGATATATTTGAACCTTTAACTCTTACTAGATTTATTGAGTCTGATCCTGAAAATATTGCAACAAGCTGGTAGCAGAGGATGGTTAATTGACTCAATAAAAAATTTAAATATGTCTAAGAGAGATAGGCCCAACACCAGGGCATACAGCAAAGAAATGGAAACGGATCAAGAAATAATCGATGAATCCACAAACGCGATTTCGAGAGAATCCGAAGAATACACCACTGAAGACGAAGAAATAATAAATGAAAATGATGACCGAGAGGAAATCAAAATAGAAAACAACGAACTCAGGTCAGAGATATTAAAACTATTAAAAAGCCAGAAGAATGATGAAAGCCTCATCGCGAACCTCCAAGATATGCTGAAAAACAGCGGAGCAGCAAGAGAGAAGCACATCACTACTGAAAAGCCAAAAGATTCAAAAATAGTGAGTGACATGATTACAGAAAAAAACACTATGAAGAAGAAAAACGGTGATCCCGCGCAAAATTTTGAATGGCAGCCATCTTGGTTTCAACAGACCTCCAGGGTGAGCGAAGCAGAGCCAATCAGAAAACTCAATTCAAAATTTCTGGCGCGAAAAACATTACTAGACAATGAAAACGAAAAAGAAAAGTCAAACACCTCAGAAGAATCAGAATCGGAAAGTGAAGGTGATTCAACAGATACTCAGATAAAATCAGCAATGAAAACGCTTTTTGCTGCATTTGGACCGAAACTAAAAATTACCAAAAAGTCAACTAGAAAGCAAGCGAGCAAGCCAACGCCTCAAAATCTATCCGCTCCCATCCTGACGAGAGCACCGACGCCTGAACCCAGAGAGCCCTGCCGATACCGCCCCACGCCACAGACCGATGCAAGCACCAACGCTCTCAAAAGAAGAAAAAGAACAACCGCCATCGTCAGGACTCCCAAGATCGAGCCAGAGACCGATTCGTCTGAGGAGGAGCAGAACGAGCGAGCCGCAACGACGAGAACCTCTCACGACGACTCCAGGGACGAAATGAACAACGCGCATGCGCAAGACTACGCAGACGGCCCAGGAAGACATGAGTTGCTGAAAGGATCGTGCAGGCTCGTTGCGAGCATTCCCACGCCATTTTGTAATTTCCAGCATTTACGAGACCACGGACTACCTCAGGTTGTAAGTAATGGACCCAATAATGTCGGAAATTTGCCCAGTGACTTCCCAAAGCTGAGGATAGATGGCATTAATTTACAAGAATGGTATCAGCAGCTCCAGGTTGTCTTTATGAAAGAAAACTTACTGTTTTTTATCACTAATCCCCCAAAAAGACCTTGGACTCTAAAATTAGACTGTTTACACCATAGAGCATTTTTCTTATTAATTTCTAGTGTATCTCCTGCTATGTATCACAGCATTAAGCAAAATCTGACTGTTTCAGAAATTATTCAATGCATGTTCAATTTATTTCACAGTGACAGTGTAGCTACTACCACAAGAATGTCTAAAGATTTCTTTTCCTCTAGGATAAAACCAGGGGTTTCCATAAGTGAACACTTAATATCTTTAAACAAAATAAGAGCTGAACTGCATTTAAGGGGGGAGGTGATTTCAGATCAAACGATGAAAAGTGTTATCATCAACTCACTTGACCCATCATGGGATAATTATATGTCACATTTAGACACAATCAATCTAGGATACTTATCCATAGAAAGTCTATCCAATAAGTTAATAGCTGAAGACAATTCAAGGAGGAATCGCTCTAACAACCACATAGAACACAAACCATATAGAAAAGTAGCTTTTCAAGAAAGATATAATGAAACATTTAGATGCCACAACTGTGGATCCAGGGAACACAATAGAAGAGATTGCCCCAAAATTTCAAAAGAAAGACATAGGTCAGAACACAGAAACAAATACAATTATAGACAGTCTTCCATTGATAGACATAGATATAGAAGCCCACCAAATTACAAAGAGCATAGAGGGGGCAGAGATAATTCAAAGGATAGAAAATCTGGTTCACTGAATGGACTAAACAAACAAGACAACACTAACATACAGCAAACTGAGAACAATAATTGGCTTATTGATTCTGGAGCAACTAATCACACCACTAATAACAAAAGTATATTATCTTCATTTGTAGAAGATAAATTTGTAATAAAAGTAGCTAACCAAGAAAAGGTTCAAGTATTAGGTAGAGGGAATGTAACCTTACCTGGCCTAGGAAAAATAGAGGGGGTATTACTAATACCTGAAATACCTCATAACATACTAAGTGCCATAAAACTAAGCAGAGATTCTGATATTAATATTGTTTTTTCAAAAGGAAAAGCGACCTTGGAGAAAAATAAAATAGATATAGGTACAGTAATGATTAAAGGAGGCCTACCTTATTTAATAACAAAGGAAAAATGGTTACACAACATTGATTCAAATATGGAAGATTGTATTGAACTAGATGATGGAAACATTAGCAACAGTGACAATGATGAATGTAAAGTAGCTCATGATCACAAGGATGCACATAATGAAAAAAAACCAAAAATAGGTAAGCCAATTCATGATGAGTGTGCTCATATTTTGCATAGGAAGTTAGGACATGCCAGTTTTCCTGTAGTACAAAAAATGACTGAACACGCAGAAGGTGTTAAAATAAAAAATTGTGAAAACTATTTGGAATGCTCAGTATGTAAATCTACAAAACTAAAAACTAGCCCCAGGCCTAGAAAATCAACAAGGTCAACCAACAAAATTTTTGATTTAGTACACATGGACTTGGTTGGTCCACTAACTCCATCAATCACTTATAGAAAACGTTACTTCTTAACCATAGTGGACGATTATAGTCGCTATGGATTTGTTTATACATTAAAACACAAAGATGAAACTTTTCAGAAATTTAAAGAATTTTATAAGCGCGTAGAAACACAACACAATATCAAAATAAAACAAATCATGACAGATAGGGGATGTGAATTCATGTCTAAGGAATTCTCCCAATGGCTGAAGGACAAAGGAATGTTACATTACACATCTAGCCCATTTTCTGCGTTTCAGAACGGAATTGCAGAGAGGAAGAACTCAACATTACAAACCATGATTAGATGCACATTGGAAGATGCTGGCTTAAGCAAACAATTCTGGTCAGAAGCCCTACATTATTCCAATTACACACAGAATAGAACCTGGTCCAGCATTGTAAATAAGACACCATATGAAGTGATGTATAATAGGAAACCAAAATTAGCACACATGCACATATTTGGAGTCACTGCAGACGTACACATACCTAAACAATTAAGAAGAAAGGGAGAAAATGTGTCTAGAAGACTCAGATTTATGGGATATGAGACAGGCACAAAAGGATACAGATTCATTGATAATAATAACAAATTTATAGTTTCCAGAACAGCTGTGTTCCATGAACAGGCCAACTGGTCTAAAATACATCTTAATGAAATATTCCCAAGTAACAACAAAGATACAAAATCCCAAGAGAAATGGACTATAGAAAAGCAAAATGACAACAAACATAGAAACAAAACCAAAACATGGACAAATAGTCAACACAAAATAAAGACAGACACACTAACAAAAAAGGAAGCAAGATATTTGCATGATAATAATAGTAAACCTGAGAAAACAATTAGAAACACCAGAAATCAAATGCCAAATAAATACAAGGATTATATAATGCATATGGATGGAGAATCAACGACACCTAATACATATGAGGAAGTGTTAAAACTTCCTCGTAAAGAAAAAGAAAAATGGGAATTAGCAATGAAAAAAGAGATGGAAAGTTTACAAGGATTAAATGTATTTACACCTGCAATTGCACCAAAAGACAAAACCATTATTGGTACTAGGTGGATATATAAAATTAAAAATTTAGAGGGAGGCAATACTCTATACAAAGCTAGATTAGTTGCACAGGGTTATGCACAGAAATATCCGGAGGACTATACTGACACATATTCCCCCACAGTAAGAACTGAGAGTGTCAAAACAGCTCTAGTTGTAGCATCAGCACTCAATCTCGATGTATTCCAATATGACATACAGACTGCGTATCTACACGCAAAACTAGATAAGGAAATATATGTAAGAGCACCTCACAGTCAATACACAAACAAGGATGAGACTTGGTTATTAAACAAGAGTTTATACGGGTTAAAACAATCTGGTAAACGATGGTATGATTGTTTAGTAAAAGTACTTAAAACTATGGATTTCAATGCTACTACTGCTGATAACTGTTTCTTTGTTAAAAAGGGTGATGATTACATAGAATTTGTATTGATCTATGTGGATGACATTTTGTACATAGGTAAACATAAAGAAAGAAGAGAAACATTTGTAACTAAGCTAAATGAACATTTTTCATTGAAATCTTTAGGCAAAGTAAATAAGTATCTTGGTGTTCAAATTAATAAGACTAAAAGAGGATTCAAACTTACTCAGAGAGATAAGATCATAGAGCTCTTGAACAAATGCAATCTAAGTGATGCCAAACCCTGTGACACTCCTATGCAGACTGACTTCCTAAGAAATGCAGATGAATCATCCCCTGAATTCAAAGATAATACATTCTATAGGTCTATCATAGGTTCCCTTCTTTACATTTCCAATTGGACTAGACCTGATATTGCTTTACCCCTCAATTTATTGTCCAGACATGTTAGCAAACCAACAATGTACCATTGGGAAGCTGTTAAAAGGATATTAAGATATTTAAAGAATACCTTAGATTTTTGTTTGATATTAGAGCCTAATAATGTTAAGGAGCCAAACCTCACATGTTACGCAGATGCGGATTGGGCTGGAGACACTTCATGCAGAAAAAGTACATCCGGTTATGTATTCCTCCTAAATGATTGTCCAGTTTACTGGTACACTGGCAAACAAGATTTAGTGGCCACTTCAACGACAGAAGCAGAATATGTTTGTTTATCTAAAGCAGCAAATAACCTTGTATGGTTTAATGATTTAATTTCTGATGTTTGGAAAAAACCTGCCTTACCTTTTGTCATGCATGAAGACAATAAAGCGGCTATCGAAATATCTAGATCTGACGCCATTGGACAAAGGTCCAGACATATAGACATAAAATTTAAACATGTGAGACAGTTATCTCAGGATGGATTTATTAAAGCAGTGCATTGTGAGACATCAGAACAATTAGCTGACATATTGACAAAGCCTTTACCATCTAAGCAGCATAAATACTTGACTTCCAAGTTATATGTTTTGTATTGTCCTGAATCTGAATGTAATTGGTGTAGCATAACGAATCGGCATTTAGAGGGGGATTTGTCACATGTAAATGCCTTATTCTCTAATGTGTAAATAGTGTATGAACGGGGTATCAGGGGTTAATTTATTCTTCACTTCTTAATGTATTCATACTTTACCACTCCCACACCTAGCTCCACCCATTGTATATATAAGGAGCTGCACGCACCCATTCCTTGCTTCTATCTGTGAATATTCAGTGAATATAGAATGCCTAGTGTAAATAAAAAGAGATATATTTGAACCTTTAACTCTTACTAGATTTATTGAGTCTGATCCTGAAAATATTGCAACAGTCTCCCCCCTCCTCATTTCCACGACGACCGGGCTTCAAAGGGATTTAGCAGGCAAAAGTTCAGGGCTTATCTCTTTCCTCTCTATGCCAGCGGTGAGACACTGACACTAAGAGAGGAGAATATTCGTAGCTCAGGGTTGACACCAAGGGTCCTTAGTGCTCTCTGAGCTTGGTTGGTGGTTTCCTTGCAGGCATTTCATGACCCAACTAGGTAACATCATCAGTGCTCGTAGAATATAAAATGAGTGCAAACCTCCTTCCTCCTAGCACTGATGATATTACCTAGTCTGGGTAATGAAACATCTGCAGGAAAACAAACAAGCTCAGGAAGCATCAAAGACCCTACACTCCTCCTCCTCCTCCTCCTCCTCCTCCTCCTCCTCCTCCTCCTCCTCCTCCTCCTCCTCCTCCTCCTCCTCCTCCTCCTCCTCCTCCTCCTCCTTAAATCGCCCAGGTGGGAAAATGCTGCTTTATCGCAACTGGACTTCTTCCCAGGTTCATATGACAGTTATAGAAGCAGCTGCTTTAAAGAGCTATGGAAAATCTATGTTTGGTTACCTGCCTATGCTGGCTGAGCAATTCTGGGAGCTGAAGTCCACATATCTTAAAGACACCAAGATAGAAAAACACGGCTTTATCATAACTGCACGTCTTCCAAATCCACGTGACAACGATAGAGGCAGCTGCTTTAAAGAGCTGCCCACCCTCTACATTTGGCTACCTACATGTGCTGTAGCATATTTTCCCTTGGCTGTCCTGCCTACCCCTGGATAGCCTCTTACTCCAAGAGCAGGGGTCTCCAAAGTTGGCAACTTTAAGACTTCTGGGAGTTGAAGTCCACAAGTCTTAACGTTGCCAACTTTGGAGACCCCTATCCAAGAGCCACAGATACTACAAGGCCCAATTATTGCTGGTTTGCTAAAAGACATGTCTCTGTCTCTTGTCTCCTGGTTCTTAGATGCCAACTCGGAGAAGGACTTCCATCCTGGTGCTTTACGGAAGGTTTACCTGCCGCCTGCCATGACTCTCTCCTGCCATCCGTCTGTGCCGACCGCCACGGCCAAGATGTACGCAAGGGACACCCGGGTGTAAGGATGAGGAGGGGGGCACAAGTCTTCAGAATGAAGGGGCTCCTTAAAGACCTGCTGGCAAGTTCTCCATCCTGAGTCTTTAAAGTTATTTTGCTTAACGAGCCCTGTAATGCAAGAAACACCCTTGCCGTATTTCATCGCCCAAAGATGGAGGTTTTTCATCCAGGAAGCAAGAGAATTTTCCTACCTCTGGGTTGATAGAGATTTAAGTAGGCTGCGTCCTCTCACTTGCCTGCTTCCTGCACCCAGAATTAGTTCGCATGGCTGCGTTTCTGCGTTTTTCATCTGGGGTGAGGCTCCTTTTCTCCCGCTCCAGACTGCTCTTCCTCCAAATTTTGCAATGCCATTTGCCAAGACTCCAATCGGATTAGGTAGATTCGGATGTCTTGACCCCAGAATCTTCCCTTTTGTGCCTTCCTCTTCGGAAAAACGGTTAGCCCAGAACAATTTGCATGATGAAGTTGCTCAGAAAATATGTCTATTTGGAGCGGCGTGTCTCAAAATAATTCGAACCTTCAATGTTGTTTTTTTTAAAAAAAAAAACAGATTTCAAATGATGCAATGGATTAAATTTATGGAAGGGAACGTGAAAAAATCAGCCTAACTAAGAGATATGCAAGTTTATTTCAGTGATGTTGCATCTTTGAATGGTCACTAAACGAATGGTTGAAAGTTAAGGACTACCCCTACATTGGGAAATGGGAGTTGGTAAGATCCACCCAATGCACAAACTTGAATGAAAATGAAACTGGCTTGTTTGTGGTTTATTTTGTTGTGAGAATCAGTTATCCCATTAAGACAGTGTTTCTCAGGCTTGGCCCCTTTAAGAGGGGTGGACTTCAACTCCCAGAATTCCTCAGCCAGCTCTGGCTAGGGAATTCTGGGAGTTGAAGTCCACCCCTCTTAAAGGGGCCAAGCTTGAGAAACACTGCATTCAACCATAATCAACGTCTTCATCTATGACTTGGACGAGGGGATAGATGGGGAACTCATCAAATTTGCAGATGACACCAAGCTGGCAGGAGTAGCCAACACTCCAGAAGAGAAAGGCTCAAGATACAGAAGGATCTTGACAGACTTGAACATTGGACGCTATCTAACAAAACGAAATTCAACGGTGAAAAAAGGAAGGTTCTACATTTAGGGAAGAAAAACCAAATGCACAGGTACCGTATATGTGGTACCTCACTCAATAGTAGTAACTGTGAGAGGGATCTTGGAGTCCTAGTGGACAACCACTTAAATATGAGCCAGCCGTGAGCAGCAGCTGCCAAAAAAGCCAACCCAGTTCTGGGCTGCATCAACAGAGGGAGAGAATCATGATCACCTGAAGTGTTAATACCACTTTATAAGGCCTTGGTAAGGCCACACTTGGAATTCTGCATTCAGTTTTGGTTGCCACCAGTGGTGGGTTTCAAAATTTTTTACTACCGGTTCTGTGGGTGTGGCTTGGTGGGCATGGCATGGGAAGGATACTGCAAAATCTCCATTCCCATCCCGCTCCAGGGGAAAGTTATTGCAAAATCCCCATTTCATCCCGATCAGCTGGGACTTGGGAGGCAGAGACTAGATGGGGGTGAGGCCAGTCAGAATTTTTACTACCGGTTCTCCAAACTACTCAAACTTTCTGCTACCGGTTCTCCAGAACTGGTCAGAACCTGCTGAAACCCCACCTCTGGTCGCCACGATATAAAAAAAGATGTTGAGACTCTAGAAAGAGTGCAGAGAAGAGCAACGAATGTGATTAGGGGACTGGAAGCTCAAACATATGATGAACAGTTGGAGGAGCTGAGCATGGCTAGTTTAATGAAAAGAAGGACTAAGGGAGACATGATAGCAGTCTTCCAATATCTCAGGGGTTGCAGGACAAGAAGCAACGGGTGGAAACTCATCAAGGAGAGAAGCAACCTAGAAATAAGGAGAAATTTCCTGACAGTTAGAACAATTAATCAATGGAACTACTTGCCTTCAGAAGTTGTGAGTGCTCCAACACTGGAAATTTTTAAGAAGATGTTGGATAACCATTTGTCTGAAGTGGTGTAGGGTTTCCTGCCTGGGCAGGGGGTTGGACTAGAAGACCTCCAAGGTCCCTTCCAACTTGGTTATTCTATTTCTATAATTTAAAAAATGAATCTGTTTGCACATTGTATGATGCAAACTCAGCAGAGTGTGTTTCCCTCGATGTGAATTCAAACTTTCCTTCTCAAACAATGATTTTGCAACCAAAGAATTAGTGTCCGATGTCAATTTCTTGGGAATGGCAATTTATTTTTGTTGCAATATTTTCAGGATCAGACTCAATAAATATAGTAAGAGTTAAAGGTTTAAATATTTCTCCTTTTATTTACATTAGGCATTCTATATTCACTGAATATTCACAGATAGAAGCAAGGAAATGGGCGCATACAGCTCCTTATATATACAATGGGTGGAGCTAGATATGGGAGTGGTGAATTATGAATACATTAAGAAGTGAAGAATTAATTAACCCCTGATACCCCGTTCATATACTATTTACACATTAGAGAATAAGGCATTTACATGTGACAAATCCCCCTCTAAATGCCGATTCGTTATGCTACACCAATTACATTCAGATTCAGGACAATACAAAACATATAACTTGGAAGTTAAATATTTATGTTGCTTAGAAGGTAAAGGCTTTGTCAGTATGTCAGCTAATTGTTCTGAAGTATCACAGTGCACTGCTTTAATAAATCCATCCTGAGATAATTGTCTCACATGTTTAAATTTTATATCTATATGTCTGGACCTTTGTCCAATGGCATCAGATCTAGATATTTCAATAGCTGCTTTATTGTCGTCATGCATAACAAAAGGTAAAGCAGGTTTTTTCCAAACATCTGAAATTAAATCATTAAACCATACAAGGTTATTTGCAGCTTTAGATAAACAAACATATTCCGCTTCTGTCGTTGAAGTGGCCACTAATTCTTGTTTACCAGTGTACCAGTAAACTGGACAGTCATTTAAGAGGAATATATAACCAGATGTACTTTTTCTACATGAGGTGTCTCCAGCCCAGTCCGCATCTGCGTAACATGTAAGCTTTGGTTCTTTATTATCGTTAGGTTCTAACATTAAACAAAAGTCTAGTGTATTTTTCAGATATCTTAATATCCTTTTAACAGCTTCCCAATGGTACATTGTTGGTTTGCTGACATGTCTGGATAATAAATTGAGGGGTAAAGCGATATCAGGTCTTGTCCAATTAGAAATATAAAGAAGTGAACCTATGACTGATCTATAAAACGTGTTATCTTTGAATTCAGGGGATGATTCATCAGCATTTCTTAGGAAGTCAGTCTGCATAGGAGTATCACAAGGTTTGGCATCACTTAGATTGCATTTGTTTAAGAGCTCTATGATCTTATCTCTCTGAGTAAGTTTGAATCCTCTTTTAGTCTTATTAATTTGAACACCAAGATACCTATTTACTTTGCCTAAAGATTTCAATGAGAAATGTTCATTTAGCTTAGTTACAAATGTTTCTCTTCTCTCTTTATGTTTACCTATGTATAAAATGTCATCCACATAGATCAATACAAATTCTGTGTAATCATCACCTTTTTTAACAAAGAAACAGTTATCAGCAGTAGTAGCATTGAAATCCATAGTTTTAAGTACTTTTACTAAACAATCATACCATCGTTTACCAGATTGTTTTAACCCGTATAAACTCTTGTTTAACAACCAAGTCTCATTCTTGTTTGTGTATTGACTGTGAGGTGCTCTTACATATATTTCCTTATCTAGTTTTGCGTGTAGATACGCAGTCTGTATGTCATATTGGAATACATCGAGATTGAGTGCTGATGCTACTACTAGAGCTGTTTTGACACTCTCAGTTCTTACTGTGGGGGAATATGTGTCAGTATAGTCCTCCGGATATTTCTGTGCATAACCTTGTGCAACTAGTCTAGCTTTGTATAGAGTATTGCCTCCCTCTAAGTTTTTAATTTTATATATCCACCTAGTACCAATAATTGTTTTGTCTTTTGGTGCAATTGCAGGTGTAAATACGTTTAATCCTTGTAAACTTTCCATCTCTTTTTTCATTGCTAATTCCCATTTTTCTTTTTCTTTACGAGGAAGTTTTAACACTTCCTCATATGTATTAGGTGTCGTTAATTCACCATCCATGTGCATTATGTAATCCTTGTATTTATTTGGCATTTGATTTCTGGTGTTTCTAATTGTTTTTTCAGGTTTACTATTATTATCATGCAAATATCTTGCTTCCTTTTTTGTTAGTGTGTCTGTCTTTATTTTGTGTTGGCTATTTGTCCATGTTTTGGTTTTGTTTCTATGTTTGTTGTCATTTTGCTTTTCTATAGTTCCTTTCTCTTGGGATTTTGTATCTTTGTTGTTACTTGGAAATATTTCATTAAGATGTATTTTAGACCAGTTGGCCTGCTCATGAAACACAGCTGTTCTGGAAACTATAAATTTGTTATTATTATCAATGAATCTGTATCCTTTAGTGCCTGTCTCATATCCCATAAATCTGAGTCTTCTGGACACATTTTCTCCCTTTCTTCTTAATTGCTTAGGTATGTGTACGTCTGCAGTGACTCCAAATATGTGCATGTGTGCTAATTTTGGTTTCCTATTATACATCACTTCATATGGTGTCTTATTTACAATGCTGGACCAGGTTCTATTCTGTGTGTAATTGGAATAATGTAGGGCTTCTGACCAGAATTGTTTGCTTAAGCCAGCATCTTCCAATGTGCATCTAATCATGGTTTGTAACGTTGAGTTCTTCCTCTCTGCAATTCCGTTCTGAAACGCAGAAAATGGGCTAGATGTGTAATGTAACATTCCTTTGTCCTTCAGCCATTGGGAGAATTCCTTAGACATGAATTCACATCCCCTATCTGTCATGATTTGTTTTATTTTGATATTGTGTTGTGTTTCTACGCGTTTATAAAATTCTTTAAATTTCTGAAAAGTTTCATCTTTGTGTTTTAATGTATAAACAAACCCATAGCGACTATAATCGTCCACTATGGTTAAGAAATAGCGTTTTCTATAAGTGATTGATGGAGTTAGTGGACCAACTAGGTCCATGTGTACTAAATCAAAAATTTTGTTGGTTGACCTAGTTGATTTCCTTGGCCTGGGGCTAGTTTTTAGTTTTGTAGATTTACATACTGAGCATTCCAAATAGTTTTCACAATTTTTTATTTTAACACCTTCTGCGTGTTCAGTCATTTTTTGTACTACAGGAAAACTGGCATGTCCTAACTTCCTATGTAAAATATGAGCACACTCATCATGAATTGGCTTGCCTATTTTTGGTTTTTTTTCATTATGTGCATCTTTGTGATCATGAGCTATTTTACATTCATCATTGTCACTGTTGCTAATGTTTTCATCATCTACTTCAATACAATCTTCCATATTTGAATCAATGTTGTGCAACCATTTTTCCTTTGTTATTAAATAAGGTAGGCCCCCTTTAATTATCACAGTGCCTATATCTATTTTATTTTTCTCCAAGGTCGCTTTTCCTTTAGAAAAAACAATGTTAATATCAGAATCCCTGCTTAGTTTTATGGCACTTACTATGTTATGAGGTATTTCGGGTATTAGTAATACCCCCTCTATTTTTCCTAGGCCAGGTAAGGTTACATTCCCTCTACCTAACACTTGAACCTTTTCTTGGTTAGCTACCTTTATTACAAATTTATCTTCTACAAATGAAGATAATATGTTTTTGTTATTAGTGGTGTGATTAGTTGCTCCAGAATCAATAAGCCAATTATTGTTCTCAGTTTGCTGTATGTTAGTGTTGTCTTGTTTATTTAATCCATTCAGTGAACCAGATTTTCTATCCTTTGAATTATCTCTGCCCCCTCTATTCTCTTTGTAATTAGGTGGGCTTCTATATCTATGTCTATCAATGGAAGACTGCCTATAATTGTATTTGTTTCTGTATTCTGACCTATGTCTTTCTTTTGAAATTTTGGGGCAATCTCTTCTATTGTGTTCCCTGGATCCACAGTTGTGGCATCTAAATGTTTCATTATATTTTTCTTGAAAAGCTACTTTTCTATATGATTTGTGTTCTATGTGGTTGTTAGAGCGATTCCTCCTTGAATTGTCTTCAGCTATTAACTTATTGGATAGACTTTCTATGGATAAGTATCCTAGATTGATTGTGTCTAAATGTGACATATAATTATCCCATGATGGGTCAAGTGAGTTGATGATAACACTTTTCATCGTTTGATCTGAAATCACCTCCCCCCTTAAATGCAGTTCAGCTCTTATTTTGTTTAAAGATATTAAGTGTTCACTTATGGAAACCCCTGGTTTTATCCTAGATGAAAAGAAATCTTTAGACATCCTTGTGGTAGTAGCTACACTGTCACTGTGAAATAAATTGAACATGCATTGAATAATTTCTGAAACAGTCAGATTTTGCTTAATGCTGTGATACATAGCAGGAGATACACTAGAGATTAATAAGAAAAATGCTCTATGGTGTAAACAGTCTAATTTTAGAGTCCAAGGTCTTTTTGGGGGACTAGTGATAAAAAACAGTAAGTTTTCTTTCATAAAGACAACCTGGAGCTGCTGATACCATTCTTGTAAATTAATGCCATCTATCCTCAGCTTTGGGAAGTCACTGGGCAAATTTCCGACATTATTAGGTCCATTACTTACAACCTGAGGTAGTCCGTGGTCTCGTAAATGCTGAAAGTTACAAAACGGCGTGGGGATGCTCGCAACGAGCCTGCACGGTCTTCTCAGCAATTCATGTCTTCCTGGACCGTCTGCGTAGTCTTGCGCATGCGCGTTGTCCATTTCGTCCCTGGAGTCGTCGTGAGAGGTTCTCGTTGTTGCGGCTCGCTCGTTCTGCTCCTCCTCAGACGAGTCGGTCTCTGGCTCGATCTTGGGAGTCCTGACGATGGCGGCTGTTCTTTTTCTTCTTTTGAGAGCGTTGGTGCTTGCATCGGTCTGTGGCGTGGGGCGGTATCGGCAGGGCTCTCTGGGTTCGGGCGTCGGCGCTCTCGTAGTCAGGATGGGAGCGGATAGATTTTGAGGCATTGGCTTGCTCGCTTGCTTCTTAGTTAGCTTTTTGGTAATTTTTAGTTTCGGCCCAAATGCAGCAAAAAGCGTTTTCATTGCTGATTTTATCTGATTATCTGTTGAATCACCTTCACTTTCCGATTCTGATTCTTCTGAGGTGTTTGAATTTTCTTTTTCGTTTTCGTTGTCTAGTAATGTTTTTCGCGCCAGAAATTTTGAATCGAGTTTTCTGATTGGCTCTGCTTCGCTCACCCTGGAGGTCTGTTGAAACCAAGATGGCTGCCATTCAAAATTTTGCGCGGGATCACCGTTTTTCTTCTTCATAGTATTTTTTTCTGCAGTCATATCACTCACTATTTTGGGGTCTTTTGGTTTTTCAGTAGTGATGTGCTTCTCTCTCGCTGCTCCGCTGTTTTTCAGCATATCTTGGAGATTCGCGATGAGGCTTTCATCATTCTTCTGGCTCTTTAATAGTTTTAATATCTCTGACCTGAGTTCGTTGTTTTCTATTTTGATTTCCTCCCGATCATCATTTTCATCTATTATTTCTTCGTCTTCAGTGGTGTATTCTTCGGATTCTCTCGAAATCGCGTTTGTGGATTCGTTAATTATTTCTTGATCCATTTCCATTTCTTTGCTGTATGCCCTGGTGTTGGGCCTATCTCTCTCTTGGACATTTTTTAAATTTTTTTATTGAGTCAATTAACCATCCTCTGCTACCATAATGTTGCAATATTTTCAGGATCAGACTCAATAAATATAGTAAGAGTTAAAGGTTTAAATATTTCTCCTTTTATTTACATTAGGCATTCTATATTCACTGAATATTCACAGATAGAAGCAAGGAAATGGGCGCATACAGCTCCTTATATATACAATGGGTGGAGCTAGGTGTGGGAGTGGTGAATTATGAATACATTAAGAAGTGAAGAATAAATTAACCCCTGATACCCCGTTCATATACTATTTACACATTAGAGAATAAGGCATTTACATGTGACAATTTTCTTCTCCTGGATTCTTGTTCCTCACCTTAGTTGACCTCATCTTGTACGATTTCAGAAATGTTGTTTTCTCAAAGTGAAAGAGAAGCAGACAGGTTGTGTTTTACCCCGAGATTGTTAGCTTTAAAAAAAAAATGTAATGAATAAATACATATGGATCATAGTGTTCCTTACCTCTGAATTTATTTTAGTTGCCTTGGTTACGCAGCTCCTTTAAAAAACCCAGATTATCTAACCGCGTTTGAGTAAACTTTGCATTGGCTGGCTCCTGTTTTTGAAATGTGGACAGCCAACTGGCTTATTTTACCTACTTAGTGTCTCAATTAAGTTCCCTGTTAGGAAGGAAATTGACATCACAGTTTAGGGATGTGATTTATGTGGGCAATTTATCTCCTGCCCCAATTCAGCAGGCTGAGCTCCTTGACCTGCAAAGCATCCATTTAGCAGCCACCCAAAGTTACAACAGCCCTGGAGAAAGCGACTTGCAACCAGTCCTCGTACTTGCGACCACTGCTGCACACACACACACACGCACACACACACACACACGGTCATGTGATTGAAATTTGGATACTTTGCACATGGATTTAGGGCACTTTCGGTGTCCTGGGGTCCTGTGATTGCCATTTGAGACTTTCCCAGGGGGCTCGCGACAAGAAAAGTTATGGAGGAAGCTCCGTGGTGAAATCTTCCCCGGTTTGCCACCAGTTCGTTGCCTGCGCATGCGTGGTTCATGCGTGGTTTATCACTACTGGTTCGCATGAACCGGTAGCATTTCACCGCTGGGGAAGCTAGATTTGTTTAATGACCACATGACTCACTTAACAACTGCGGTGGTTTGCTTAAACTCAGAGAGTATGAAGGACACCACAGTCCTCTCCCTTCTCCTCCTCCTCCTCTCCACATACCCTCTCCCTTCCAGCACTCAGGATGGGTAACGAAAGGCCTGCAAGGGAACAGCCGAACAACTCTGAGTACCAAGGACCCCAGAGTCCTTCTCTTCCTCCTCCTCCTCCTTTCTAGCACTGATGATATTACTTAGGTGGGTCATGAAATGTCTGCAAGAAAGCACCCAAGCTTAGAGACCACCAAGGACCCCACAGTCCTTCTCCTCCTCTTCCTCCTCCTCCTCTTCTTCCTCTTCCTCCTCCTCCTTCCTCTTCTTCCTCTCCTCCTCTTCCTCCTCCTCTTCCTCTTCCTCCTCCTCCTTCCTCCTCTTCCTCCTCCTTCCTCCTCTTCCTCTTCTTCTTCCTCTTCCTCTTCCTCCTCCTCTTCTTCTTCCTCCTCCTTCCTCCTCCTCCTCTTCCTCCTCCTCCTCTTCTTCCTCCTCCTTCCTCCTCCTCCTCTTCTTTTTCCTCCTCCTTCCTCCTCCTCTTCCTCCTCCTCTTCCTCCTCTTCTTCCTCCTCCTTCCTCCTCCTCCTCCTCTTTTTCCTCCTCCTCTTCCTCCTCCTCCTTCCTCCTCTTCCTCCTCCTCCTCCTCTTCTTCCTCCTCCTCTTCTCCTCCTCTTCTTCCTCCTCCTCTTCCTCTTCCTCTTCCTCTTCTTCCTCCTCCTCTTCCCTTCTAGCACTGATGATATTCCCTCTTTGGGTCATGAAACATCTGCAAGAAAACAGCCAACCTCAGAGACCCCAAGAACCCCACAGCTTGGGGCGGGGACACAAGTAACTCCCCCATAGGTTAATTTCCCCAGGAGTGAGTGGGTTCTATGTGTGATGGAAAAATAAATAATACACTGAACTGCAAAACTCCCTTTTCCCAGAAGCAGCCAAGAAGGCCAGACTTGGTGTCAACAATCTGCACCCCCCACTCCCAAATCACTCCATCCTGAATAAAAATGAAAAAAGCCTACCCCAGAGATGGATGTTCTGCAAATAATACAACCTATGACTGATGGACAGAGGGAGAGCGAACAGGAAAGGGGAAAATGCTCCCACCCCCACCCTGCAGACTTAAAAAAAAAAGTGGTGATTTCAGAGCTCAGAAAATAAGTTCCCCTTTTCTGAGCCAGGATTTCTCTTATTCTTTTTTTTGGGTGAAAGTATATACTGCACAAAGCTGGAAAAAATATTGAAATTTTAACCTTGGGATTTGATGCCTGGAAGTGGTTCTGACTCCAGAAGGACATCCTGGAGTGGTTTACTCGGGTTCTAAGGGTCATTGCATTTCATCCTTGTTTTTGTGCCAAAGAAAGTCAGCTGTTAAAGCCTTTTAGAACGTAGACTCATCGGACTGGAAGGGACCTCAGAGGTCATCTAGTCCAACCCCCTGACCAAGCAGGAGATCTTACACCATCCTGGACAAATGGCACTCACAACTTCTGGTGGCAAGCTGTTCCACTGGTTAATTGTTCTCACTGTCAGGAAATTTCTCTTTAGTTCTAAGTTGCTTCTTTCCTTGCTTATTTTCCATCCGTTGCTTCTTGTCCTGCCCTCGGGGGCTTTGGAGAATAGATGGACCCCCTCTTCTTTGGGGCAGCCCCTCAAATATTAAAATATTGCTATCAACTCCCCCCTACTCCTTCTTTTCATTAAAGTAGACCTACCCAATTCCTGCAACCATTGTATATTTTATCCTCCAGTCCCCTCATCATCTGTGTTACTCTTCTCTTCCCATCACAATCACAATGGTTGCAAAATGGATCACTCTCACAACTGACCCAATTTTACCAGGTTTGTTTTTTTTTTTTTGCGGTGATCGTTAAGTGAATGCTGAGGTCATTAGAGCCTTGGTGGTGCAGCAGACTAAAGTGCTGTTAAGTAGCACCAGCTGCCTGAAATTACTGCAAGTTCAAATCTCACCAGGCTCAAGGTTGACTCAGCCTTCCATCCTTCCGAGGTAGGTAAAATGAGGACCCGGATTGTGGGGGCCATAAGCTGACTTTGTATAAAAAAGAACACCCCTTGTGGGGGAGCAAAAGCCCTACTAAGCAGGTATATACAAAAGTATGAAGGCTATTGCTTAACGCATTGTAAGCCGCCATGAGGCTCCAGAGAAGGGCGGCATATAAATTGAACCAATAAATAAATAAATAAACAAATTGATTGCTAGGGGTCAGTTTTGCCATGAATGATGGTTTCCCACAGAGATGTTGCACAATGCAATCCAACGACTTGCAAGATACTACAAATGGCTGTAGGTGGAGGCCAATTGCCCAGCCCCTGACATGCCATCCCATGGCTTGGGGTGGGGGTGGGGGGCTTGGGGGGGTGCCCTCAAAACTTCAGACAGTCACTAAGCAACCTGTCATAAGTAGAGGACTTCCTGTAACCTGCCCAGGAAAGAGTGCACGTGAAGCCAAAAGACCCTCCTTTAAAAACATAAAAGTCTTTAAAAATACCCATGCACTTAGAAAGCTAGAATAGAATAGAATAGAATAGAATAGAATAGAATAGAATAGAATAGAATAGAATAGAATAGAATAGAATAGAATAGAATAGAATAGAAGTGGAGTGGAGTAGAATAGAATAGAATAGAATAGAATAGAATAGAATAGAAGTGGAGTGGAGTAGAATAGAATAGAATAGAATAGAATAGAATAGAATAGAATAGAATAGAATAGAATAGAATAGAATAGAATAGAATAGAATAGAATAGAATAGAAAAGTTGGAAGGGACCTTGGAGGTCTTCTAGTCCACCCCCCTGCTTAGGCAGGAAACCCTACACACTTCAGACAAATGGTTGTCCAGTCTCTTCTTAAAAACTTCCAGTGTTGGAGCATTCACAACTTCTGGAGGCAAGTTGTTATAGTTATTATAGTTAGTTAATATAGCTTGCTCAACAATTTTGGCTGAATCGTTTTTCTTTATTGCATCCATGGGTGGGTCAGTCTTTTCATTCAGGTAGCCTTTGAGGCTGTGAGAAGAATAAATTGGGGTCCCAATCCATGCCGGGGTTGTACAAGAACAGATCAGAATGAAATTCAGACCAGCTGTGGAGAAAGGAGATTTATTTTATTTCCCAAATCAAAGAGATTTGCTGGTGAGGGCAGCTACAGAGAAAACGGGGTACGGAGAGGCTGTTTTATGGGGGGAGGGGTCCTTGGGGTGGGCTTGAGGGGTGTGAATGTGTGTAGGTACATGGCACCTGTGATGTTTATTCTTGTGAACATGCAGTTCCGCTGGGAGACCTAATTTAATTAACTCTATTTGTGTTTGCAGACCTTCTCCTTTGATATGTAGATTAGATCAAAGTAACTTGGTTGGGGTTTTAAGGGAGTTGGAGTACGAGATTTACCCTGTTTGCTATTTTTACTTGATTGACTTAGTTTCAGCTTGACAATTATCTAGCGGAGACGTTGCCTCTCAATCCATGGTGGATTCTGTTAATGTTTAAGGGACGCTAGAGAATAAAATAGGAATAAAATATATTTTAATATAAAATTTCCCCCCCAAGGCTCACACCAAGGCTGACCGCTTGACCAAGCCTAGAAAGGGCCACTTTCTGCTTTGTACCCATATCTCGAATGGGACTTCCTAGCTGGGCCTTACCGATGAAAGCCATCCTGTCTCGAACTCAGATCCGAGGTTCTTCCTGGCTTCATGAGCTCTTCGTAGGCAGGGGGCTGCAATGATCCATTCCATGCAAATGCATTCGAACTGGACCCCTCAGTGCTCCACCCTGGGGTCTGCAGGTGGGGAGGGGGTCTCTGGGCCGGCGTCCAAGGGGGTTCATCACTCCCTGGAAATACAAAAAGAGAAGCATTGCGTAACAAAACGGTTACAGCTAGTCCTTGACTTATGGCCACAATGGAGACCAGATTTTCCATTGCAGAGCCAGGCAGTTGTTAAGTGAGGCAGATTTTATGGCCACCGTTGTTAAGCGGATACCTTCAGCAGTTAAGCAAACCATGTGGCCATTAAGGGAACCCTGCTATCACCCCCTGTTGGCTTCGCGGGTCAGAAGGCAGCTGGCAAGGGCACAAGGGGTGAACGGAGGAAGCTGAAACCGTCGCAAGAACAGCATGGAAGGAAGCCCAGGGCCCAAATTTTAAGCAGGTGACCTGATCAAAATGTTACAATGGTTGTAAATGTGAGGACTGGTCATAAGTCATCGTTTCAGTGCTCTTTCAATGTTCATGAAATGAGTCATTGAAAGTCAAGGACTCTGTAGTTAGGAATCTCTCTCTCTTTCTCCCCCTCTATTTACATATCTACCTATCATCCATTTATCCATCTCTATCTACGGTATCTATCTACCTACTTGCCTGCTTGCCTGCCTGCCTATCTATCTATCTATCTATCTATCTATCTATCTATCTATCTATCTATCTATCTATCTATCTATCTATCTATCTATCTATCTATCTATCTAATCTTTCTTTCTTTCTTATCCATCTACCTCTTTCTATCTATCCATCCATTCCTTATTCACATCTCTCTCTTTCATCTTTCACCTCTCTCTTCCCCATTTACTTATCTATCCATCATCATCTATCCATCTCTATCTATTTATCTTTCTGTCTATCCATCTACTATCCATTTATTTTGTATCTATCTACCTCTTTCTATCTATCCATCCATTTATTACCCACATCTTTATCCATCCATCCATCTGCTATCTACCTACCTACCTACCTACCTATCCATCTATCATACCTCTCTCTCTTTTATCTATCTATCTATCTATCTATCTATCTATCTATCTATCTATCTATCTATCTATCTATCTATCTATCTATCTATCTATCATCTATCCTCTCTCTCTCTCATATCTATCTATCTATCTATCTATCTATCTATCTATCTATCTATCTATCTATCTATCTATCTATCTATCTATCTATCTATCCATCCATCTATTATCTATCTTCTCTCTCTCTCTCTCATATCTATCTATCCATCATCTATCTATTTATCTATCTATCTATCTATCTATCTATCATCTATCTATCTATATCATCTCTCATTTATCCATCCACCCATCCATCCGTCTCCATTTCTATGTCTGCCTGCCTGCCTATCATCTCCATATCTCCCTGCAGGGCCCAACCCCTTTTGGCCTCAAGGGTGGAATCCGTCTCCCTCGTCCATCCTTGTGTGTCCACAATGGCAACGCAGGATCCCAGTTGCACTGACAGGATTGGGGGAGGGGTCTCCTAGGGCCGCCATCCTGACTTTTCTGACCCCCCCCTCCCCCCATGGACTTCCCTGCCACGCAGGCCCCCAACTCAGCCGAGACGAAGCGTTTCTCCAGCACCCGGACTTGAAACCCACCGTGAAGTGACTCGGTTTCCCCCACCGTGAAGATCACGAGGGAGTTCTGGGCTGCCGGGCGCCTGGGCCGCCCCAGCCAGCACCGGAGGCAGCAGCCCAGCAGGAACAGCAGCAGCAGCAGGAACAGGAGGGACAGGCAGAACCTGGAGGAGCAGGAGGGAAAAGAGGGTCCGTCATACCTGGGGTCCTCCCGCCCCCAAATAAAGCTCATTGACTAGGCTCCCCAACACACTGGACCCGGGCATCGATTGAATCCCAGTAGTCCTCAACATACGACCACAAATGGGACCAGAATTTATGTCGCTAAACAAGGCAGTGGCTAAGTGAACCACAGACTCGATTTTACAACCTTTTCTGCCACGGTTGTTAACTGGATCATGCCGTCATTAAACGGCATCCAGTTCTGCAAACTTTTGCGCCCTGGCTTGTTAAGCAAATCACTCTGGTTGTTAGGTGAATCACGCAGTCATTAAGTGGATCTGGCTTTGTGTCGGAATTTGGCTGGGAAGGTGGCATAAGGCGATCACGTGGACCCCCCCGAGTTACGGCAACGGTTGTAAATAAATACCGGTTGCCAAACACCCAACAGGACTCGTGAGGATGTTGCAACGGTCATAAGTGCGAGGACAAGTCATAAGTCAATTTTCTTTCACCGCCGTTGTAACTTTGAATGGTTAAACCAGCGGTTGGAAGTTGAGAACCAGCTGTGTTAAGAACGGGGCAGCTGTATTGTGGTTAAGACTGATGCACATCATTGGTTATTTCGGGTTAATAATTGGTTAACTATGATTTATACTCATTTTAAACCTGTTGCTGTAAGGAAAAATGGCTTAGTGTGATTTTTGACTGGGGGTGGACATAAAAACAAGGAAGCCAGCATAGATGTCCCCCTGTAGGTCAAAAAAGGCAAGATGGCAGCCACAAGCTCTGACAAGCTCCCTGCCTTCTTTTTCCATGCATCAATCATACCATGTGAGGCCGATTAAATAGGAGGGCTTTCCTCTCAGCTGCCATTTTGAAGTTTTTGACCCTCGGCCACCCACAGATGCTGCACCCCACACCCTCTGAACAAGGGTGGGGGGCAGGGAATGGAGCAGTTGCCTTGGTCCCCTAGATGGAAATTCAAGAGGCTTAAAAGACATTTCTCGCCTTGCTGCGAGAGAGCCAGGAACGGCTTAAATTCTGCTTTAAGGAAGCCAGAAAATGTGTTTTATTTCTTCGTTGCCAACGTTTCACTGGATTGCAGCAGCTGGCTGGGTACCAAGGTGGCCAAGTCTGGGTCCTTGGACAGGAGACCACAAGGTAATCTCAGAGTTATCGGTAAGACGTGAAAATTGAGAAAAACGCAGGAAAAACTCAGGTCTAGCAGTTTAAGGCAAAGCGGAGACGGCGAGTTCTAGTCCTGCCTTAGGCATGAAAGCTGCTGGGAGACATTGGGCCAATCACCAGGAGACGGTGAGTTCTAGTCCTCCCCATAGGAGGAAAAAGTATTGGATATTCATTATTTCCAAAAATAATGAAGGCGGGATACAAATAAATAAAAATAGCAAATAATAAATAAAAATACCCTTCTGTATCAACCCCAAGCAAAGCAGCAGGGATCTTATCGTCTTGAACTTTGGAGAGTTTTGGCACTCACCAGAAATGCCAGGAAGGGAGGCTTCGCTCACCGCCACCAACGCAGCTGCAAATTTTTTACAAAAAAATGGAGTTACTGCATTGCAAGGACAGCCAGCTCTGTTTCCCGGCAGGTGAGCATCTTAGGAAGCAACTGGATTTTCACACACACACACACACACACACACACACACACACACACACACACACACACACGTGTGTCAGTACAGCCTTCCTGTGTGCTTCCCATTAGTCACGCAAGAGCAAAATCACAGTCGCACTTTTGTGTTGTGCTGCCTTCATTGCTTGATTGCAGCTGGGGGATTGTGAGTGAAAACGCCTACAACAAGCCGGAGAAAAATACAGGTAGCCCTCGACTTACGACCAAAACTGAGCCCCAAATTTCCGTCGTTAAACAAGACAAGTAATTAAGGAAAGTTTTGTCCCATTTTACCACCTTTTCGTCGCACCGTTGTTAAGTGAACCTCTGCG